>OZ024772.1:1999765-2502368 GCA_964017025.1 Stenichneumon culpator
TTTTGCTATTAAATTTTAAAAAGTGCTATTAGTATTATTATTTATTATTATTGCTGTCATTAATTATTATAAAAAATACTTACAACCTCAAATCTTTGTGTAGGACATGCCCGATTTTCTCCGCCCCGATAAATGCGAGCATAAAGTCACAGTTTTGTTCAAGTAATCTTTCTTTTTCTTCTTTTGCGTGGCTGCATAAACATCCTTTGTAACCTCCAAGAATTGCGAACTGTCTAAATAACGCGTTGGTTTTTGAATGACGTCTTTAAATAACACTACAACACACAGTAAATACCCGTAATCCTCAAAATTGAGCGTAATCTCTTCAATATACCTCAGCATTTTTCAAGACGATTTTTTTACAAAATCGTCTTGTTCCTAGAAAATAAATTTTACGAGCAACGCGTACTATAATACCGAGAGGTGCGGAGTTAACATGTGACTTCGGTGGTCCTCAAAAGTCAGTATTCGCATGGGCCAGTACTTGGATCGGTGACCGACCAGGAATGAACTTGACTATTGGGAATCTCCGAAGTCGCACGCTAACTACGCATCTATCGATATTGAACTACGCCGTACTCGAAAATTTTCTTTTCTAAAAACGAAGCGATTTTGTAGAAAAATGCCGAGATATTTTAAAGATATTACGCTCAATTTCGAGCATTACGGTCGTTTACTGTGCGCTGTAGTGCCGTTTAAAGACGACATTCGGGAACCACCTCACAACTTGAACAATTCGCAATTGTTGGAGGTTACCAAGAAAGTGTATAAAGTCAGGCCAAATAAAAAAAGACTCGACTACATTCGGGTTCAAGTGCGCCAACACAGCGATTTTACAGTCGCATTTATCGAGAAGGAGAACATCGGGCCTGTTCTACGAAAAAAATCGAAATTGTAAGTATATTAATACTAATTAATGATAACAATAATAATAAATAATAATATTAATAATACTTCGTTTTTAATCTAATAGCAAGAGTTATCATCAGCTTGGTGCATACGCATCAAAAAAATATCATGCCATGTGCGATGAAGGTTGTTGCGATGGACCATACCGCAAAGATAGAAATAAAAAAGACCAGTCCAACGAGGGAAAATATGAAGAAGAAAATGAGAAGGGCCATGGCGAAGAAGGACAGTCAAAGAAGGATGAAAATGAAAATATTCACTGCGGAGAGAGTCAAGATGACTACGGAGAGAGAGCGAGCGAAGAAAAGAATGGCATGAGAGAGGAAAGGGACAGAACAAAGCGAAGAAGTATGAAAGAAATGCAGCGAAGCTGCTGCAGTAGGAGTAAAGGTAAATGGGAAGGAGTGAGAAAAATAAGTGCAGAATCTAAGAAACCCCCATGGAAATAATGTATACGTGAAAAGTATATTCATGAATATATAGTTGCATATATTAATATTCTATGTGATATATTACAATATATTTTTAATATATCTTATATGTATCATCTATATGCAATTTTTCGTGAGATAATATATTCCGGCAAATATATGCAAGGTCTATTAAATGTATATTCAAGATGTATACGGTTTTATACGTATACTTATACTAGCCATTTATGAAAGTTGTATATCGTATATAAACCTAAACATAATGAAGTATATATTTCACATACATGTTATATAATTTTTTTATGTATCTAATACAATTTTCATATACATTTAATATATATATATATATATACAAGGTTTATTTATACATTCACAGATGTATACGGTTTTATACCAGCTTGATATATTTGCCTAACATCATGTATCTAACGCCAGAAGGAAGTATGTACTAGACTTAGAACAAAAACGTCATGAACGTGAAATTGTAAATTCAAGGACACACAGGCCGCGCTTCTGACCTGCAGCTGTATGTATACGACTCTGGAATCTGCCATCATGCAATATATTGTTACGAATATGTAGCTGACTATTCGTGGAGACACACGATATTAGTTAGGTTTGACATTAGACGAACGAACGGACGATCGATACGAGATCGATCGTCATATTAGATAGTCTGGACTGAGACGTCTGACCGAACAGACGTGTGACAGTTCATGCTCGGGATATTTAGATGGAATTGTACTAATAATATCCGCCCCCAAACTAAATACGCGCGTTATTCATTCGCCCGGCCGTAACAATATATATAACATATATAATAACTATACAATTACATATATTAAACTTCCATGAAAAATATATATGCGGATATGGGTCCTTTTATACTTTCTAATATATACAAATATATATGTGCTTTAAAAAAATGATATATGTACGTTTTATATTTTAGCATATAGTTTACATTCAAAAATTTATATATTATTGACATAGAAATAATATATATTCGCGGATACGTCTGAATATTTGGGACATACAGTAGAAATTATATTCAACATGTTGAGGATATATATAAGCTTAATAAAAAATATATACAAACAAGTATATTGCAGTGTATACTTGTTAAGTATACTAGAATGTATATCCCACATATTGCATTTTTTGGCAAACATATATTCATTACAATAATTATATATTTTCGAATATATGTTCGCATATACTTTATTTCCATGGGGGAAAAGAGAGACAGAGAGAGAGCACATTTTTATAATAATTGTAATAAAACTAATTTTTGTTTTCTTTTTGTATAGAAACCGAAAAATAAGCGTCGCAGGGACGAGCAGCTGCTCCATTGAAAAAAAAAAAACATGAATGTACAAACATAATAAAAAATTAAAATTAAAATTAAAAATAACAACGTGTATAATTTATTGACTTCCCAAATCTAATTGGGGCGCCGGGGCAATAAATAGCGAACAAAAAAATTATAAATTTAATTATTTAAGAAACTCGTGCTGTATTCGGTGCTTCCACATTCGATACGGATCCCTCCTATTTGACCAATTAGAAGCTACGTTTTTTTTTTTTGTTATAGATTGGAAGTAGTCGATGTAGTGCTCGCAAGCACCTGTTGCATGGTTTTAATTGAAATTTGAAACGATTAGAGTCAATTGGATGAACTGTTAAAATGTTACCCGAATCAGTCTTATTAACAATGTTAATTCAGATGTTTTAGCGGGGATTCCCCGGGCTATTTATTTAAACCGCGCCGTTTCCGAGTTCAGGGTCACTCGCTTCTCGCAGTTGCCGCATAACGCTGGCCGACTTAGGGGTGCTCAGTCTCTGCCAGTGATGTAAAATGACCGTCATTTTTAACATGCGTCAGTGACGGGTCACATGACCCCGCGACGTCATATTCGTTTCCGACAATTTTTTATGTAAAAATAACATTTTATAAACAATTTTATCACCACTCAAAATTATAACTTTCCAAGAGCCTTAGCGAGCCTTAGCAGGTTGGGATACCGACAAAATACCGGGAAACTACTGAAAAACCTCTGCAGAAACATTAAGTTCTTTTATGCTATTTGAAGCACCGAAGAAGAGGCGAAAGCATTGAAAAACAACCGAAATTGACAATTTGGTGGTTTTTCAGAGCTTTCACCTCTTCTTCGGTGCTTCAAATAGCACAAAAGAACTGAGTGTTTTCTCGGTTTTTTTTCGGTGTCTCGACCTGCTAGGGAGGGGTCCTCGTGCTCAACGACTTCCTTGCGCTTGGCCAGCTGATTAATTCTGTCCTATAATTCTAAGTGTGTTACGGAGACGCGAACCCCAAAACAATATACAAAAAGCCAGCGAGGAAGTGATCGTATTATAAAAAATATGAGTTCTCGAATAATGATGAGATGGTATTAACGATAATGTATTTCCTAACAAAATGGTGGTCATGTAAGAATAGCAAATAAAATATTACATAGAATTACCGTCACAATTTTTTTTTTTTTTAACTTTATTAAGTAAAACCAGCTTTCTCATGGGAATATAATAGAGATGAGCTACCGTTTTACAAAGTGAATCGTGATTCGGCCTTGGTTTTACTATAAAAATTAATCGAAAAAAAAATAAAAGGAAAAAAAAATTTATCCATGATCTGGGATATAAAGAGCTATGTAGCCAAGGTCGCTCTACGTCGAGAAATCGTGTGGTGACATCTGAACAGCCGCTATCATTGACAAGGATCGCTATGATATCCCGTAGTGATATTGTTGGCGACCGGAACTCGAAAAGCCACGTAGCCGAGGTCGAACGATCTCGACTAATCGTCTGGTGATACCTGGACACCGCGAGCATTGACCAGGTTTGACATAATGCCCCGCGGCAGCATTATCGACGACGGGAATACGAAAAACCCCGTTGCCAAAGTTGCGCGACCTCGAGAAATCGTCTGGTAAGACCTGGACACTGTTTGCATCGTCCAGGTTCGACATAATGCCCCGCCGCAGCATTATCGACGACGAGGATACGAAAAACCCCGTAGCCAAAGTCGCGCGACCTTGAGAAATCGTATCGTGACACCTGGACACCGCGAGCATTGGCCAGGTTTGACATAATGCCCCGCGGCAGCATTATCGACGACCGGGATACGAAAAACCCCGTAGCCAAAGTCGCGCGACCTTGAGAAATCGTCTCGTGATACCTGGACACCGCGAGCATTGGCCAGGTTTGACATAATGCCCCGCGGCAGCATGATCGACGACGGGGATACGAAAAACCCCGTAGCCAAAGTCGCGCGACCTCGAGAAATCGTCTGGTGAAACCTGGACACCGTTAGCATCGTCCAGGTTCGACATAACGCCCCGTTGCAATATTTTCGATGAACGGGTCGAAAAATAAATAAATAAAACATATTCCGATCGCCGTTTTTATTCAAAAAGCCTGTCTGATCATAGTAGCAGCCGAATTCGCTATCGATTGTCAATTTTCTGACCACACAGTCGCGAAGTCCAACGAAGTTCGCCATTGTTCAAGGCGTCGAAACACTGTCGCCAGGACCTACGTTCGCTTCGCTGTGATTGGTCAACTTATAAATGCTAATCACGCTGTTGTACCCCGGATATTTCAATACCTCGATTATTAAGGCAAGGTCATTGCACCGGAATCGAGGTATGCAGCTGCAGGCAACGACCGCGCGTCGTTGCGAAATAATAACGAAATCCACCGTACAGTCGAGTCAGCATTTAGGCAAACGCGTGCAACTTGACACCTAACGCAGCATTTCGGCAATCGCGAGCGACTCGGCAAGTAACGCATCAGCTCAGGAATTGCTGAGTCAGCTATTGGGAAATTATTGACGATATTGTATTCTACCCGGAAACGAGAATTGTTTAAACAATTAGCAATCTGACGAAATATCTGACATCGACTAAAATTAAGCTGACGTGCCTGCTCTTCCATCCATATATAGGGAACCGAGAGCAGGCACCCACTAGTCTCTTCGGAACTCCTGATTCTGTACGGTTGGTTACGTTTTGCTTGTTACGTTTTGTTGGTTACGTTTTGTTAGTTACATTACGATTCACGTAACAATTACTTGTGCAAGGGCACGCAATTCGGTAGTAAGTGATACTACTAGTTCGGACAAGTTCTTCCACGGGAAGACCACTGTACAAGGTGTACTCGATACGATTGGTAATAAACTATTTGGAAGATTTCTCTAATAAACTATAATAAATAGTAAATCGTGCGATGATAATTCTCTTGGGTTCTAACCCTTAACTGGATAAATCCCGAATCATAAGAGCTAACGGCTCTCCCGCAAAACCCAGAGTAGCTAACTGAGTTTCTGCGGATATAACATTGGTGGCAGCGGTGGGATATCCAGAGAGAATTATTAAAATAAATTAAACTTAAAAAATAAAACATCGCTGAATTACCAAATCGTCAAAATCCGCGAAATGCGGTAATTTGAGACTCTCAGAGAGAGCAATTGGAGAGTACCGCGAACCAGGGTCGAAAGTAGTCGACGAGGGTTTGGGCGGACCACGGAGGCGATCAGAGGATCGACGTGGGCATTCCGTTATTCAAGAGAATAACGACAGGTAACCAACCGTAGTCTTCGAGGATCACTGCAGGATCCCCGAAGAGCGTCGCCAAGGATTGGGACGTAACAGCAGAATCAGTAAAGGAGCCTGGAACCACAAGGGTTATACGGAAGGGCATCCTGTAATGCGGACGGTGAGCATACAGTAATCCCGCATTACTGATATTTGTTAGGAGAGTAACAAATTGGGAACAAGTTGAGTAACGTTGAGTAACAAATTGGGAACAAGTCGAGTAAAGTTGAGTAATAAATTGGGAACAAGTTGATTAATAAACTAGGAAGTACGTGGAAATATTGTGAAAGCCAGTACGACGCTACTGAAGGGTTAAATAACCAAGCAAAAAATTTAACGGGAACCGAGAAGGGAATATCTCGAAGAAACTATGAGTGTACACAACACTCCGGTGCGGTCGCCGAGACAATCTGGGACAACTTCTGGGACAGGGGAGGACGCGCTGCGGGCTGCAGCGGGCCTCGAAAACGCCCTATCTGAGATCACGAACCGAACCCGTCAAGTGCTGGGCCAGGGTCCGGTTGAAGGAAACAAACACCAGCTGGAGGGCTCACGGAGTAGCAAATTGGAGGATCGAGCGACGCGAGAGATGCGTCACAAAACTGTCGTCACTCTGGGCGATCTACGCACGGAATTGGAAGCGTTGTACGGGAAACGTGAGTCACTCGCCTCTTTGCAATTCCAGTTTTGTACCCTACGACAAGATACGAAGGAGAATGTCTCCACATACGCTACACGGGTCGAAACACTGACAGTAGAGGTGATCGAGAAATTATGCGAGGGAATCGACTCGCGTGGGGCTCGTTACATTGGAGAAGCCACACGAAAAAGCGCCCAAATGAATTTTGAAAACGGGTTGAAAAAGGAGATTCAAACAATCGTACGATCACGCAATTATCAGAGTCTGCACGACTCCATCGTAGGGGCCATTGAAGTCGAAAAGATGACTACAGGACATCAGGGTACGCCCAGCAATGGGGGAAATAAATCACGACCGTCACAAGGCGCGACTGGAGAAGCCGATCGCACATGCTTCACGTGCGGTAAGCCAGGGCATTTGGCGAAAGACTGCACAGCCCCCCGTCAATCCGGACGACATAGCCTCCCGCTACCGGCACAACAAGACGTAAACGTCGTCAACGTAGCATGCCACTACTGCAAAAAGATCGGGCACTTGATGAAGGACTGCCGGGCACGTATACGGGCGGAGGAAAAGAAAAACAAAAATGACGAGCAGCAACCAGTACAAACGGAGGAAACGCCCACGCAGCCGATACGTGAAAGGACTGTAGGGGCATACCGCGTAAATACACTCACGGCAACGGATGGGCCCATAAGGAAGGCCTACATCTACACTTTGGAAGTATCCAAACCGAAAGAAATCCAGAGGATTGGCGACGAAGAGGAATCCGTCATCAGGAAGATCGACGAAGAGCACAGAGCTGCTGACGAAATATACGCCATCCCGAGGATCGGGGACGAAGAGGAATCCGTCATCAGGAAGATCGACGAAGAACACAGAGCTGCTGACGAAATATACGCCATCCCGAGGATCGGGGACGAAGAGGAATCCGTCATCAGGAAGATCGACGAAGAGCACAGAGCTGCTAACGAAGTATCCGCCATCCAGGGGATCGGCGATGAAGAGAGACCCGCCAACTTGAGAGTTGACGAGCGACACCGAGATGTCGAAGTGAAATCCGTCAATCCACGAATTGGCGAAGAGCCGGTACGGCTGGGAAAACCCCGTCAATCTGAGAATCGACGAAGAGCCCGAGCGGCTGGAAAACAAATTGAGAATTCGGCAAACACGGATCTGCGAAGAATCAGACGCCGCCAGGATCGACGAACGAGAGCCTGGCAACGGCAAGAGAACAACGGCACCGAGGGAAACACGCCTTGGTACAAGTGTACCGTCGACGTACCCACGTAGAAGGGTCGGAAAAAAAAAATTGGAACGGTCACTGGATTCGATAAGGCTTCACAGCAAAGGAAAAAAGAAGAAAAAAAAATATATATATACTGAAATTCGCATAATACACGAAAAAAGGGTTACTTTCGAAAATTTCCGGGGGACGAAATTTATTATCGGAAAAGTAACAGCCGTGCTGTAACATAAAATCAAGATCAAGGCATGCTTCGGATCATCAACCGACCCACAGTCACACTCGAGGAGCTAGCGTCAACAGAAGAGCTGCACACAGTACTCGCCGTCCTGACTCGCCAAATAAATGCGGAATCGGAATGTTAAGTCAGGGCATGGACGTTTCACGCGTCACACAGGAGGAAGAAAACTCGCTTCAGGAAATATGCAAGGAGTTCGATGGATCGACGAGCTCGACACAGCATTAACGGCGATAACAGGCGACATAGATTCAGCCGGAAGGAAACGGCCAGACGCAGAAATCGGGTGGTGCAACCACCGCAAGGGCAAGAATAAATGCCGCAAATAGGCACAGGTTTGAGACTTCGCCTGAAGTAATCGTGCTAAATTTTGTTGTAGAATTGTGTGTAAAACTTAATTAACCGGTAAACCGGCACACTAATAGATAATAGATGCGCAATGCACGGGGTACAAGAGTCGTACAAAATAAAGCTCGCCGGAGTCGAGCGAAAAGAAATCAGATTTCTTTTCTTTTTAGGGGGGAGGGATGTTGTACCCCGGATATTTCAATACCTCGATTATTAAGGCAAGGTCATTGCACCGGAATCGAGGTATGCAGCTGCAGGCAACGACCGCGCGTCGTTGCGAAATAATAACGAAATCCACCGTACAGTCGAGTCAGCATTTAGGCAAACGCGTGTAACTTGACACCTAACGCAGCATTTCGGCAATCGCGAGCGACTCGGCAAGTAACGCATCAGCTCAGGAATTGCTGAGTCAGCTATTGGGAAATTATTGACGATATTGTATTCTACCCGGAAACGAGAATTGTTTAAACAATTAGCAATCTGACGAAATATCTGACATCGACTAAAATTAAGCTGACGTGCCTGCTCTTCCATCCATATATAGGGAACCGAGAGCAGGCACCCACTAGTCTCTTCGGAACTCCTGATTCTGTACGGTTGGTTACGTTTTGCTGGTTACGTTTTGCTTGTTACGTTTTGTTGGTTACGTTTTGTTAGTTACATTACGATTCACGTAACAATTACTTGTGCAAGGGCACGCAATTCGGTAGTAAGTGATACTACTAGTTCGGACAAGTTCTTCCACGGGAAGACCACTGTACAAGGTGTACTCGATACGATTGGTAATAAACTATTTGGAAGATTTAAACTATTTGGAAGATTTCTCTAATAAACTATAATAAATAGTAAATCGTGCGATGATAATTCTCTTGGGTTCTAACCCTTAACTGGATAAATCCCGAATCATAAGAGCTAACGGCTCTCCCGCAAAACCCAGAGTAGCTAACTGAGTTTCTGCGGATATAACAACGCTCTCATTTTTGCTCCGATCGAATTTCGCCAAAAGACTTTTTTCTTCAGCGCAGCGTCAGCTATCTACCATTTGCCGATCGTACAATAGTTACCTTACACCCTGTATATATAGTCTCATTCCCCTTGATTATTAATTCAGCGAACAAACAATTCCTGGAAATTAAATCGACTCGGACAGGCTACTCGTCACGGGAAACACTCACATGCTTGAGAGAAAAGAGGTCATTATCGATGTGTGGGAAATAAATCACGTTAGAATAAAACATTTCCGCATTTACCCCATAAAATACCGCGCGTCCACCGCGCGATCGTCAAAAGAACGGCGGAAACGAAGGGTCCCAAGGCACTTAAACGCAACGGTTGGCGGCAGGACGATGTGAGCGGCGACTCTCAATCTCGGCAGGCTAGATGGCAGCAAGATACCGATTGCTCATTGAAAAAATAATTCGGGACACGAAATCCTAGCAAAGAGCGGTTACGACTAGCCTTGAACAACTCCCTGCACTTAGGGAAATGATGAGACAAGCGCCGAAACCTTCATCTTGTTCCCCCGAATTCCGCGAGTTAAGCACCCATCGACGAATCGGAAAATTCGTCTCTTCACACGTTACCCCTTTTCCTTTATCCTTGCACTCTTCTTCCGGCATGGCAACTACTTTTACGAGATTTCTAGGAAATCTCGTTTTATTTACTCATTATTATCTTTTCTTCTCTACGATTAGCGGTCACTTAGTGCATGAATACCAGTAAAATATCCTTCCTAATCCACCCATCAGGGTTCCTAAAAATAAAAGCACCCTTCAGGAAGTATTCACACGAGTTTCAAACCAAAGAGAACTCTCCAACCATTTATTTTTTTTGGAATAAATAAATTCGAATTGAAAGGGATTAGGAGATCATAAAACTACCCTACGACTTTAGAAACGACAGGCATTCCTGGGGCCCTATCCCAAGCAATTTTCCGCAAGGTTAGGCTTAAAAATGGGCAGTTGTTACCGTGGTTAATACCGGGCGTGTTAAAGATCGATTCTCATCGTTCTGACCAGAGAGTATTAATATAAACGGGGCAACAGTTGCGTAAAACTCAGCGAAATAAAAACATCGACAGTTTTGACGTAACAGCAGCACCTCCTGGACAGTGAATATCGATGAATAATAGATCATCGCTATAGTCCAGAAGGATCATAGATAAAATAATAATTAATGAAATAGATGGAAAATGAAGTTTAAGGGACGGATACACGGGGTTGGCATTGTATTCTGAAAATTATTGACAATAACTATGGAAAATAAAATAAAGTCAAGTATGCAGAATAAACATTAAGTCGAATCGTCATGATAAGGATATAAATAATGGGAAAAATACAGAAAATTATGGAAAATCGGGAAGAGAAATAAAAACTATTCACATAAAAATTCAGGGAAATAAGCCAATAAATATTAAGATAAAAATTTATATCAATTATTGTTAACTTCTCAACGAAAGCTCGTACAGCTTTCATTCAAATTTGTATGTTCATAAAATTCGCGATAAAATTTAGGTATTAACAAATTAGGGCGTCAAAATGATTGTAAAACTACGAAATTGGAAATATTTAATTAGTCAATCAAAGAAAGGAATCAGGTGGTGAGAGTGGGGAGACGAGGCGCACGTGTGACGCGGTGACGCGGGGGTGTCCGGCACTGAGGTTATTTATTCGCGCGCCCACCGCCCATTCGGCATTTCGTCGGCTTCTACTGACTTCTTCGCGACCTGGGCAAAGACGTCAATCTTGTATTGTACTTAGAGCCATTGACAAGGAATTTGTAAATCAACTTGTAAAATTTACGAGCCAGTATTCGTTTTAATCAACTTCAATAAATAATTCATATCTTTCTGAATCATCCCATCGAAATCAAGTATACTTTTCCTGAAAATCATTTTATCATCAAAATCATCAATCCACATCGTTAAAATCTGAGAAGGACGTTCGTTTTTGAAAATCGATCATCAGCATTCGATTCTGATTCGAATATTCAGCATTTTGGGAAGGACGTTATCTGGAAATCGATCATCATCATTTGATTCTGACTCGAATATTCACCTGGAATTTGGGAAGGACGTTCCAATTCGATTCGAAAATCCATTCGTCATTCAATTCATTCAATCATTTATTCTCAGGTAAACCTATTTAAATCATATCTTAAGTCTTGGAAGTTATCATCTTAATCTTGAAAATTTTATTTCTTCTGAATATTCATTCGTCAATAATCATTTGTCAATAATCAGTTGTCAGCATTTAATAGTTAACCTGGAAGGTTAAAATATTTTCGTGGTCAATAGATATTTGTTTGGATCAATTTTATTCCAGCTTCATCATGGTGCGTTAAAGTATTAGGATAGGTCGAGAGAAAACAGTGAGTGAATGTGTAGGTGAGTCATCGCGAGTCGTGCTTCGAGAGTGACGCGCGAGAGAAAGAGAGATAGTCGTGTATCGTATTCCAGATGATAGAAAGAGCTAGCATCCAGCATTTTCTTGTCCAGTTTAAAATCATCACTTAAAATTCAGTAACTTTTAATTTTTAACAGCGAATAAAATTTGTCCAATAAGCAATATATACACTCTAGGCCCTATCCCGAATTATTTTTCGAAAGGTTAGGTTCAAAACAGGGCCAAAACCTCGATAAAGCGTCATCTCCGAATAACGTGTAAAAGAAGGGTGTAAATTCTCCTTGACCGAGATGAGTGAAAATTGCTGATCGGGACGTAACAATAGCCAAAATTACAGAAATGGGTGATTTTGCGTATTTTCAAACGGCGATTTCTTTGCTTCCCGATGAATACTCTATGGTACTCAATGTATTTTTTCGCCTCGAGTACGGATTCGACAGCCGTTTAGACCAAAGCGCAAGGTTGATGTATTTTTCGCGCTAAACCTGAGTTGGCCAGCAGTTTGGCTTAAAAGTTAAATACGACGTTGATATTGAAAAAGCTGAAAATTGAAATTTTAATATCGCTTCCTCATAGAAGTTGAAAGTTGAAAGTTGAAATTTTTATATCACTTTCTCATAATGGCCCTTTATTCGCAAAGCTTCCTCTATGAGGAAGCCAAAAATATAGTAAATGCTTTCTCATAGAAGGAGCTTTGCGAATAAAGGGCCATTATGAGAAAGCTATATAAAAATGTCAACTTTCAACTTACAACTTTTATGAGGAAGCGATATGAACCCGTACCTCACACGCACACGCACACGCACACGCACACGCACACGCACACGCACACGCACACGCACACGCACACGCACACGCACACGCACACGCACACGCACACGCACACGCACACGCGCAATTTTTTCCTAAATATGATTTTTCGATATTTTGGAGCATTCTAAACATGTGTTCATTAAAATCTCGAAATTTGTCGTTTCCACCAAAACGAAGCTTCCTCTATGAGAAAGCAACAGGTTTACGGATTATTCGTTGAACGATTTTTTTAGCGATTTTTTAATCACTTTTGCTTCCTCATAGAGGAAGCTTTGTGATGGTGAAAAAAAAAAATTTCGAGATTTTAATGAAAACGTGTTCAGAATGTTCCAAAACATCGAAAAATCACATTTAAAAAAAATGTCCGGATGTGTGTGTGTGTGTATGTGTGACTCGGACGCGAAAAATTCAAATTGCCATAATTCGAGAATGCCTCGACCGATCAAGCTGAAATTTCGCACAGAGCATGTGCGGCTAATAGTCAATATTTCTGCAAAATTTCATCAAAAAATGTTCAGTTGTTTTTTTTGTACGCCATTTTTAATTTCTTTGAAAATGTCTGTGCGCGCTCTAGCTCCTACAATTCTTTAGCTATATGTGTAAAAAGTTGTACACAAATGGAGTATGATCGCCCGATGATCCCTATAAAATTTGGGGACAATCGATAGAGCCGTTCAAATTTTATGTCATTTTGAATTTTTCGAATTTCATGAATTTTTTTTTTTCCGAGATGCAATTTTTCCGTATTAAATATCAATCTACGAATAAAAAAGTGTCAGATTCGTGATCAGCGTGAAAAAGTACATTAAATACAGTCTCGAAGCGACGACTAGTGAAAAAAGTTTATCTGGAATTTTTTTAGTCAAAATTGCTAAAATGAGTGATTTACGGTATTTTTAAAATACCGATTTTTTTTTTGCTTTCTGATGGCATCGCGGATAAACCCTTGTGCCTATCGTGATCTACAGCAAGAAATACACAAGACGATGTAGGGTAAAAGTGGGGAATATGGACCGGTCCATATATCATTGATTTACGTGTTAATCGAGGTGGGCCATATTCACCACTTTTACCCTATGTAACGGAATTGAAAAAGCTAGATAAAGAGGTATCACATGGATTTCTTGAGTAAAAATTGAAAGTGCAAACAAAAAAATTCAAGAGCGCTTAATTCCATGTATTTTTTCGCGCTAAGCGCAGATCCGGCAAAGTGAAGCGTGACGATGGAGTATTTTTACGCACTGAACCTGAAACGGCCAGTTTTTTTTTCTCTCGTTCTCTGCCTCTTTCCATTCGATCCTTCCGACAAAACCAATTCAAATGACCATTAGCGATTTGGCGATTGGGCATTTGGCGATTAGATAAAATTACGGGCGATGAATTTTTCTATTCGTGCCTCATCACCACCGACGATTCCAAATAAAAAATGAAAATGTCGTCCAATAATAATAAATTGTAATTTTACATTGACAAATTATAAAATTAGTCACATAATGTTCGTTGCCAGTGCACCATTGCGTAGTGCCTGTTCCACCCGATCCAATTCCACCACCAATATTTCACTCATGTGTCAAAATCTATATTTATAAAATATAAATAACAATATAGATATACGTATATTGTTGGAGAATCCGACGTCTTACCTGAGTTGAGCGAGACGGCCGGGCAGCTGCCGGGTGGCAGCACCTCCCGGGCGCTCTCGCTCAAGCTCACGCGCGACGCTCGCGCACGCGCAACGGAGGAAGATGCCGTCGTGCCGTGTGCACCCGGCTTCTTCTTCCTTCTTCTTGTTAATGGCCGCGATCTAAACACACGTGTTAACGTCTCGCTCATTTTACATACGGTTTCTCTCACGGTTCTGCTCACGAGTTGTCACTCAAATTCGGTACATCAACATCGGAAACGCGTGTTCTCATTTGTGAGATATCGCAACTCAAGTAACGCGAGTTATTTTTCGGACAAGTGCTCAACGTCTTTCTCCGGAGGAGCTCGCGCGCTCAACAGGTGTGCGACGCGCCAAGTCGCACGGTCCGCTCACCCGAGTCTATCGCGGATTAATACAATCGGGACGATTTATTCGGGATATTTTTTCGGCTCATTATCTCAGGACTGCTCACGCACGTGCATCGTGCACTTTTCTGTTGCATTGTTGAAAGGAAAATATACATTTATTTTCGTTATTTTAATTTGTGACCATCGTTATTTTTTTCCCTACCCGCTTCGCTATATCTCAACGGCAATTCTCAAACATTTTGGTCCTTCGAGCCGGATAGCGAACGGGTAGCATCAGTGCTACGGAGAGTGTTAGTGCGCGTGCACCCAGCGGACGATCTCAACGGTCTTCTCATCGGCTCAGTGCGACGAGAGTGCGCGAGTGTGTGTCTCACTCGCACAGTGACAGGCGAACGGCTCAGCGGTCTCGCGTGGCGAGAGACAGCGCGTTCGTTGCCGCGCTCGCGTCGAGGTTCGCGATCGCGTACGGCCATCTTCACTCGCGGTCGGGTCGACGCGTGCAGTGAGAGCCACTCGCACGGTGCCGTGCTTTCGCGCTCGGACATTTTGGACCGTTCATCGGGACTCTGTGCGTCGGCAGTGCGCGCGTTCGTATCCCGCTCGCGCCGTCGGCCATTTTGGACGCTTCGCTCGACCCGCGTGGTGAGATCTCGGGTCGATACTCCCACTACCGAGCGTCGAGCTACAGCTGTGCGGTGCGCGGCCAGTGCTCTCGTGTAGTCGCGCTCTCTCACTCTCGAGCGTCGGACAGCTCAACGGGACAGTGCAGAGGCGAGCTCGTGCGTCGCGTCTCGCTCGCACTCATTCTTTTGGACTCATCGGGTACAGTGCGCGGTACGAGTCCACGTGGTGGAACTCTTACGCGAGCTGACAGCTCATTAGTGCCGCGCTCGTGTACAAACACTTCACGGTCATCCTTAAGTGATTTTTTGGTGCTCATTGACACTCGGATTTTCGTCGCGCTTGTTAGCGCGATTTTCGTCGCGCTTGGTTGCGCGATTTTCGTCGCGCTTGTTTGCGCGGTTGTCGTCGCGCTTGTTCGCTCGGTGCTCGTCGCGCTCGTTCGCGCGATTTTCGTCGCGTGTGTTTGCGCGATTTTCATCGCGCTTGTTTGCGCGATTTTCGTCGCGCTCGTTTGCGCGGTTGTCGTCGCGCTTGTTCGCTCGGTGCTCGTCACACTCGTTCGCGCGATTTTCGTCGCGTGTGTTTGCGCGATTTTCGTCGCGTTTGTTTGCGCGGTTTTCGTCGCGCTTGTTCGCTCGGTGCTCGTCGCGCTCGTTTGCGCGATTTTCGTCGCGCCTGATCTACAGGTGCAGCTCATCCCTGTGCTCCTCTTCGGACGGTCGGGAGTCGTGGTGTTTTTTTTTGGTTCAGCTCACACACACGACTCGCGATGTCGGACGGCGAGAAGGCGTCCGGGCTCCATAAGGACGAGGAGCAGGGTGCGGAGGCGGCCCCGGCCGGGACACAGGACAGCGCGACCTTGGCGGTGCCAGCCAAGGACAGCGGAAGGCGCTCCCCGAGGACGACGTCGGCGTCCAGGTCGGACTTCAAGGTCCGGGTGGCAGCGCAGATGGAGCTGCTGGACATCATACTCGACGTGGCCGAGATGGTTCCGGCAGATCACACCGAGTGTACCCACGCGAGCTTGGAGGACAAGCTCAGGGTCATCGACGATCGGTACGCTCAATTTATGGAACGTCATCACGCGCTCATCCGGGATTATGCGCTGCTGCTGGAGGACCACCCGTATCTACGTGAAAAGGTGAGCCGACAGGTTAGCCGAGCGCACGCGGGGTTCCGGGAGAAGATTTTTCTTCTCAAGGCCAAGCTCACCCCGGAACCGGTCCCAGTAGCAGCGCCGCCCATGGTACCGACGGGGCGATCGGACCGCTCACACCTCCCGGAGCTCAAGCTTCCGGAGTTTAAGGGAAGTTGCACGGAATGGCCGGCTTTCGCAGGGCTGTTCAGGAGTATCCTGGACAAGGAGACGGAGCTCACGAACCTGGAGAGGTTCCATTACCTTCGGGTGAGTGTCCAGGGCGAGCCGGCCCAGCTCATCTCGTCGTTGCCGATGGTGGAGTAGTCCTTCTCAGCGGCGTGGGATCTGCTCAAGGCCCGCTACGACAACAAGCGGGTTCACATCCAGGCGCATCTCAATGCAATTTATGGACTCACACCGCTCACCTCCAAGAGTGCCGCGGGACTGCTCAAGATCCACGCCACCGTGACGGAGGCTCATAGGGGACTGCTCGCTCTGGGTGTCGGTGCCAACTTGTGGGAATACCTCCTGGTATACCACATGTCCCACTTGTTGGACCGTGCCACGAAGGAGGCCTGGGAGAACACTATCAGCTCCTCCCAGGAGTACCCATCCTACGACCGGATGGAGGCGTTCCTGCTCAACCGTGCGCGGGCACAGGGCCAGGTTGAGGAGGACGCTGCAGCTCACTCACAGGCCACGAGCTCAAAGGGAGCGTCGAGGAAGACGGCTCACCAGGCATCGGCTCAAGGCAAAGCAGCGACGGCGAAGGGCGCCCAAGCAAAGTCCGGGGACACCTCCACCATCTACCCCTGCGACTTTTGCAAAGGGAAGCACTTCATCGTAGCTTGTCCGAAGTTTCGGGAGTTGAACGCACGGGACCGTCGACAAGCAATTGTCAACAAGCGGTTGTGTTTCAACTGCTTCGGACGACACAACGCGAACATGCGTCGCTCAACGGTCACGTGCAAGGAGTGCTCAGCGAAGCACCACACGATGCTGCACGGAGCATCGGCGACTCGGGAGGACGCTGCAACACCGGTAGCTCCCTCCGACGCCGCGGCATCTTAACCGGCGAGCTCATCTTCAGCCCATTGAAGCTTCGGTGCAATCGGTCGCACATCATCACGGTCCAGCTCAACAACCTCGTCGCTGCTCGCCACAGCACTCGCTGACATCGATGTCGCGGAGACATCTCACGAGGTTCGGCTTCTGGTAGACCCAGGGTCGGAACTCACATTCGCGTCGGAACAGCTCATCGGTCAGCTCGGTCTCACGCGACAACGGTCGTCGATTCCAATTTACGGCATCGGCGGAACACGGTCCACTCACACTAAAGGTACAGCTCAACTTTTTTTACGGTCTACTCACACCTCGCACTCAGTTGCAGAGTCAGCTCACCTCTTGAAGACGGTCACCTCCATCCTACCGTCCTTCGAGGCTCCAATGCAGGCGTGGCCTCACTTGGCTATGCTTCGGCTGGCCGACCCGGCCTTTCTCACGCCACGGCCTGTGGATCTCATCATCGGGGCAGATCATTACGGCCAAATCATCAAGGCCATTCGTGGGGCTCCGACGGAGCCAATAGCTCAACTCTCCATTTTTGGCTGGTTGGTGCTCGGTCCGGTGCATGCTGCTCACGCTGTCACGTGCACAGCACGCACGGCCACGGCACATCCAGAAGACGTTCTTCTCCAGGAGCTTCTCACGAAGTTCTGGACGCAGGAAGAACCACCGTCGGATACACCAGGTCAGCTCACGCCCGAAGAAGAGGAGTGCGAGGCGCACTTTCAGTCAACTCACACCCGGGACTCAACAGGAAGGTACGTCGTGCGAGTTCCTCTCAAGTCACCAGCGTCGTTGTTGGGAGACTCGCACCGTACAGCTCATCGGTACCTGCAGCAGATGCTCAGGCGGCTCAACCGGGATGAAACCCTCCGGACACTCTATCACCGGTTCATGGAGGAATACGAGGAGCTCGGACACATGGTGAGGGCACCAGCCGAGTCTCCTCCCGGTGAGGTGCATTATTACCTGCCGCACCACGGAGTTCTCAGGCCGGACAGGGAAACAACGAAGCTGAGAGTGGTGTTTAACGGCTCTGCCGCGACCACCTCAGGACTGTCCGTCAACGACATCTCGCACACGGGTGCGAAGCTCCAACTGGACATCCCGGACGTACTCATTTGGATCCGACTGCATTGCTGTCTCTTCGCAACTGACATCACGAAGATGTTCCGGCAAATCAATGTGCATCCGGACGACTGGAATCTGCAACGAATATTGTGGACCGACAGCCAGTTCAACCCGGTGCCGTTCCAGCTCACCACCGTCACCAACGGAACAAAGGCAGCTCCATTCCTTGCCGTTCGTGCTCTGCTGCAGTTGGCAGAGGACGAAGGTCATCGGTTTCCGTTGGCATTGCCAGCGCTACGGCTCGGAAGATATGTCGACGACATATTTGGAGGTGTGGATACAGTGGATCAACTCATCGAGGTCGCTCACCAACTCAAGGGGTTATGCCAGGCGGGCGGTTTTCCGCTAGTCAAATGGCATTCGACGCACCAGGACCTACTCACGGCAGTCTCATCGGCGAACACCAAGGATCACCTCTCACTCGACGATTGCGCTACCAAGATACTCGGAATCAGGTGGCTTCCACACGAAGATAAATTCGTGTTCTCATCGTCCTTCTCACCATCACCGGCCAAGCTCACCAAACGGATCGTGCTGTCAGAAGTCGCTCAGATTTTCGACCCACTCGGATTCATCTCACCTGTCACGATCCGTGCCAAGATGCTCCTGCAGGAGCTCTGGTTACACAAGGTTGGATGGGATGAGGCCTTACCAGTTCAGCTCTCATCCAACTGGCTCACACTCCGGGAAGATCTCACACGCCTGGCCAGGCTTTCAATTCCGCGATGGCTCAATACACGGGCCGACTCAGCAGTGGAAATACACGGCTTCTCGGATGCATCTCAACTGGCGATGTCAGCGGTAGTCTACATCGTGGTCAGCTCACCGTCCACAGCCGCTCAGGCGGCATTGGTGTGCTCCAAAACCAAGGTAGCACCTCTCAAGCGGCTCACCATTCCTCGGCTTGAACTCACCGCAGCGCTGCTCTTGGCGAAACTCGTCAAGTACGTTCAGGCTACACTGCACCTGGACGTTCGATCAACTCATCTGTGGACGGACTCATCGGTTACGCTCATGTGGATACGATCTCACGCATCAAGGTGGAAGGATTTCGTGCGAAACAGGGTCGCACAAATTCAGGAGCTCACAGCAGACGCTCACTGGCGGCATGTCCCGGGAGTAGCTAACCCGGCTGACTGTGCCTCCAGAGGCGTTACCACCGCTCAACTCGAGCATCATCCACTTTGGTGGACGGGCCCGCCTTGGATGGTCCAAGGCGAGAACTGATGGCCGTCTCAACCAGTCTCAACGGCCTCGGAGGACCTCTGTGCACAAGAGGCCCGTCCGGGAATCTCACTCGTCGTCGCCGCTCCACGCATCGACTATCACTGGGATCTAATTTACCAGGTGTCGACCCTGGTTAAATTATTTCGTCTCACGTCTGTTTGTTTCAGAATCGCTCTCAAAATCAGGAAGAAGCTCATCGACCCGCCGATCGCGGTCATCTCATCGGATGCCATGGAAGAAGCAAAGCGATTCTGGGTGAAAGCAACTCAAGCGGCATATTTCTCATCGGAGCTGCGTACCTTGCTCTCGGGCTCTACGCTGTCTCGTCATCACCCCTTCACCCGACTGACTGCCTATGTCGACGGGCATGGGATCATTCGAGTTGGAGGGCGGCTCAACCAGTCGACGCTCACGGAGGAAGGGAAGCATCCTGCTATCCTGCCTCGTCACGCTCGACTCACGGACCTGCTCATCGACGATGCTCATCGGCGCACGCTTCATGGAGGCACGCAACTCACCCTGGCTCACCTGCGCCAGGCGTATTGGATCATCGGAGGAAGAGCACCGGTAAAGTCACACATTCTGCGGTGTGTGGTATGCGCCCGGCAGAGGGGGATCCGTGCCCATCAACTGATGGGCCAACTACCTGTCTCTCGGTCGTCACCCTCACCTGCATTTAGTCACTCTGGTGTGGACTACGCCGGACCGCTCACGCTCAAAACCCTCAAGGGACGAGGATCCAGAACTTACAAGGGATGGATCTGCGTGTTCGTGTGCTTCTCCACCTCGGCTGTTCATCTGGAGGTCGTCAGCGACTATGCGACGACCGGGTTCATCGCGGCGTATCGGAGATTCGCAGCTCGACGGGGAATTCCAACGTCCCTGTACTCAGACTGCGGCACCAACTTTATCGGAGCGGATGCCGCTCTCCGTCGACTGTTCGATCAGAGCACGCACGAACATCGAGGGATCGCCGCGATACTCTCATCGGACCGGGCTCAATGGCGCTTCAATCCGCCAGCGGCTCCGCACATGGGCGGAAAATGGGAAGCGGTCGTGAAATCGATCAAATTTCACCTGCGTCGCACTGTGAGCGACACACTGCTCACTTACGAGGAGCTCACCACCTTGCTCGCTCAAATCGAAGCCATCCTCAACTCTCGGCCTCTGGAACCGCTCACCGACGACCCGCAGGACGATTCGGCGCTCACTCCGGGCCATTTTCTTATTAGCCGAGCTCTCACCACCTTACCCGAGCCGACGCTGCGGTTCTGGGAACCTCGCATCTGGCTCATTGGCAACTCATTCAGCAACGCGTGCAGGCGTTCTGGTCGCAATGGTCGGCTCATTACCTGCAACGGCAGCAGTCCATCTCCAAGTGGCAACACCCGTCGAATCAGCTCAAGGTTGGTTCATTCGTACTCATCACAGATGAGCGGTTTCCACCGTGCAAATGGCCGCTCGCACGGGTTCTTCAACTTCACCCGGGGAAGGATGGACTCGCCAGGGTGGCGACGCTGAAGACAGCCGTCATCACGCTCACCAGGCCCATCACCAAGCTCGCTCTTCTGCCAACACCAACATCGGATTCCTCGGAGACGGACCAGGAATGACATCATCGACGCCGTCGCTGATGGCGGGCGGAATGTTGGAGAATCCGAAGTCTCACCTGAGTTGAGCGAGACGGCCGGGCAGCTGCCGGGTGGCAGCACCTCCCGGGCGCTCTCGCTCAAGCTCACGCGTGACGCTCGCGCACGCGCAACGGAGGAAGATGCCGTCGTGCCGTGTGCACCCGGCTTCTTCTTCCTTCTTCTTGTTAATGGCCGCGATCTAAACACACGTGTTAACGTCTCGCTCATTTTACATACGGTTTCTCTCACGGTTCTGCTCACGAGTTGTCACTCAAATTCGGTACATCAACATCGGAAACGCGTGTCCTCATTTGTGAGATATCGCAACTCAAGTAACGCGGGTTATTTTTCGGACAAGTGCTCAACGTCTTTCTCCGGAGAAGCTCGCGCGCTCAACAGGTGTGTGACGCGCCAAGTCGCACGGTCCGCTCACCCGAGTCTATCGCGGATTAATACAATCGGGACGATTTATTCGGGATATTTTTTCGGCTCATTATCTCAGGATTGCTCACGCACGTGCATCGTGCACTTTTCTGTTGCATTGTTGAAAGGAAAATATACATTTATTTTCGTTATTTTAATTTGTGACCATCGTTATTTTTTTCCCTACCCGCTTCGCTATATCTCAACGGCAATTCTCAAACATATATATATATATATATATATATATATATATATATATATATATATATATATATATATATATTGTGACGTATTTTCCGGGAGCTCACGCGAAACGGTAGCAGAAACAAATCGAAAACCGAAAACTAAAACTTTACGCGAAATCGGGAACTCAAAACGTCACCTTCGGCCGCCACCTCCGCGAGTGCATCGGCGTCCCGGTGGGCGCCAGTTAATTTTTGTGTCACCGGTATTAACAACCGGCCCAAACCGGGAGTGAGTTGAGCGGGCTCACTCCACTAATCAATTTTTGTTTCGCCGGAAACGGACAAACCGGACTAAATAGGAGGTGAGTTGAGCGGGCTCACTCCGGTCAGTTTTTGTTTCGCCGGAAACGGACAAACCGGGCTAAACTGGAGGTCGATTGAGCGAGTCGACCTCCGCAAGGACACAACGAAACGGTACAACAAAACATGAACGGTATCGGGATCTACGAGCGCGAAGCTCGTCTAACGATAACGCCGGAAATGCTCGCGAAAGTGACGGTGCCGGAAATGCACGGTCGCTCAGGATGCGGGTTGTGGTAGAAGGGTCGCGATCCTTTTGCCAATAAAATAACACGGGACCAACAAAATCGGAATCGAGACCTTACGATACCGAGAACAATATTAATTTTGGCTATTAAGCCACGGGAGCTCGCACACACGTGCATCGGGAGCGCTCAGCTGATCGAACGATCGAAGCGAGCGAGGCGAGAACGAATCCTATACGCGATCGAAAATTTATCTAACGATAAAACTTACCGAAGCAGCGTAATTTACTCCACAAAGGTACGGGAACGGCATCTCAGGATGCACCGAGAACTTCACCACTATCACTGCACCTCAAGAGCGTTATTCACAACGCACCTCGAGCACAGAAAAATCGGCAACGAATTCGGACGGAATTCGCGTAACACACGCCGTATCCTAGCCCACTCGCGAACGCACAGAGTGACAAGTAGCGCGAGCGAGACGCACGAACTCGAGCGAGAGCGATAGCCGGAGTCTACGGTAGCGCGAGCGAGAACACACGACTCAGCGCGAGACAATAGCCGAAACGTAAACACGGGAGCGCGAGAGGTCCGAGATACCTCGAGGACGCCTCTCGGTAGACTGATTAGCCTACGACAATACATCCGACGGGACGTTATGATTATTACGGGATCCTTAGCCGATAACTGCTGCCCTCTCAAACTTTTTCGTGACGTCATCGATACGAGAGCCGAAACTGTAACGCGGTAGCTTTGAGGATCGTCGCGATCGTTACTCGAAATTCACGGCGTGAAAACAAGGCTCTCTTCTCACTGAAACTCAGCACAAGGGGCTCGACCTTGCCTGGACAAAAAAACCGTAACTCCGCCTGTTCTCCAACGCCGTGCATTATCACCTAACCGGAGTGCCGGGTTTGCACCGGACTTTGACGTATTCGCGACGAAACCTCCGTCGGGCTCTCCTCTATTCGTGTTTCCCAGTACGTCGGGAGTCCCTCCACCGAATAGACTCGAGGTTCCGACCTTAACTGAACCAAATCCTTAACTTATCCGTAAGCCCCATACTAAACTCCATACTAAACTTGATAGGGTCGGAAAACTCACGAACCCTCTCGTAACGGGAGCTGGACGGTACCGTAACCAGCAAAAGGGCAGCGAAACGGGAACGTTATTTCTCTAAGTCGGTAGCTGTAGCGAAAAATGCTATTTATTTGTATTCTTTGTGACCGTGATCGAAAAATCACGTCACAATATATATATATATATATATATATATATATATATATATATATATATATATATATATATATATATATATATATATATATATATATATATATATATATGTATATATATATATATATATGTATATGTATATATATATGTATATATATATATATATATATATGTATATATATATATATATATATTGTGACGTGGTACGTCACAAGTCCCTCGCCAAAATCGGCTCGAGTCCGCCGCTCACTGAACGTTATTTCCGGATAATTTTTACGTTTTTTCTAGTATATATTTTGTGTAAGATAGTGTTTAAATTTCCCTTTTCTTTATTTCCTCCCGTTACCCTTTGTGTGAGTGTGCGCGGCTCGAAGGCAAAGTCAAGATTTCCCCCGACAGCCCCAAGGAACAGCCCAACGACACAGCAAGCCAGATGACCTGCAAAGGAACGAGAGCCGACGTGCTGAAGCTGAGGAAGGTAGGAGGATCGTGGACGAGGAGAAAAGCCTGCGAAAGACCGTCCGAAAAAGCCTCGAAAAGCCCGCCGAAAAGTCGCCACTGCCCGCCTGCCTGTCCGCCGCCGCTGGCATCGTCGACGTACGATATCGATCGACGATCCAGCGGGACTTCTGTCGCCACCCCTCGCCGTCCGGAGGAGACACGCCCACCCATGACTCCGATTACCGACCGAAGTTAACGCACAGGTGCTCTCGTTTCCCTATTGTCATCAGCGCCAGACCCGACGAAGAAGAAGACCCCGCCATGTCCCTTACTCTCCGAGCCGAGCCGCGTGCGAGCGAACGTGTGTGAGATCGGGTGTCGATAGTTTAAGGAAAATTGTATTGTGTGGCAGCCGAGAACGAGTGTGATATTTCCCGAATCTTAAGACGACTCGGCTGTGTATTTGTTTTTGGACCCCCGACTCCGTTAAGGAGAGAATTACCCGACTTTACGACGAATCAGCGATAGCCCAGGGATACGAGTTGGACCATTGTACGGAATATTATAACGACTGAGGCTATCCGCGGATTCGAGAGAATATTGTAAAGAGTATTGAGTGAGTGAGCTCCGACGACCCGTAAGTTTTTACCGAATTTTTCCCGACCCGATTGACCCGTTTTCCTTCCCCCAAGCCCCGTTATTTTTTTGTAGAAATTATTTGTAAAAGACTGTGCCTCGGGGTCGACACGTGGTCGACATTTTCGTCACACGAGTGAAGAGGTATCGCGCGCGTGGTGAGCGGCGTAAAATTCGTCATAAGTGATAGTTTATTTAGTCAAGGTTTTCCCCTCCCTCCCCCCGAGCCCTTAAGACATTTCTTTTGTATAATTTATTGTGAAAACCGAGGTAATATCGTAAGAAGCCGTCGATTCGTGTACCCTCCCCCTGAGCCCTCTCCCCTCTCCCGAGCTAGCTGGACTGTCCATTGCGACAGAGATATTCCTTCAAGTTTTGAGTTTTTTTGTTTTGAGTAAAGTTTTGAGAAGAGATCCGTGCCGTTTGCACGATCTGTTACGGTGCTACACCGTGAAAGTAGCTGGCGCCCATCTGAGTCATAGTTAGTGTATTAATTGGATTTTGTGCAACATTTGTCTGACCAGCTCTCCCGTTAAGCCCCCTTACAATCCCCCTAACTCCGCCAAATTCATTCCGAATATTTCCCCCTTTTGCGTCCCCCTTTAGTAGTCCTTCTTGAATAATTTGAACCAATTGCATTTTTGTTTTTCTCCGAGATTTTTGTTCAGAATTAAGTATTTGTGATCCGGCCCTCCCCTTTTTTTTGCGATTATATTCAGTTTATCCCTTACCGTTCTTTTTAGTATTATTTAACCCCCGATTTATTATTATTGTTATTTAACTTTCTCGCGACCTTGCTATTATTTCTTCGCCCTCCACGTCATTATTATCGCTAGTCCCATATTATTGGTAATCTCCCCACAGTATTATTTTCATTTTTGGTTTTCTTTCTTCAACGTACCCGTAACGGCGTTGAAGCGACCGTTATTTTCTTTTGTTTTCATTTCTTCAACGTACCCGTACCGACGTTGGAACGGCTGTGATTCTCGACCTTTGGTATTTACCACTTTTTTTGATTATTATTAAACGACTGTTATTCTTGTCCCCGACGAGTACCATTATTTTGCTTGACCCTCCCCCTCCCCACCCGTTGCACGATTTTAGTCCCATTTTTGGTTTGAAATTTACAAGTGATTTTTTTCCCTCCCCACGGGGGAAAATAATAATATCACAATATATATATCCATTGTGACGGGACTTCCTGGCCTTTGACGCTTCCAAACGGGACAATCGGGGAAATATAGGGCGAGGGAAAGGGGGAAATAATACTCCAGTATTTTGTGTAGCAAGGTGGAAAAATGACTTTTAATAATAATAACTGTTCGGTGAATGGTAACTAACAAAATAATAAACAGTCTTAATAATAATAATCAAACAGAAAAGAAGAATTCGCAATAACAATAATAATAACCAGTTCACAAAAAAAGATAAGAGAAGGGGGCAAAGAATTCAGAAATAATAATAGAAAAACCAGAAATAATCACTACGCAAGAAAAATAAGAAAATAGAAAATTAGTTAACGCTGGGCAGGATACAAAAGTCGAAAGGTAATTAATGCGCAAGAAGAAAGAAAAAAATATGGGGGTCGAAAAATAATTAATCCTCAAAAAAAAATAGGGGGATCGGAGAATAATGAACACTCAAAAAAAAAAAAAGAGAATCGAAAAACAAAAAAAAATAATCAATAACAAGACTTACGAAAACACTATGGCTTACGGTAATTGCCGCGACGGCACTTCGCAGGGTCAATCGCAGGGAAGGGGGGGGGGGGAGGGGCTGGCCGGTGGAGATTCTACACAATGCTGGTCTTACGTTAGCAACTCAAAAAAAAATCTCAAAGCTCGGGGAACAATCACTTATTTTTGGGCGCCAGCTACTGTATCGGTGTAGCACCGCGGCGCTCGATTTAGTTAATCGAGTGCGGAAAAAAAAACAAGAAAAAAAAAGAAACAAAATCTATTACCTTTTTACGTCACTCGGCTAGCGGGAACGGGGGAGGGAGGGGAATGAGACTTCTCAGGTCGCAGGCACTGTCCAGGGCTTCTTGACAATATTACCTCGGCACGGAAAAAAATACAGCAAAATTTCAATAATTACACAAAAAAATAGATACTATGAACGATTTTATAGTCTCGGGGAGAACGGGGGAAATACGCTAACGGTCGCGCGCTGTAAATCTCCGCGATCGCCACCACTCACGCGCACACGAAAAAATATAGAGCAAAATGCCGGCGCACGTGGCAGCCGGTGATCGGCGGTCGAAATTAATACAATCAAAAAATCCTTAAAGTTACCAGGGGGGTGACGGGCAAATTTTCAGGGGAATGTGGGAAATGGGACAGTCAATCAGGTCGAAATGGGGGAAGGGAAACTCAAAGTGTACTCACTCAACCGGTCTCTTACGATTCGTATCGCTTACAACAATCCGTGCGATCACGCTCTCAATCAATCCGTTCAATATTCTTTGTTCGCTCCGGTTCGATATAATTCCCAATATTTGGCCCAATTCGTGTCCGTGGGCGTACAATTCTCGTCGAAGTAAATGCGGTAACTCTCCACAAAGGAGTCGGGTATAACGTGGCTTGCCGGGTCGATATAAATTCCAAAAAAAACTTTGCTCGGATATTCGCTCGTCTGTCACACACTCGCTCTCTTACACGCCGTGGCTCGAAGTGAAGAAAACCATGCCGTTTCCGGCTTCTTCTCCGACCTCAGGGTCGGTCTTGCAATTTGCGATTTTTCTGCGAAAATCGATTGGTCAGTCTCGGGACTAGCTTGGCGGTGGGCGTCGTAATTGGCTGCGGCCGATTGCGAATATTCGTCGCGACGGAAGGCCTGTCGCGACGCTCGGCGCGCGCATCCTCGGCATCGATTGGCTTATCGATCGCCGAATATTCTCCACGCCGGGAGGTGCTGGTTTCTCGCGGCGCTCGGACGAAGTATCGCGCTGACAGCTCGGGTGGAATTTTACGGTGTTTACCCGCACGACACAGCTCGTCGGTTTACACTCGTTATTTCGAACCGAGAGTGTGTCGTCGGGTTCCGGGCGGTCCATGACGGGTCAGACGAGTGGAATTTTCGGTGCTGTGGCCTCCAAGGGACGGACGTCGGTGTGGGAGCAGAGCATCGGTTTGTCGGAGGTTTTTTGGAGGTTAGTGCCGGAGTGCCCTACCAGGCTTTAATTCCCGGTCGGTTGTCAATTTTTGTAGGCTCGTTCTGGGCCTGGCGGGGTCAATCTCGTCGGTGGTGGAGTCCTCGATGGTCTGCGATGGGCTGTGATGGTCTTCGGGGTGCTGCGATGAGTCTTCGTGGGTCTTCGGGGAGGCTGCGGCGAGTCTTCAGTGGGTTGCGAGGGCTTCGTTGAGTGAGTCGAGGGACTGACAGGGTGGCAGGGACTGAGGGTAAGTCGAGGGGGAGGGTTAACAATATTTCAAGTCGTTGCTTAGATAGTAGATCCTAATTCTAGTTTATTTTCCTAGGTGAGTGGTGGGACGTCGAGCCACGTTGGGGGACACTTGTGACGCACCACGTCACACCATATATAAATATTATTTGATCTAGCTCATGATTATAACATTCATCTATGCTTCTTTCGTCCTCCGATCGCGGTCCGTTATTATTCTTAATATTTTCACTGGTAGAATCAATCTGTAAAATAAATGAATATAACAAAATTTCCATCGACTGATTAAGAAATGAACGTTGAAGTTGAAAATTTTGTTATATATATTTGACAGCTTGATTCTGCCTGCCAAAATATTATGGATCATAACGGAACCCAATCAAACAACGAATGAAAGATGAATGAATTTTGCAATCGTGAGTTAGAGTAAATAATATTTAATTATGTTTACATATATATATTGTAATCTATATTTTTCAATATAGATTCTGACGGATGGGATGAAATATTAGTGGCGGAACTTGATCGGGTGGAACAGTCCTTACGCAGTGGTGCACTGCCATCGGATATTAAGTGAGTCATTTTATAATTCCTCAACGTAACATTACAGTTTATTATTATTGAACGATATTGTTATTATTTTTTTATTTTTTAGAATTGTCGGTAGTGAGATGTTGAGTCGAGATGATCGAGTGGAAGAGGAAGGGGATCGGGCGGAAGAGAAAGAGCAGAAAAAGCAAAAGGGGGTAGAGAAAAATATGACGAGAGACAGAGAGGAAGAACCGAGAGGAGACTAAACGAAGAAGTGAAAGCGGGAGAAAGACAACGACGACGACGACGAGGACGACGACGACGAGGACGACGACGAGGACGACGACGAGGACGACGACGAGGACGACGACGATGAGGACGACGACGAGGACGACGATGACGACGACGAGGACAACGACGAAGAGGATGATGAGGACAACAAAAACGAAGACGAAGAGAAAAAATAGAGACAGGGCAATGACGAAAACTACGGTAAGGAAGACGAAAAGAAAACCGAGGCGAACCACCTGTCCTGTCGGCGGAACATTTATCTCGGCGAAGTCCTCGGTGGAATTGACTCGAGCCGCTTGAGTTGATTCTAATTTCACTCGAGAAAATGTCGAGATGGAAAAGCGGTCAATGGGCGCGAGTTGCACGATGCGGACGGAGAGGTGCGCACGATCGGTCAGGACTACCAGCGAAGCGGAGAGCAAGGAGCAGAATATACGGCACAGCTTTTTACTGTAATCATATCTCGAAGGATGCTGGCCGACTACTTGCATATGAGAACACGTCCCTTTTAAATTAATAATAAATAAACAATAAATATGAGTCGCTCATTGTGGCACGGGAGAATTATTATTCTGATACAAAAAAAAAACGATGTTTTTATAACATTGAAGATAGGTATCTTTTTACGTACAAATTGGAGAAAAAAAATTCAAAACAAGTTTGCGACCAGTTTTTTTTTTGCGTTGAACACAAATTGGAGCTAAAGTCAAAATGATGATTCGCAAACGAAAATTTGCGGACAATTCTTTACTCGTAACGTAATATTTTAAAGAGTCATTAATTTTATTTTTATTTAATGATATTAAACGTTCTTCTTTTGAACACTCTCTTGACAGCCAGTCTTTTTTTATTCTTTATACCACCATCCCTGTTCGTGATCAGCCTGCCACGTGTGTTCTGGTCCTCCTTGCCACACGTGTTGTTGAATTCTCTACCATGTGGACTTTGGATATACCTGCGCTTTATGTTGTCCTACTTGCCGACCACCTCGCGATGCTCCATTCCATATTTTCTGCTTCCCTTTTTGGGACACTCCTTGCTGTCTCGCATGCCTCGATGTGACAACTTCATTCTGTACATCTTGATATTTCCCGTGATATCCTCCTTGATATCCATCTTTATATCCCTCGTGCCATCCTCCTTGATGCCGTTCACCGAGGTCACGTAACCTACATCATATTGCAATTGCAATATTTGCTATATAATTCCATACAAATAAAAATATAATAAAAATAATGTGTATTGCATTCTAGGTTACTCAACTGTTTGCATTCCGATGTAGTCGAGTCCGAAAGATTACGAAATTTTTTTTCGATTTGTTCCGATATAAACGTTTTGTACGTCTGAACAATATCGTCCTCCCGCTTTTTCTTTGCCTTCTCTATCTCTCTGATTTTTATCCGATAGACTTTGTCGATCTCTTCTTGCAAAATCTTCTTATCGTCATTCGTTCCGCCTGTTTCAATCGCGTGATCTCTTTCGATCCGTTTCTTTACTTCATTCTCTATGAGTTGATTATACTTTCGTATTATGTCTTCTCGTTTCTTTTTCGCATCCACTTTTTCTTTTTTTATTTATTTCTCCACGTCGATTAATTTCGCCTTCAATCACCTTTTTCTCCTCTTCACTTAAGCCCTCCATCTCGTAGTGACAGACTAATAAATTTCATTCTTTTGTTTATCGTATCGAATATTTATTTTAAACGCACGGGCCTTCGGGTTGTCACGTTCTGCGCAGCGTTAATTTTTATTTCAAATTTTCTCGCGCGAATCGTGACTGCGACTCGCGACATGGCACGTTCGGGCTCGTCAGCAACGGCGATTATTTGTTAAGGCATCAGGATGCACCGGATGTATCCTGTTGCCTTCACGAATATTTAATTATATTCAGTCTTCGGAATATCGCGTTGGCCGCTAAGCGAAATTCTACGCGACACGGATCGCGCGATATCTTTCTCGGGGACCGCGAGCGAGGGCTTGAGGGAGCATGCGAATGCCTCCTCTCGCCTCCCCTCGGCGGGTTTAAAATTTCGCGGGACGTGCAAAAATCCTCCCCGGCCTGCCGTCCAACGGTCAAGAGATCGGCGGATGAGCAGGCCGGGAAAAGTAGTCCCGAAGAGACATCGAAAGCGCGAGCTTGAACCTCGGATCAACTCCTCGTTTCAGCTCCCGCAGAGCAATCTTAAAATCTAGAAGGAGTTCCGCGGTTCGGTACAGATCGCGAAAGCCGATAGAGCCGTAGGAGCCGGATAGTGTATTGCGTCGCGGTGATAAGCCTGAACGTGCTATCATAAGTATAACTATTCGAGCCACGAACTAAAAGGTCGTGTAGATTTAAGTGTGTGTTCGCGGTGTGGAGAGAGAGAGAGAGAGAGAGAGAGAGAAGGAGCGGAGAGTGAAGAGTGAGAAGGAGCTGGACCGCTACCACACGTAAGAATAAGTACCTATTGTAAGAACGAGTGTAAGTGTGTGTGAGCGAATGTGTGTGGGAGCTTGCCGGCTAACCTACAGTGTCAAGAACCTCATTTCTCTAACAAATCATTAAACTCAAGTTATTCGAAATTACCGCATTAATTATTTATCGACCGGCGCGAAACATCGGGAACGCCCTGTATAGGACGAACCGGAGACGATCCCGAAAAATAAATATAAACTCGTCGCGCTTCTCGCGACGGGGTTAATTTGACGTAGCAACGCCCGTACGTCACAGGGTCGTGCGTAACTTCACACTCGAAAATAACTATTTCGCACACGGTATAAATACGAAAAGATAAACAAAACAATGAAATTTATTAGTCTGTCACTACGAGATGGAGGGCCTAAGTGAAGAGGAGAAAAAGGTGATTGAAGGTGAAATTAATCGACGTGGAGAAATGAATAAAAAAGAAAAAGCGGATGCAAAAAAAAAAGAGAAGACATAATACGAAAGTATAATCAACTCATAGAGGATGAAGTAAAGAAACGGATCGAAAGAGATCACGTGATTGAAAAAGACGGAACGAATGACGATATGAAGATTTTGCAAGAAGAGATCGAGAAAGTCTATCAAATAAAGATCAGAGAAATGGAGGAGGCAAAGAAAAAGAAGCAGGACGATATTGTTCAGACGTACAAAACGTTTATATCGGATCAAATTGACAAAAAGTTTCGTAATCTTTCTGAGTCAACTACGTCGCAATACAAGCAGTTGAGTAACCTAGAATACAATAAAGATTATTTTTATTTGTGTGGTATTATATGGCAAATATTGCTAATGCAATGTCGTGTAGGTTACGTAACCTCGGTGAACAGCATCAAGGAGGATGGCACGAGGGGTATCCAGATGAATATCAAGGAGGATATCACGGGGGATATCAAGGTGTATGGAATGAAGGTGTCACATCGAGGCATGCGACACAGCGAGGAGTGTCCCAAAAAGGGCAGCAGAAACTGTGGAAAGGAGCATCGCGAGGTGGTTGGCAAGCAGGACGACATCAAGCGCAGGTGTATCCAGAGTCCACTTGGCAGGGAATTCAACAACACGGGTGGCAAGGAGGACTAGAACACACGTGGCAGGGTGATTACGAACAGGGATGGTAAAGCATGAAAAAAGACTGGCCATCAAGAGAGTTGTTCAAAAGAAGAACGTTTGATATAATGAAATAAAAATTTAACTAATGACTGTGATAGTTAGAAAAAAATTTCGCGCGTTTATATTCAAATTCTTGTTAAATTCTTGCTTCTCGATGTAATATTTTTTCTTTGTAACATATTACGTTCAATTAAAGCGTTATCCGTAGATTGTTTGTTTACGAGTCATTATTCTGACTTTAGCCCCAATTTGTATATGACGCAAAAAAGAAATGCTTGCGAACCTTTCTTTGATTTTTTTTCTTCAATTTTTATGTAAACGATGCCCATCTTTAAAGTTATTAAAAAATCGTTGTTTTGTATCATTTATATTCTTCGCGAAAAATGCTATATGCACGTTTTTTTATCAACATTTTATCGGATATTTATAGATATTTTCTTGTGTGGAATAGACATTTGTCTTATTCATTTGTCTTATTATAACAGTTGATCACTGAATCATCATTGACATTTCTGGACAAATATCAAAAATATGCCGCTGATAACGCTTGATTTTACCAAAAATAGTCCATACAGAATAATCCAGCCTGGAGTAGCCCGACAGTAAATAAATTCTAGCAATTTTTCTGAATTACGTTTCTTACAATAAAATTAAAATGTTAATGAAAAAATTGATTAATTAATTTGCAGGCTACTGGGATACATTTTTTTGTTGATAGGGTTTAAAACCTTACAATCAACACTGACATATGTTTTTCTCGCTGCCGATGGATGCGGAGGATTATTCAAAGTTATCGTGTGGGATAAACCTCAAATGGTTGGAGGCAAAGCAAGTTTACACGAGGTATGCCCGGTTAAACTTTGATAAACTTCAAATCAGCTTTCAAAAATAATAACTATTCTACGAAAGAATAATATTAGGATGATGTGTCGCGATTCCCTCGCGCCCAAACCGAATTCAGTCGGTAATAAAAACTGTTGTTATTCTTTTCATCGGAGGTGAAACTGCAACGTTAACAGTTTCGGCGTGACATAGAATAGGGGTGCACTGCGTAGTTCAATTTAATAATTTCGGGACTCGTAAGAAATGTAATTTTTATTGCCGATCGTGATACAAGACCTTCAGGACACTTATGACGATGAAAAAATTTATTTTCTCCATTATACCGCTTTATTTATGAGCGGGTAAAATGGATAGATGTTAACATGACACATTTCGCTTTACATAATCTTGAGCTATGAACCAATTCGTAATCGTTTCTTATAGATTGTGAAAATCGATTATGCTATGACGATACATAATCGACGGCGTTTGACAATGGGAGTGGATGGAGTATCACCTTTTGAACTGCATGTTTACGATGCTTCACAAATCGGGTTCCATGGGCGATTAAATGAAAGAGAACTGGCTACAATACCAAATTATCGCATGTTCACTGAAGATGAGGAATCCAATTAGCATTATCATTTTTTATGATCGATAAATATAACGTCGAGTGGTGCATATGACCATTTAAAAATTATATTTCGTATTTAAAGTAACACGCTATTAATACTCAGAATGAAATCGATATAAATCCGTAAGGTATCACGTACGTATATAAAATAAGGTCGATAAGATTTTTTTAATGCGCCAATTAGTCGTAATTGGACGATTAGATGATTTATACGATGGTAATTTTCATTTAAAGTCTTTTTTAAATTTTGAATTCTGGACGAAATTGATAATGACAATATACGTATACGTTGTAAAAAAATTATTTTGTACAAGTTGTTGTTATTTATTTATTTAAATATTTAACGAAGTTAGTTGCCTATCGGCTATAAGTGCCCGGTTCGACGGCTTCACCTCTACGCCGAGGTGGAACACGTTTCTGAAATCAATTTTGTCTCTTCGGACACTGTCACGCAACGCTCCGAAGTAAATTAACTCGAAACTCCTCGTCCAAGAGAAGAAATAAATTCGCTTCGGCGGGACCATCGGTGACGGCGCAGCTCAAATCTTCTCGCCGAAGACAAAAAATACTTTTCCAGGCTCGAGAAAGACACGCGGCAATATTTTCCCTCGCCGAATCATGACGAGTTAAACTTTGTCTCGAGACTGTACCATGAAGTTGTTCAACATCACGAACGGTCTGGGGGTAGAATTGGCTCGCGCAACGTGCCTACATCCCCATCGTTCTATCTCCGCTTTGTTGCTGGACTTCATCGATGACCGATTCGTATCGAGGATAGTTCATCAATGACTAATTCCTATCGTCGATACTTGTCTAGCGGTTATACGTGCCCGGGCCAACGGGTTAATCTACACGCCGAGGTTATCCTCGGTTCTGCGAATAATTTCATACAATGATATATTTTCCAAAATTTATACGGCCATAATTAAGGTTCCACAGATATCGGTAAAGTGACCGAGACGTTAAGAGAATTTTGCACACACTTTGTATGTGGTTAATTTATCGCCTTGACGACTATTAGTTAATCTATCTCCATGACGATGAATAAATGACGAAATTAACAACGATCATGTCAATTATCAATGGTCTTTTATGAGACGCGAAGACGAATAGAGGTCTAATTAATCGTTCAACGAGAGAGCAAGAAATCACAAGATCTCAAGGAGTACATCATTGCAACGAGAATTTGCCTTTCTCCTGTCAGCAACGGAGTTCGATTCATCGGTAGAAGCTTCTTAATCGGGGGATTGTCCAGGAAATTTTGAATTTATAGGAGTTGATAAAGGTATTGTTTTTTAAAGCAGATTTGACGTTTCTTTTGACCGGAAATCGAATTGTAGTTTTTATTATCGACTGTGGTATTTCACATGGTCATACGATTTTGTGAAACGTCTTTCTCTACTCTAATTCCGCTCTCGTTAGTATGAAAATTATAATCTCTTTTATTTTCTTTTTTGTGTACTAGCATTTACTAAAGTGAAATTAACGGTACCGTTAAAAGTGAATATCACGTCAGTTTCTTCCGTGATATACATAACCCGTACCCAGCTAAAGATCCCGTTCTCGTCCGCACACCCACGGTGTCGTACGCTTTACTCGCCCGCAGTTCGGTACATATTATCATGCACAGGATTGGCTTAGCTCGGATCTGCTTCGCTTCGGGCAAAAGTATACCTACAGAACTCCGCTAACGTTGTTTCGCACTAGAGAATATATCCATTAGTATCTCTGGATGGTTGCCGGGCAGGTTTAGCGTTTTCCTAATAACCATCTTTAGCTCAACGCAGTCTAAAAACCTGTGGTGTTAATATCGGTAAACAGTGCAAACAGTAAAAATATATAGTTATTGAGCGACAGGTAGATACGATTTGATCGTATACGCGAAGGTGAAATGATTGTAGTTACCGAATCAAGGATCGGCGATAACACCGTAAAGAAATTCGTACGAAATTTAATGTACTGATACCTGAAGTTTCTATGTATCAAATGGTATTTAAATTTCATGTTCCAATTGTGATGAAAAAATAACATTCAGTTTAATACAAGTTTTAGAAATAATTTACTTTAATTTTGCTACAAAAGTACTTTGATTTCACTGTACAAATCTTTTGATTTTTCACCGCAATCGTACATTAAATTTATTGTAAGAATTTGTACATAAAAACTTCCATCCCTGTACATTAAATTAGCAACGTTTTTAACAGTGAATTTAAAGATTGATCGACTAACTTGTAACATTTCAAGGCATCGATGTAACTCTGAGAAGTAGCGGATCTGAGGGCATTAAATATCCTCTAGTCGGTAGTTTGAGGATAGTTTTCTCTGGCGAACTCAACGCGATTGGAGGAATCGGGCGGGGCGGGTGGCGGTGGAACAGAACTGGGCGCGAGCTGGACCTGCCTTGCCGAGTTTACATTGATCTTTATATCGTCGCGATCAGCGCTTTCTCGATTCTCCCGTCTATCGAACATCGCATCCTGCTCGTTCTCCATCATCTCGAGATCGTAAACGTTCGATAGATCGGACTGGCTCACGATGTACTGTGAAACTCTCTGGGGTCCCTGAGCTTTGATGGACATCGCGGACTCGGCGTTACCGTAGTCAGTGAGCAACGGCTAATCGAGTAAAAGTGAATAGTTTCGCTCGTGATATATATATCATGTAGCCAGTTGAAGGCCGCCCTGGCGAGCGAAATATTTTGCGACGATCACGTAAAATCACCGTGGCTCAAGGGACAGGTTGGGGGGGGAGGGGAGGGGGGTCGTGACTGATATTCGGCTTCTGCCTGTACACATTGCGCGCTAAAGTGTACCTATAGAACACCACTAACGTTATTTTGCATCCGAGAATATATCCATCGGTATCTATTTAATTATCTATCTATTCATCTATCTAAATGCCAGCCGGGCAGGCCGAGCGTTTTCGTAATCACTTTAGCTCTATGCAGCCGAAAAACTTGTGGGGATAATACCCGAGATCAGTGCCGAGATGCAGCTGATGTTATACTCTGTCAGAACATATATATTCGTTGAGAGAGGGAGAGGTATGATTACGTCGTATACACTTCTCGCTGTCTCGCTCTCCCGCCCTCTCCCTCGCTCGGTTTCCTGGTTCTCTCGCTCTTATTGCTGGTTTTATTAAAATATTAAAGTAAAGGAAAAATATTAAGGCAGTAGTCTGCTTTAGGAGCCGAAAAAAAGCGTTTTTTCAACAATTTTTTTGAAAGGGAAGGAAATGATTGCGGTAAACGAAATTTTGAGACGATAGTATATTATATTCAAGCTTTAAAAAACAATTTTTATTATTACAAATTATTGAAATTTGCCAAAGTTGTAACGATTTTTCTGAGGCGCCTGGAGTGTGCACTCGTAAATCGGTGCCGGTGATGGAGATCGTGCGATGCATCTGAAACAGTGGAACCAAATTTTTTTTTAGTTTTTATAAGTTCCTTTTCTATATGAACTAAAAAAATACCGAAGAAATGACGAAATTCCAAATTTTTTCGAAGTTTGAAAAAAAATTCACTTTTTTGAAAAAAAAATTCACTTTAAGTTGCAAAACAAGTAATTTAAATAGTACTTTTGTCCAACTTTTTTAGTTCAAATAGAAGATAATTCAATACTGAAGCTAGATCACTTTGGTTTTTTTCGATCGGACATATATTGTTTTTACTATCGCCGGCACCGTTTTCGAAAACTTGTGAAAATGAAAACTCGAGAAAACGGGCTGTAAAGTTTTCGGTCCAAAAAAATGTAAGTTTTTGGATACTTACACTAATTAGATGTTAATCGGCTATCCCCGGGCCATACAATAATCCTTCCTCTTCTTCAACAAACTCGTTTTGGTGGAGGCTTTCCGATCTTCGAGCTGTACGAGCCTCCTTGCTGGAAAGTGATGCGCGCTGGTTCTCCCGCGTTATGCGCTCAGCATCGACGGTGTCAGCAAAATTTTTGCATTGCTGCCCGATGACAATATCGAGGAGCTGCATGGTAGAAAGCACAGCTGAATAACCTTCGTTGAAAATGCCTGTAGCCATATTTGCTGCCATTTCGACGATTTTATAGCCGGAATTTACGTGTTTCGAATTTAGGCGCCACACAATCGAATTGAACGATTCGTTCGAATTTTGAGTGTGTCCGCCTAAGCACCGCGTCAATAAATCGTCATTTGAAAGATCATCGTAAATTGGACGAATGTGCTTCTCTACATTATCATTAATTAATTTTGCCGGGTGTTTGAAAGATGCCAGATTATTCGCCGCTTTAGCCTTGCGCCATTCGCACCAACTCTCCGGGCCTTCTGGACAATTTTTATGCCGAGGATTTTTATCGGTGGAACAATAATGGTCTAATGTTGCCATAATAGCTCTCTTCATACCTTCAACTGAGTTCACGTTTCGACGAATTGCCAGACCGTAGTAAATCGTCAATTTCTTGATGAGACTCTCCGTTAGCCCGTTCTTTCCTCCAAGTTTCTCGGTTTTTCTTTTATTCCGTAAACGAGTACCCATACGCTTTTGCACGTGTCCAACACACTCATTTTTCGTCACTGTGCACTCGTCCCCGTAAGGATTGCTATTTAAGATTCTAGTAAAAGTTTTGGAGTCGCCATCGCCGATATAATTACTGTACATAACTCCGAATTTCTCGACGGATCTCGAAAACATCTCTGTTATGGAATCTACCTCCATCTTCCCAGACGAACCTGTATGATTTGAGGAGCATGAGTCTTTATGATCCTCATACCACTCCTCAAATGCATCTTCATCCAAACTATTTTTATGTATGGTACACGAATGACAATAACCACTTTTTACAATGAGATCGATTACTTTGCCACTGTAGTATCCGATGAGCGTTGTTACACCGTACAAAGAAGTATAACCGCGCTTTTTCCACGATCCATCGCCCGAAACCTTCAAATGATTCGCAGGTCTTCCATGTTCAACGTTTTTTTCTTTCTCTTCCGTGACGGCTTTTTCGCAGGTACTCTCGAACAGTGTCTTCGACGCTGCGTACAAATGCTCAACGATTTGTTGATAAGTAGATTTTGTAAAACCTGCAGAAATATCCATAAGGCCGCAGAATACGTTTATTCCTTCTCGTCCGATACCAAGAAGCCTCATAACAAAAACAATCCGTCTGTTGATTTCGTAGCCGGTATTTATAAATGGTCGTGACTGGATTTCGCGTCGACCACACCTACACTGAACAACAATTTTAAATCCTAGGCCTCGATGACCGCTTTCTGCAAACGTTAATTTTTGTTTGCATGATCTGCAAATTGCGATTTCCGAAAGAGCGAGAAACACCGATATGAATTCAATAATGCGGTAGCAGTGCGATGAATGAATAATGATATCATCGCTGCTTGCTGCCTTCAACTTTTGCTCACTGCGACTCGTGTGTAAGTCTCCGTCGTCCGATGATACACTGGTAAAACGATTGCCGTGAAATTTTCGCTTTCGCGGTTCCGCAGCACGCTGTCTTTTACATCGATCACCTTTCGGGTAGCTTGACATTTCGATGTGCGCTCGGCAAAATCAAAAATGAAACTGAAAGCTGACGCTACAAATAGCAGTGTAGAAGCCGATTCCGAGAGCTATAGTTTACCGTTATATTGTATACCGTTATCCCAACAACTACTCAACACAGACCTTCTAGAACCTCCAAATAATATTTCAAAGGACCGTTCAATGCTTTCAGGTATATACGAGTATAGTCAAACAATAGAATACACGAAGGGGTGGAGCGCGCGCGCTCGGGTCTGCCCGAGCATTCGCACCTGCTCGACGCTCGGCCACTAAAACTGATCTAGCTTCGAAAATATGTCAAATTGGCCTCTAAAATTTTGAACACATATTCTTGGATAGTTTTGGAATAGATTTAAGACAAAAACGAAAAATCGATTTTTTGAAGCCTGTAAAGCAGACTACTGCCTTAAGGTATGTGAAACACTATGGAGTGCATGAGAGATAGCATCAGTGGCGCTCTCGGCGGAGCGAGAGAGATACGCTGAGAACGTGTTTCACATGCTGTTAAGACGATGCGAAGAGCCGAGGTAGGGAATAAAAATCAATAGTATATTATGCCACAAAGGCGGAAAGTTTCTTCGGAAAGGATCTTTTCACCGAGAGTGAAGTTTGATGCCCGAGAGAAGTCATTCACACGAGGTGAAAATGCACTTCCTCCCGAGTGACACGCTATTTTTTTCCCATCTGTGTTAAAAAGTGGCCATATCTCTATGCCTGCAACGGGGATGGAAATTGGGCGAGCTTGACGAGCGGGAGGAAAAGTAATTTAGCGGGAGGAAAAGATCACTTTTCCTCCCGCTTGTAACGGCCGCAGCCTAACTTATTTCAACTTTTAACCTTTAATATTTATTCGAGAGTATCGATACGGAGTTTCCGTGTGATACTCTCTTCATAGAAGCCCTTAAGGCTATCATGCATCCGGACCGCCGTGAGCGTCTACTTATCGTCTAGTCTAAACACTCTTCAACTCTTCGATTGATTCTTTATTCCTTTGTCAAGCGAGCGCGAAGCCTTCAGCTTCACGCCTGCTTCATCAGTTCAGCTCCGACCGACGACCAGTGCGGTACACCTCCAATTATACTCTACGAAACTCTCCGACTAATAAACCACATTTATATATATATCCGACTCATCTCATTGAACGCTGCCTGACCAATCGACCATCCGTCACACGCTCGTCAAGAATCGGTCACTTTCCACCCCCATTGCAGGCATGAAATAGGGCCTTTTTATCGTAGTTGGGAAAAAAATATTTTCTTATAAAGTTTTTCATATCAACCAGCTCAGAGTTGTATGAATGAGAAAGGTTTCACAGATTATTATAAGCATGTTAAATACCGCGGTCGGTAATAAATAAACAATCAATTATTCGTTTTTTTATTTAAAATAATAAAATTGGGGTAAGTCGGGGTAATATGCCCATGGTTTTTTAAACAGCGAAAATTGGAGGTTTAACATTTTTTTAACTTTAAAATTTTTGTTGTAACCAACTCCAGAATCTTCAAACTAAAGTAAACCATTTAGAACTTTAGATATTTTCGATGCGTGATTAAATTGCAGCTCTATAAATATTTGCTATCGGCCGTCTCACACGGACACTGCGGGTGAGATGGCCACAGTAATTGTAATGGTAGTCAATTAGACCTACAGAACATTGGCATCGCACAAAACATGTCTTACTATATTTTCTGTGGTCAAAATAAACTACAGAAAGACAGTAATTGCCTCCGTCAAATGTTTTAGATGCCAAACTAAAAAGAAAATGGTTTCACTGACCATTCCACCTGGATATTGTGGGTGACATGGCCACGTGGCGATCTCACCCGCAATATCCGGGTCATATGGCCACCGCCCGCTATTGCGGGCAGTGGCCCACCACCACTGACGTGGCTATTTCACCCGCACTATCCGGGTGATACGGCCACCACTGACATGGCCACGACCTCCGAAAAATAAGTGGCCATGTCTCCGGAAAATCAGTGGCCATATCACTCATTTTCTGGCAAAAATAGCCGCGGTTTAAACTTAGGGAAGAAATTTAAAAAATAGGTTTACTACACGCCCATCTTTTCTTGAAAGATCCAACTATAGTCCACAATGTTGATTTACGAGCAAAGTATTGTACGAATTGTATTTACGAACAAAGTAAATATAATTTTGTATGTCTCCAGAGCTCTAGAAGTATAGCTCGAGAAATTGCTGACTACCTCCAAATAGGGATTCACCGCTCGTACTGACCCTTGCACGTGTTATCTTAAAATGTTTTATGCAATCGCATTGTATCCACATATACTTACGTTAAAAGGTATTACCGGTGGCCATCTCACCAGCCTGGCTATTTCACCCTGATTTACCCTATATAATTTTGTGTAGAACAAGTCTCAGATTATCCAAACACTTATATTCATCGTAAGACACAAAATTCGGTTTACAACTATGTACATCGATTGAACATCAATCATTTTATTCGCAGGGTGTGCCGTACGTGAAGTTAAGTATTAACAAAATTTGCAATATCGCTTCTTTTCGAAATGGGGAAATTCGCTCGTAAAAGTGAAAAACGAAAAAATATTGACAAAAAATTAAGAATGTCTAAATTACGATCCAATAGAGACTATGTTACGAATAATAAAGAATTAGATAAAAAGAAAAAAAAAAGAAAAGCGAATAAATAAAAAAATCCTCCGAAATTGATGGTAATCCGATTGGAAATGAAAATAGAGACAAATACAGAAGGATGAACAACAAACGAAGAAAAAACAAAGTTTATACAGCAAATGAAAGAAAAAAGAATTTAGAAAAAATGCGAAAAATACGACAAGTAACCGAGTATAGAAACTCGGAGATGGTGAAGAATGTAGAGCGAGTGAAAGAAATGCGACGAAAACCTGCGTATAGAGAATCGGAGAGAGTAACGAATGCAGAGAGGATGAAAGAGATACGACAGAATCCTGCGTATAGAGAATCGGAGAGAGTAACGAATGTAGAGAGTATGAAAGAGATACGACAGAATCCTGCGAATAGAGAATCGGAAAGAGTAACGAATGTAGAGAGTATGAAAGAGATACGACAAAATCCTGCGTATAGAGAATCGGAAAGAGTAACGAATGTAGAGAGGATGAAAGAGATACGACAGAACCCTGCGTATAGAGAATCGGAAAGAGTAACGAATGTAGAGAGGATGAAAGAAATACGACTCGATAAAATTTATGAAGTTGTTATGCCGCAGAAACTCAGGTAGCTAATCTGAGGTCTGTGCGCGAGCCGTAAGCTCGGAAGGTTGGGGAGGTGCTCAGTAAAGGGTTGGAACCCAAGTGAAGTACGAACATAGATTTATTTAAATAACGATTTTTATTTGACAACGTATTTTTAAACGACAAGAGATTTAGATATTTGATATGCTTAACAAGGTATTTATATGTTCGGAGTTTTACAAGGGTTGCATTGTTATACTTACTGTATAACAATGCTCACCAGGAACCTTCGATTAAGGTTCTCCTTTTGCCAGGACAAGTCGAATCAACGCTCAACGTGACGTTGATTTACTCCTTGGTTAGAGCTCGCTCGAAGCTTTGTTAAATCCTCGATTTATGCTTGATTAGTTTCTCTATTAATGCTTGATTAATCCTGCTGGTTTGATATTGCTCTATTTATATGTTACCTCTTGATGCTTTACTTTCTTTGTTAAAGTTCTATTTATGCTCACATTTGTCCTTTTGAATTACCAACCGCTGGTGCGCTCTGCGCGCTGGATACACCTTCTAGATTAACGACACTCCGGCGTTAATCTTTCGCGATAGGGGTTTACAATTACCCGACCCACTTATCGTGTTTGAACTGTGCTCGAGGTGTATCCCTATAGTCAACCGTAAGAATCAGGAGTTCCGAAGAGACTCCCGAGACCCTGCTCTCGATCCCCTATATATCCGTGAGAGAGCAGGTCCGTCAGCTTAATTAATGAGGGCGTATTTATGGTTTACTTATTCTCGTAAACAATACCTTTCCAAATCTTCGCTTCTTCACGAGCGAGATTTGGAGTTTGTTTTCATTTCGAAACACCTGGCTTCGGTATTCCCGCGTCGTTGCCCTCGTTACCGAGCTCGCGACGGCCTTGCTGCTGACGCAGCGGTGTCCGGTGACGCGAGGCGCGCTCGACGCTCGACGCTCAACGCGTGCCGTCGCATACCGACGCTATCTCGCAACCACCGATGCCCTGGTAACGAGGTATTGCTACACCCGGGGTACAACATCCCTCCCCCCTGGGGGGGAAAAGAAATTTTGTTTCTTTTCGCTCACCTCCGGCGGGCTTTTATTTTTCTACTTTGCAGATGTACCCCGAGTTTTATGGATTTTTTTTTTTTTTCTTGTTATTACCTCTCTCGATTTACTACTACGATTTTTACGTATGTACCCCGTGTCTATGATATTTTCTATTTAGTTATATATGGTTTGCTTCTATTGTCATTATTTTCCATACGGTTTAATATTTGCGAGCAACCTATTTTAACCATTCCGGAAGCCATGTAAACGGAGTTTTCTCGGGCTGTTGCGGAACCCGGAGGCGGAAAGCCACCGTCGTTGCTTTTGCTGACGGTCGGGGTCGATGCCCGGTACGCCAGCGCGTATGCATTTTTGGGCTATATTAGCCGCCGTTTTCTTCGTGGTTTTAATTATTCTGTCACCGACTGGAGACGACTTCTGCATCGTTTCCCGTTACCGAGGATGAGCAACCGACGTAGCCCTAGTCCGTCCGCCAAGGTAAGCTATTACAGTTTGTTTTCCCGGTTATTATGGTATTTAACCCATTCCCCTTGTTTACGATTTAACTTTTATTTATTCCCTATCTTGGGGAAATTTTACTGGACCCCCCGGTAGCCACAGGTCTGGTCCCTTCTTCCAGTTGGGTTTTGTATTTTCCTGTGGTGGCTTAGTTGCTTAACCGTTTCCCCCCGATCACCCCTATCGGGTTGACGTTTCCTTCTCTTTCTGTTTTTAGAGGCGTCGCCTTTCCGTCGAGTCCGACTCCAAGCTATCTTACAGCCCTAGGAGTAGCCCGCCAGGGTCCGTTCGCAAGAGTCCGGACGTCGAGGTGGTCGAATCGGCCGGAGCGCCCTTCCTGGAGGGGACTTCTAGCCTTTCTCGGTCCCCCAGCCCCGACGTGGTGATTCTGGACCCGCCCGAGCGGGGTCTCCCCCTGGAGAGGGTTTGCCCGGTGCCGTCCGCCCCGTACCCACGGATTCGGGTGCTGACTCCGGCGGAGATAAACTTCCGGGCTGCCGGGGGTCGCCTCCAAAGGTTTGGGCAGGTACTCGTGCCCCGGCGTCTCGTCGCCGCGCCTGGCTGCCATCCTAGGCTGAATATACGTCCGGCGGGTGCCTCTGACTCTGACAGCGAGGATGACGAATCTCCGGCGTCTCGGCGGAAACGCGCTGCGACGGGCGAGATGAACTGGCGGCTCGCCGAGTGGGCGTAGCTGCCCTGGGTTGGGCGAACCCTTCGTTTTTCCCCACGACGATACCGCATGTGTACCTGATGAACAATAAAAGAGTTTTTCGGGATTTTCTGTCTCCACCCCGTTTCTCCCTACGTCGGCGTTAATGGGGTCTTTCTCCGAAGGGCTGAGTACCGCGGATTCCTTTTCCGCGGTCCTGTCGTCATCATCGTGCCTCGTTCACAGAATTCGCTGGCTCCGTGTTCGTGCTCCCGGTCGGTGCGTTCGCCGCGTCTTCGGTGGGTGTCGGCGTCGGGTTACCGACGGACACACGAGCTGTCCTTGCGCCACTCCTTCGTCAGACGATCTTCCACGATCGTCGTCAACCGCGAGTCAACGGCCTCCATCTCCTCTTTTTTTTTTTTTTTTGCTTTTTTTTTTTGCTTCGTTGCGAGATACATACGACCATTGCTCCAGCTGGTAACCGGTGCAGACCTTGCCGGTACTCTCTGGTAACCGGTACTCTCCGGTAACCGGTGCAGGCCTTGCACCTTTGGGGAAGGGGTTTTCATTCATCCCAATTTCTTCTTCTTCCCCGAGCATCTTCCCTCTTCCTTCGCCGATGGAGCCCGGATCCTGGCCCCCTTGGACGGAGGGAGGTTTAATTTCCACCTCTCGCTGCCAGGCGTGTTTACCTGTATCTCCCTGAATTTTTCCGACAGTCCCTGCGTCTCGGGATGCCTTCACTAGGTTTAGTAGAACGTGCAGGTTTAGCTGTGGTTGTGTTTTTTTTTTCGCTGATTATCGGGACGGGGTATTCTTTCGCGGTGACTTGGTTGCCCGTGACCATTCTTTCCCACTACCCCGGCTCTCCTGAGTCGAGCGGTACTTTACTTTTTATGACCGGCCATCCTGCCGGCTCCTGAAATGTCAGTACCGTGCGGCACGGATTCAGATGGGAAATACCAGGTTTCGAACCTTCCGACGGGTTTTCTTTTCCCTCGCGAATTACCCTACTTCTTTCCCACCTCAGGAATTATTCCTCTTTATATTTAATTTCCCCTCAGGAATTATTATTCGCCATACCTTTCCGTCCCCCGGGATTATTCTTTCCCTCAGTTCCTAAATTTTTGGGGGGTTTTTTGTTCCGGGTTCGGTCAACTGGAAGAGGGCAGGGGAGGTAGGATTTCTGGTTCCCACAGGAATTTCCTCCGTGTTTCTCTTCCTCTTACCTCCAGCGAGTTTGTCGAGTTTTCCCGAGCTTTTCTGTACGCCATCACTGTGGCTGGGTTCCGGTTCGTTGTCCCTCGTGACTCCCGATTTTGCTTCGTTCCCGGAGTCCGGTTTGTTCCGCCGTATGCTCTTGCTGGATCCTCGATTGCCGGCTCTGGCGGCACCTGGGTTTTCCCCCGTTCCTCAGCCGGGCGGGGTTCCGCCGATTCTCGGCTTGACGGGGTTCCCTCTGATTCGCAAAATTTGTTTTCCTATTCCCGGGATACGCGCGTACCGCGACGGATACCGCTTGCGACGAATAATCCTGCAGCGTCTAACATCCCGTATCGCCCGGGAGTTCGACGTTGTCGCCCATTGATCGTCATCCCGGAATTTTAAATTAATTAATTGGTCACTTAATTCCGGCCCCTCTGGCGGGGTTTCTGGCGTGGTTCCGTGCTTAACGTCCTTTCCTTCCACGCAAGTTTTATTCTCGAGTTTTCCCGGGTCACTAATAAATTTTCCCCTGATGACGGTCGTGTCCTCCGGCGAACGGCCTCCGCTTCCGGTCCACCCATGCGGTGTTGCCCATCCGAGGGGTCTCCTGGCGCATACGTGCCCTATGGGAAATGCTTAACCTTACCCGCCATCGGGTTACGGTCTACACCTCTGGCGTGGTATGGGGCGTGGTATAGTCGTGGTCTAACCCGCCCGCGGTCCAACTTTTCCCCGGTCTAACTTTCCCGCGGTCCAACTTTTATGTGGTCTAACTTTTCCATGGTCTAACTTTTCCTTCTTCAACAGCATGCGAGGCCCATTTTTTTTCCATCTCATCTCGCCCTTTTCCTGTTATTTATTCACCTTTTCATTCCCGAAATGCCGACTGATCGCTGGGGTGATCCTTATCAACCCCTGCTGGGCTACAGGTTTGGCCCACGTGTATTCGGGGTGCCCGTAGCCCTCTCCTCCACGGCGGAATGCGCTTCGTTTACGCTCGAAGTCCGCGGCCCGACCGGTCGCGCTTGTACTCCTGCCCGTTGGTCTGACCGTCCGCATGGCTGCACTACTGGCGGTCCGGGCTCGCGGCTCCCGCCGCGCCGGTTGCAGCTCCTTGGCGCTCGGGTGAGCGCGGCTCGCCACTGCTGGTCCCGCTGTTACCGGCATCTTTCTTATGTGCCGGAATACCCCGCGGCCTGTCGTATGCTGACTGGTTTCCGCGGTAATTTCCTTTATCACTTTCCGCCCATATTTTTGTTCCTGGGTCCTCTCGGGTTATCGTTGATGCGACTTTTTTTCCATTTACCTTTAACCGCAGTCCTATTTATTTTACCGTCGATTTTCAAAGAGTTTTTCCTTTTGATATTCAAGCACTGATTAGTTCGCAACGACAATCGATCTCAACTATCGACATTTTCCCCTCTGTATTAAACAGTTGACAATGTTTAGGACTTTACGATTTTGACCCTATTACTTCCTTGCTTCTCGTTGTTTTTATGATTTCTTTTCCCACTTTCCATCCCTTCTCACCTCATGTTTTACCTCTAAGTGCTCCACGGCACGATTATTCGATCCAATGATTCGATCAGTAATGGGGATACATCGTAAATTTTGTATACTTGTTAGAAAGTAAGAATATGTCGATCTAGGGATGGTTACGACTGATAATCACAAACAACTTTTACCTTTTCTTTGACTCTATCTTTTGCGGGATGTTTGTGCCGTTATAAACATGTACATGTGTGTGTACAGCTTGTCTTGCCGATAGCAATTCCCTGGCAACAAGATTATACTTAAACGATGCGTTCTTTTTCGTTTTCTTCTATAAATTTGACTACAATGTTCCGTCGACGTGCAATCGCGAGAAAGGTTAAAAATGCTACCGATTCCCAATTTCATCTACCTTGCTCTAGGAAATTTTGGTGAGGAACGCTTGACAATTAATAATTTTCAACATATCGACACGTATACCCGCGAGTTGGGCATTCTCTATTCTGCCCCTTAAGCCGCAACGCATGCGCCCTTCTATCCTTCGAGCTTTCCCGTCAAATATTATTCCCTGGCCGACAGAACTTCTCCGACATCAATAGTTTAAAGGTACATGCTTGAAGTGACGTGGAGTGGATGCCAACGGTGATTTCCGTTTCTCTCTAATTTTGGTCGTTATAAACATTTTCTTTTTGACGTCACTTCACTCGAGGTTATCCCTCGTGGGTCTGTCAATGGATCTCGGAGATAAAATTGCGGGCTTTGCTGTGTGGTGCACAGCCGTGTGACATCGCGCTCAGGCTGCTTATTTCTTATTTTACCTTCGTTTTCCGACTCGGACTGTTTCGACTTTTCCAACAGAGCCGATGGTTGTTCGTTTGGACGCTTAAGCCTGGCCACCCTCATCCCGCTAATATTGTCGCAAATTTTTTACTCGTAATACGACTCGAGGAAGGTCACAGTTGTGATATCCTTTCCTATGACAAATAATTTTTCCCCGCACTTGCTTGCGATATTGGGCGATATTCTGATCGTGACCGATTTCCTCAACCTTTACGTCAGAAGTAATTTTCGGGTCAACTCTTCCCGATAACTTTCGTTCTAATTTGTGCGCGTCACCGTTCCTACGTTGACCGCTTCGCTTAGTTCCAAGGGACGTGCAATGTCCCGAAGCATTTTTTAGTGGTAACAATATCCAGACCTCGAGTGGATTGACTGCTACTCAATTCCATCATCTCCTTGATAAGGGCCGTTCCCTTACGCCGGTTTTTGTGTTCGAGGTAGATGACTATTCCCCATATGCGTTCTGGAGCTCGGTATACGGAATACGTAATGCTATATTTTTTTTCTCGCGGAAAGACTCGTATTTTGCTGTATATATTTGCCAAACAAATTTTTCCCTTTTTTAACTAGGCTTCTTTTGGGATTTTAAACATCTCTTCAAAATTCTGAATCGTTTCCCTGCCGTTCGGTCGGAAGCTTTTTGGCCAGCCGCGTCTGGATAATCGCGGTTAGGGTTTTCCCCCCATGGGATTCAACAGCTGGTCCGGCAGCTCTACAATATTCCGTATACGTGCAGACGCTACGGTTTTTATCACCAAAGTTTGGTATTAATAAGCAAACGATTTTATTTCTCGATCCCGGATTGATATAATTTACGTTATGTCCGCATCGCTGGATTGTATGACATTATTTTGCCAGACATTTGCAACCTTTGATCCTATCACCGAGCCTCTTGATCGGACGATGTTATTTTATTTACTTTTTTTTTTACTATTTTTCCTCGAACGCGGTATGTTCGCTTGAGTTATTATTTGTTCGCTTATGGCCTTTCTCCCGTACGGTATTTGGTGCTGAAACAAAAGTAGCCTTACGATAGCGTTTGCCCTAAAGCTGCTTGTCGTTGAGTTTGGCCATGGCGTCACCCTGGCCCACGGAATTTCGTGTTGTTCCGTGATGACCGTTGTCTTCCCTGCGTTGTCCGGCGTTGGACTCACCCCGTGAGCTGGCTGACTGGTACCACCTCGCTGATCAGGATCAGCAAGCGAGGGTCTTCGGTTTGCACTTTTCCGAAATGAAACCTCTCGACCGGGTCGGTCAGGCTACTCAGTCCACCCGACCGATATCCGTCGAGCAGATAACACGCGAAAACATGTCATGAACCGGCACGGGTAAAAAGATTTGTTTTCCCCTTTTTTTTTACCCAAACTTGTACCGATAAATTTACCATAAATCGAGTTATCCGTCGATTTTAAATTTCTATCGATTTCAACCTCCTTTATAATCACGCGTGAAGTTCTACGTTCTCGACGCTCTCGTTATTATTATTATCTTTTTTTTTTTTTTTACTAACAGTTTCCCCAGCCCCCGTTCTGTCGTGGTCGTCGCCCTCCGTGGTCCGGTTGCTATGGCTGAGGTCTACCGCTGCTCCACGTTCCGGAGCCGGAATCGACACACTTTCCACATATGTCCTGCCTGTTTGCAGTAATTGCATATAATACCGGCCGGTTTAATTGTCTTCTTTGGGATTGAACCCTGCGGGCATCCTCGTGCAAGATTCCCCGCTCCTCGGCGCACATGACACTCTTTGTTGTGATTTTTTATTTGGGTTTGGGGTATGTGCTGTAGCGGAGGACCCGGCATGCTTCTTCGCTGCCAAGGATTTGATTATCCCCGGTGTTTTGTCACTTTTTTGGGGTCGACGGTTCAATCCTTCGAGTTGCATTAACTTCATTATCCGCTCTAGTTTTGCCAGACGCTCCTCTAAATCGGAGGTTGGCAGCTCCGGAGTAGGGTGCTTCGAGTAGTATGCTTCGACTTCTTCAGCCCAGTCGAAGGCCTCCAGATGTGGCTGTTCGTAGCCCAAACCCTTGGTTACGGGCGATGCCCTGCCCGAGGACCATCCCCGGGGTGAAGTGGTATCATCTTCTGTGACTACCGGTTCCGTGCTTTCTGTCGTGGTGGATCCAGGATCCTTGCTGTCCGATTCCTGAAGCTCAAGTACCCATGCTGCGGTTAACGGAGCGTATAACTCCGTTCGAATTTTTTCCCCCACAGTGCCCTGGTGGGCCTCCCTTGTGGATTCATCTGTCCTCGTGATGGTACCCCCGTGTGATACTTCAATGGTCTCCCGCTGCGCGGAGATTTCACTCATTTTCGCCTCTCGCTGGGCTTCACGTTTATTCTTCTTGTTCTCGACTTGCTTACGTTGCTGACAATCTTTCCAGATATGCCCAGATTTTCTGCAATAATTGCACACTTTACTCGTGGGATCGAGGTCCCTTGATTTCGATGCTGGGGGACGCCGGTGCTCGGACGACCGGCATTTTCCCGCCCTCAGTCCGTTCTCAAAATTTATCCGCGCACACTTCCAGACGGCTTCCGCTACGTGGCCGACACCTTGTGCGTCGATTCCCTCACACAGTTGCTCTGTTATCCATACGCTGATTTTTTCGGCCCGGGCAGCGTATGCTTTCACGCTTTCTCCCGCACCCTGCTGCAACGTAACAAGTTGGCGCTGTAGGGAGGCAGACGACTCATGTTTCCCAGAGCACGTCTCCAACCCCCACCTTGAGCCCTGAGGCATGTCAACTATGTCGCGATGCATTTTCTGCATCACTCGGCCATTCTGTTTACAACTCCGTACCATGACGGTGGATCTTTGCCGCGCACTTTCTTCGTATGGCGGTCTCGCGCAATCCCCGTGGTCTAGGTTGCTCCTATGGGGTGGCTCCGTGTCCACTACCCCGTGTGTCCGTTCAGTCGGTCTGGACACGTCTTGCGTGAGGCTGGCCGCGACCTGCAGCGCTTCGCCCCCTTTCCCAGCAGTCGTCCCACGTTGTCCCGCTGTGGTCGACAACTCTGGTGTATGCTGTATTCACTTTTTCCATTTTGGCGATTTATATATATCCCTGTTATTTAGCAGTAGCGTCCTACTTGCTCTAACAGTGCTACACGTGTTTTACGCACTCCCTGATACTGATTCTGTTTTTACGTCCCAGATATTGCCAGATATTGATCTGGCGACGCTCTTCGGGATCCTGCAGCGATCCCCGAAGACTTCGGTTGACTATCTTTCCGTTATCTCGCCTGGATAACGTGATCCACGGTGCTCCGATGATCACACCCGTGGCCCGCCTGAACACTTGTCGACCCTGGTTCGCGGAATTCTCTTTTCTCGCTCGCACGTGGAGCTTCAGTTCTTCCGCATTCTGCGGAGATTGGCGCGATTGGTAATTCGCGTTTTAATTGTTTATTTCACTCTGAGCATCCCACCGCTGCCACCAATGTTATGCCGCAGAAACTCAGGTAGCTAATCTGAGGTCTGTGCGCGAGCCGTAAGCTCGGAAGGTTGGGGAGGTGCTCAGTAAAGGGTTGGAACCCAAGTGAAGTACGAACATAGATTTATTTAAATAACGATTTTTATTTGACAACGTATTTTTAAACGACAAGAGATTTAGATATTTGATATGCTTAACAAGGTATTTATATGTTCGGAGTTTTACAAGGGTTGCATTGTTATACTTACTGTATAACAATGCTCACCAGGAACCTTCGATTAAGGTTCTCCTTTTGCCAGGACAAGTCGAATCAACGCTCAACGTGACGTTGATTTACTCCTTGGTTAGAGCTCGCTCGAAGCTTTGTTAAATCCTCGATTTATGCTTGATTAGTTTCTCTATTAATGCTTGATTAATCCTGCTGGTTTGATATTGCTCTATTTATATGTTACCTCTTGATGCTTTACTTTCTTTGTTAAAGTTCTATTTATGCTCACATTTGTCCTTTTGAATTACCAACCGCTGGTGCGCTCTGCGCGCTGGATACACCTTCTAGATTAACGACACTTCGGCGTTAATCTTTCGCGATAGGGGTTTACAATTACCCGACCCACTTATCGTGTTTGAACTGTGCTCGAGGTGTATCCCTATAGTCAACCGTAAGAATCAGGAGTTCCGAAGAGACTCCCGAGACCCTGCTCTCGATCCCCTATATATCCGTGAGAGAGCAGGTCCGTCAGCTTAATTAATGAGGGCGTATTTATGGTTTACTTATTCTCGTAAACAATACCTTTCCAAATCTTCGCTTCTTCACGAGCGAGATTTGGAGTTTGTTTTCATTTCGAAACACCTGGCTTCGGTATTCCCGCGTCGTTGCCCTCGTTACCGAGCTCGCGACGGCCTTGCTGCTGACGCAGCGGTGTCCGGTGACGCGAGGCGCGCTCGACGCTCGACGCTCAACGCGTGCCGTCGCATACCGACGCTATCTCGCAACCACCGATGCCCTGGTAACGAGGTATTGCTACACCCGGGGTACAACAAAGTTGACGAAAGTGCTAAGAATAAGAAAAGAATGAAAAGAATTAGACAAAATCCACGGTATGAATTGAATGAATTGGAGAAAAATAAAAATAAAAAAAGAAAACTTAGAGACGACCCTGATTTTTTAATAGAAGAAAGGAGGCATGATGTCAAAAGAAAAGAGAAATTAAGACTCAATGATTTATTCAAATATCGTGAAAATTATAGGATGATCATTAATGATCACATAAAAAATTCAATGTATGGTGATGATTGTCAAAAATATAAAATTATTATGAAATATCTAAAAAACGAAAAGATTGGACCAGACATAATATGTGTCTGTTGTGACAATCAATTTTTTCCAAAATCGACTAAAAAATTTCAAAAATTGCAAGTAGAGTATAAATTAAAAGACATGGTTCCAAACGTTGATGAATTTATGAAAAACATTGTGAACAATTCATCAGAATTTCCCTGCAATACGTGTTATAAGTACATATTATCAGGAAAAATGCCCAAAATGGCAGCCAACTCTGATTTGAGATTTCCGACGTTGCCAGAGTCAATACGTAGCTTAAGTGCAGTGGAAGAACGTATGGTATCACCATATATACCCTTCATGCAATTAAAAGCATTACAAACTCATACTATTAATTCTCAACTGTCGTTAAAAGGAAGCATTGTCAATATTCCTGTAGAAATTAACGAAATGATTAGTATCTTGCCAAGAACATTCGACTGTATGTCAACTATTCAAATAAAATTGAAACGACATCTAGATCACAAGTCTGACTACATGCACGAAACGATACAACCATCAAAAGTTTGTGAAGCTCTGAAATATCTTCAAAAGACGCCATTATATATACACAATAAAGTAATTATCGATCCGAAATTTTTCGAGAAGTATGATAATGACACTGATATTGAACTGGATTTCATCGTCGATCATAATGATGCGAACGATGACTGTGCAAATAATAAAAATAGTACAGTAACGAAACAAAATGATTGTGAAGAGACAGATTCAGAATCTGATTCAGAAGAATCAGATTTATTATTAAACGATGAAGTTCTGATTCTAGATAGAAATAAAGAAATATCGACAGATGTTCAAATTATTGCTCCTGGACAAAACAAATTTCCGATCCCATGGCATTTAACTGAAAATATTGATGAGTTATGTTTCCCAAAGATATTTGGAGGTGAGATTTTAGATAAGAAAAAAAGGTTAACGTACTTTGATAGGGTCAAATTCGAAGCAAGGCATAAAGATAGAAGATCTTGTGACTCCACGAGAATTTTATTCATGGCTAAGCAAAAATTGGAAAAGCATGTTATGTCAAGTATCAATATTTGTCTGAGAAAAGTAAAAAACTTTGCCAATTTAACAGCTGAGACGGTCAAAGATTCGGATTTTATAAATGATTCGATACGTCATGATGATGGTTATCGATTTCTAAAACAAATTAGATCATCGCCATCGTATTGGGAAAGTAAAAAAAAACATTTATTGGGCATGATTAGACAATGCGGAATACCGACATTATTCATAACTTTTTCAGTATGTGAAACAAAAAATATTGAGTTGTTGAAAGTCTTATATAAAATTCGATACCAAGAAGACATCAACTCAGTAAAAGTAATACAGATGGACATGGCAGAAAAAACTAAGTTGATAAGAGACGATCCTGTGACATGCGTTCGATATACTGAAGAAAGATTTAATAATATTATGTCTATTTTGGAAAATGAGCACGGACCTTTTGGCAAAAACTATGTAGTTGATTAGTTTCAACGACGAGAGTTTCAAGCTAGAGGATCGGTTCATACTCATAATCTTGTGTATTGCAAAAACGCTCCGATTTACGATGAGGAAGATCCAAGTTCTGATAATTCAGTAGTAAAATGGATAGATGATTTTATTTCATGTGCATACGAGACTAACAATCCGTTGATAATATTACAAAAACATCGACACACTCCAACATGTTATAAAGGAAGAAAAAATACATCGTCGTGCCGGTTTAACATACCAATATTTGTGATGAAGAAAACAATGATTCTCACACCATTGAATAATGATGATCGAACTGAGAGGGATACTATAAATTTGAAAAAAATTAAAGATCGAATGAGAGAGTTTTTTGAAAATGACCAGTTGGTAACTTTTGAAGATATGTTGGATGATTTATGTATGACAGAGGAAGATTATATCCGCGCAATCAGAAGCTCTTTGTCAATAATAAAAATATTTTTAAAAAGGCGTAGCAATGAAGTCGCAATCAATGCGTATAATAAAACAATTCTGACACTTCCAGAGGCAAATATGGATATTCAATTTGTTCTAGATCCGTATAGTTGTGCTTCATACATGATCAATTACGTTACAAAAATAGACGCTGGTCTATCAAGACTTTTTCGGGAAACAGCTAAAGATATAACAGCCGGTAACTTGAGTATTAGACAAAAATTTAGAAGTATCGCTAATGTGTTTATAAATGGAAACACCCTATCCGCACAGGAAGCCGTTTATCATGTTTTAGGATTACCGCTCTCCTTGTGTAGTAGAGCAACATTCTATATAAATACGGTCCCTCAAAATGAACGAGATCGTATATTGAAATCACGAACAGAGTTAGACAAAGAAGAAAATGATTCAAAAAATATATACAAAAAAAGTATATTCGAAAAATACCAAGCCCGATGTAAGAGTTTAGAACAGGTTTGTCTTGCCGATTTCGCGGCCATTCACGAAAATAAAAATTTAAAAAGAGATATTGAAAGTGATGGAGAAGATAATAATGATATTCTGATCCACCAGCGACAAAAACGTAAAATAATTCAATTTCGGAGATACAAATTGCAACAAGACAAGTATAATTACTTTCGAGAGCAAGTTTTATTATTCTTGCCGTGGAGAAATGAACTAGACGATGTAGAAAATGACCAGTGTTAAACAATTTATGTGAAGAATATAAACATAATAGAAGAAAATCGTAAAAAATATTCTATTGTAGGAGATCACATTATTGAAAATGCCCTGTTAGAAGTGCAAAATATGTGCCAAGACAGGGAAGATGAAGAAGTTGAATCATTTATGAAAACTAGAGTGACGAATGATCAAGAAGTAGAAATTTTTGGTCAAGTTGGTATTGTCCAAAATTCAAAGAAAAATAAAAGACGAATAACTTGTCCACCCAAGATTTCAAAAGAAGACATGATGGGCGCTCTGACAAAGCTAAACACCAAACAAAGACAAATTATTATGCACGTCTTGCATTGTTTTAAAACTGGTTCTTTACCAATCCGTATATTCATGAGTGGTTCTGCCGGGGTTGGAAAAAGCATGGTAATTAATTGTATTTATCAATTATTACAACATTACTTTGACGAGCAACCAGGTGACAAAAATAATTCTACAAAAGTATTGTTATGTGCACCATCTGCAAAAGCTGCATTTCTGATAAATGGTGTCACATTACACACAGCTTTTGCATTACCCATAACCCAGTACGGAGGGCAAATGCCGGAATTATCAGCAGATGTCACTAATACCATTAGAGAAAGCTTATTTGAATTGAAATTGTTGATAATTGATGAAATATCAATGGTTGGAAGTACGATGCTGAGTCGAGTGGATACACGACTAAGACAAATAATGGGCCGTGCACAAAGTTTCGGTGGTGTGTCTGTAATGGTCGTTGGAGATTTGTATCAATTACCACCGGTAATGGACAGTTCCGTATACTTAACACCAAAATCATCTATGCTAAGTATTTTTGCAGAAAATTTAATATGGAATGAATTTCAATTTTTCGAGTTGACAGAAATAATGAGACAAAAAGAAGATAAGTCTTTCATCAATGCTCTTAATCAACTAGCACTTGGTGAAATGTCTAACGAAGATATTGCTTTGATAAAATCGAGAGAAACAAATGAAAATGATATACCAACCGACGCAAAAAGATTATATACTGAAAATCGTTTGGTTGATATTTATAACGAAAAGAGAATTAATAGGGCAAATGGTGTAGCATATGTATCGAAAGCAAAGGATTCAATTTTGGGTAACATCAGTAGTAAATTACGAAACAAATTATTGACGTCATTAAAAAATAAAAAGAGAACTGAATGTGGTGGTTTGCCAAATAAAATTACCCTTAAAGTTGGTATTAATTACATGATAACGTCGAATGTTGATGTACAAGACGGACTAGTCAATGGTGCTTGTGCCAAACTGGTTTACATAACATTTATACCTGAAACTGAAGAACCAATCAAATTGTGGTTAGATTTTAACAATCCAAATGTTGGAATTAATCAGCGACGATCATACTTAAAATATATGACCGATAATTGTATTAACGAACATTTAGTTCCACTTTCTCAGATCACAATTGTCTTAAATGTAAATGAGAGATTGGGATATCAAACCATAAGACAACAATTTCCAATTACTCCTGCTGAAGCATTGACTGTTCATAAAAGCCAAGGACAAACGTATGAAAAAGTCTGTATCGATACAAGGAAGAGTATACGATTTACACGTTCAATGCTTTATGTAGCACTCAGTAGAGTGACAAAATTATCCGGATTATATATTTTGGGCAACTTTACTCCACCGAGCAAGCCGGGTAAGGATAATAGATTAGAATTAGAAATGAAGCGATTAAAACATGAAAAGATATTACAATTATCATATACACAAGTAATACAAGGGAATTGGTTAAAAATTATATACCAAAATGTTAGATCGTTGAAGAAAAATATATGCCACATCATTTGCAATGAGTGGTACAAACAAGCGGATGTATTGATATTTTCCGAGACTCAAACTATATCATCGGATAATTTGATATTGAGCGGATTTAGAATTGGCTTTCGATCTGATCATTCCGATACTCGCTCATCAAAAGGAATAATATGCTACATTAAAGAACAATTGGATATCGCAGTTCAGAATCACATACAAAAGAAAATAATTACAAAAAATGGACAACAACATCATATTGATTTAGTTCATCTTAAAATAAAAGAAGTAGAAATCATAACCGGATATAAGTCGCCAACTATAGATAGAAAAACATTTTCGGAGAAAATGCTAAGTATTATAAATGGCACATGCGGAAATGTTAGAGTTATCATTGGAGACTTCAATTATGACGCGTATAAAGAAAAATGATATATAGAAAATTTCTTGCTTCCTCTAAACTTTAAACGTGGCATTCATACTGAAGTTTCTACAACAAATTTCAATACACAAATTGACGTAATATTTCTCGATAAAGCAATGTCAAATTTCACAGCTGGTGTATATGAAACATATTTGTCTGATCACAAGCCTATTTTTATTGGATTAAATGAAGAGAATACGTCAATATCATCTACCGATTCTTTTAGAATTGATACAAGTGCATTGAACATCAATAATCATGATTATATACAACGAGAAGAAAATAAACGTTTGATTCAAGCAAATTATTTCAATGTACCAATAGATATCGTTAAAGAAATCGATCTTACTGTGGAAGATAATCAACATGAATGTCCGAAATTGATTTATAACAAACCCAAAGTCAATCTGCAAACTATGAAGGAAAATATTCTGGAAACTGACTCATGGTTAGATGATAGAACAATAAATTGCATTTTAAGTATTATAAAAAATAATTCTCAATTTAATCCTAATGACGTTATTGTTCTTCAATTATTGACATGGGTTGAGCCTGTTTTTGTCGAGGATATTCAAATTATAGGAGTACATCAATCATTGCATTGGCGTTGCATCTATTTTGACAGATCTAAACTCCATATATACGATAGTTAGTATTGTGATACACTATCTTATGACAATCTAGAAGAAAAAGAAAAAAAAATTATTCAACTACGATATCCTCAAGTGTCGAAGAATGATATAATCATTGAAAGTGTCACCAAACAACCAGATCTGAATTCCTGTGGTGTATATGCAGCAGCATTAGCGACTTCACTTACTTTAGGCGATGATCCATCTTGTATAAACTATTCTAAAAATATGAATCGAATGCGCCAACATTTAATGAGAATTATCAATGAAAACATATTACTGTCATTTCCAGAGGAATAATGATTGCTATATCATATTCAAAAATATAAAAATTATTGGTGGAAGTTAATTGAAGTATTGTTTCTGAACTTTATTCATTACATGAATATATTTCAATAGTTAATTTTAGTTGCATCAAGAAATGAGAGTTGATTGCGGTGGAAGGGAGGGACTTTACTCTGTTTATATGAATATACAGATACAGACATAGTAACGGACCCGTGGGTGGGTCCTTCTACAGCGACCTCCACGTGGTAGGACCTGGGAAATTAATGTTACTTTTCAATTTTTTTTTCAAGGTGTTTAAAAAATTGTAATGTACCATTAATTTGCGAACAGTTGTACTATGTATGTGGATGGGAATACGGATCATTACTTGATTTACATTTTCATTCGATTTAATTTATTTGTGTAAGTGTGTGTGTGCGCAGTTGGTATATTCTTTCACTCTAAATCTGAATCGGTCAGCGGTTTTGTGTAAAACTTCTTCTTATTATTTGAAACGCAATTTTCGGTATGAAATATCAATCTATCAATAAAATAAGTGGCAAATTTGTGATCAGCGGGGAAGAAATACATTAGATATTTTGCTGAAGCGACGATCAATGAAAGAAGTACAGATCCGACAGCCGTTTTGACCAAAAGCGCAAGGTTGGTGTATTTTTTCGCACTAAACCGAAATCGGCCAGCAGTTTTGCTTAATAGTTGAATACGATGTTGATACTGAAAAAGCTGAAAATTGAAATTTTCATATCGCTTCCTCATAAACGTTGAAAGCTGAAAGTTGAAATTTTTATATCACTTTCTCATAATGGCCCTTTATTCGCAAAGCTTCCTCTATGAGGAAGCCAAAAATATAATAAATGCTTTCTCATAGAAGGAGCTTTGCGAATAAAGGGCCATTATGAGAAAGTGATATAAAAGTTTCAACTTTCAGCTTTCAACGTTAATGAGGAAGCGATATGAAAATTTCAATTTTCAGCTTTTTTTTTACATTATTATTATGGAACATCAAGATTCTTGGCACCTTTAATGCAGTTAATTTTTTCAGATTTTTATACAAATAGGAAGTGTTCAAATTCTCGCTGAATCACATTTTTTTTTGTCTGACAATATGTGTGTGAAGCATCCTTAAAATCTTTTCCTGGGGGTTTTTTCCGGAGGTTTTTTTCCGGGGGTTTTTTCCGGGGGGTTTTTTTCCTGGGGTTTTTTTTCGGGAGTTTTCTGTCCGGGTTTTTTTCCGCCTACCGTATTAAGCTCCCCCCTTGTGTTGGCGTTTACTATTTTTCCGTGGCGGCTGATGCACGTCCAGTTGCGGTAGTTCAGTTGGTGTGGGTTTTGGATTTGGTCTCCACGAAAGCGGTGGTGTTAATGTTATTTTATATGAGGTTAGTAATGAGCAACTTACGCTTTCTGTAGCTGTTAATGTTAGCATAGAGGATTTTTAAACTAGTCATTGGAAGTGACGTAGCTCACTCCAGTCGCTGTTTCCGTGGGACTGGGGTATTCCGGATTCTCGAGGCTGAACATCAGAATGTCCATCCTGCATCCCGATAATACGACGTTGGTGTCCACTTTGAATTCGATGATGAAGCGCTGCTTTAGTTTGGCGATGAGTTCCTTGCGGCAGGTGTTCTTGCGTTCGTTGATCTTGTTGGTATACGTGTTGATCATGTGGTCGTGTATCGGGATCGGAGCGTGAATGGGTGACTTTTCGGTGATTTTCTTGTCGATCTCTGCAATTTTTTTGTTAATTGATTTGATTGTTGTGTTTGGTATCCCAGCGATAGGTGCTGTCGGCCTTTTCGGGCATTTAAATGACCATGCAGAGGGTTCTGTTGAATTGCAGGCTGAGCATTTTGCTGAGAGGTTTGTGGTGCAGTCGTTGGTTTTGTGGTTGCCGCTGCATTTGTCACAGGTGACTTCATTCAGGCAGTTACTGGTTATGTGTGTAAATGGTAGACACTTACTGCAAGGCTGTTGAGCGGGTGCCGGCGGTGTACTTGGGTAGGCCGGATAGTGTTTGTAAAGAAAGAAGAAACCCTCATTCATCAGTTTTTCGAACGAGTTAATGCATCCCGATATGATTCTCACTAACGTTGTGGGCTTATTCGTCGCTCTTGCGATGATCCGCTTACAAAATCTGTGGTTTATTCCCTGCGTCTTTAGGGCCTCGCTGATTGTTGTGTCATCGAGTTCGTGCTCGACCGTTGCTATAACAGCTGAGAAGGTAGCAGGTGGCTTGTCTGTTGAGGCTTTGTGTAGGGAGCTGTTTCGGAATAACTAGTAATGGATTTCTCCCGGACGAGTACGCCTAAAGCTTTCGTTAGTACAGGTTTGTTTGAATTAGACTTCAGTAGATATCCTTTGGTGGTTTGGAGAATGACGTCTTCTGAATGTAGGTTAGCAGTTTTCCATATATTGGCGAGTTCGATTCGGCTGTCTATGTGTGGAGCATTAGCGTAGAAGAAGTGCTGGAAGGCGTCTTTCTGTTTCAGCACTCGCTCTCGGGCCGAGTAGTCAGGCAGTGGTGTTAACGTTTGCGTGAGTGGAGGTGGTAGTGTTGATCCGGCTAAGCGTGTAACGGGTCGTGGATATTTGGGTGTTGGTGATAGAATGGACTGAAGATTGAGTGGCGTTTGTTTTGTCTTGTTCGAAGGGCCGGAGCTGTCGCTATCCGATTTTTTTCGGCGGTCTACCCCTTTTTCTGCGTGTCTGCCGCACGGGGGTGAAGTCCGACTCCATATCATCGTCTAGTGCCTCCGAGTCATGCATTGAGTCACCTGTATTCTTTCACTTTGGCACTTAACCGACTGTACTCGCGAAATTGTTAGTAAACACGGGAGCGAGCGAAACGCGTCCGCTCGCTTCGGTTGCCTAGCGAAGACTGAATTTATTTTATTTTTATTTTATTTTTATTTTATTTTTATTTTATTTTTATTTTATTTTTATTTTATTTTTATTTTATTTTTATTTTATTTTTATTTTATTTTTATTTTATTTTTATTTTATTTTTATTTTATTTTTATTTTATTTTTATTTTATTTTTATTTTATTTTTATTTTATTTTTATTTTATTTTTATTTTATTTTTATTTTATTTTTATTTTATTTTTATTTTATTTTTATTTTATTTTTATTTTATTTTTATTTTATTTTTATTTTATTTTTATTTTATTTTTATTTTATTTTTATTTTATTTTTATTTTATTTTTATTTTATTTTTATTTTATTTTTATTTTATTTTTATTTTATTTTTATTTTATTTTTATTTTATTTTTATTTTATTTTTATTTTATTTTTATTTTATTTTTATTTTATTTTTATTTTATTTTTATTTTATTTTTATTTTATTTTTATTTTATTTTTATTTTATTTTTATTTTATTTTTATTTTATTTTTATTTTATTTTTATTTTCTCGGAGGTTACCTAACACCCGTAAAGGGGAGCGGGTAACTCGGGTGAGTGCCGACCGAGCGCGTCTCCAGGTGGCGGATAGGAGGGACCAGGGCTCGGGGATCTCCGTAGTCTGGGGGACCGGGCGCCACGTGACGACCGGTAACCGAGGCAGGGTATCTCCAGGGAACTGGCCTGCGGGTGCTATAGGGAACCGGGTCGGGGTGAAAGCTGACCGGGGAACGAAAGCCCTGCCGCGGACCAACTCCCCGAATCCCAAGGTGTAAGCCCATCGTGCCGACGGGATGCATGGCACTTGGGTGGTAGTGTCTCGAACGATGCTCTGTGGGTACCAGGCGCCACCCACTTATACCTAAGTCGCCTTGCCTACGTAACAGGCTCTGCGTAGGTCGACTACCCCTTCCTGTTTACTCGTGGGACGCAAATGCTGGAACCATCGAATGAAAACCTAATTTCTGTTGGTGCCAAGACCTCGCAAGAGGGCCTGGCACTCGAGTTGGCGAACGATCGTCCTGTCGGGACCCAGGGTGTTGGGGGAGCGCAAGCTCAACCGACCCCCGTGGAACCGATGGACACGGGCGCTTGTAAGGAGGGAGGGACAGAGGGCTCAGCGTCAGCTGAGAACTCCGAGCCCCCACAAAATAAGCGCCGCAGGGCCGGGCGCAGTGGCGCGGCAAGGAGAAGGGCCTGGAAGAGCCGTCAGGCTGTTCTAGCCTTCTCCGAGCAGGGCTGCAGCGACCAGCCGGTGGCGGTCGACGGCGGGGCTGCGCTAGCTGGACCTTACAGGACAGCCGGCTGCAGTCTGACTGAAGGCGAGAGCAAGGACGGGGAGGGAGCAGCGGTACGGGTCCCTAAGCGGACTAGGCCGGAAGACCCCACCCCACCGGAAGCTCGCAAAACCGTGAAAAAGATCAGAGCTCACCCAAAACCGACGAGCTATGTGGACGCGGTTGCAGCTGGTAGGAAGATGGCCATCGTACCATCGGACTACCCTGTGACGGTCCTCAAGCAGGAGGAGGGCGAACTGTTAACACGGGCGCTCCTCGAAGCCATGGACGCCGTACCCTCTGGGCAGGCGCTACCATGCTTCGACGGACACCGCTGGGAACAGGGAGCCATGTGGGTGACCTGCTCGGACGACACGGCGAAAGAGTGGCTGAAGGCAGTAGTCCCGACGCTTAAACCTTGGAAGGACGCCTCGCTCCAGGTTATGGAGAGAGACGGCCTCCCCAAACTTAAAAAGACCTCTGCGGTGTTCTTCGGTACAAAGGAGGACACCGAGGTGCTTTTTAGGAGGCTGAAGCGCCAGAACCCGGCCCTAAACACCGACGTGTGGAGGGTTTGGGACCGGCGGGAGGTGAACGGCAACGTTCACTTCGCACTGAGCGTGGACGCCCCATCCATGGAGGCTCTGGCCAGGGTCGGCAATGCTCCCCACTGCGGACTGGGGCGGGCTCGTTTCGGCGATGCCCCGAACAGGACCGGCGGGAGAGACACGGCCGGCACCGGGGCCGGAGCACCAGAGGCCTCAGAGCCAAAGAATGGTCCTGGACAGGCAACTGGTCATGCTGAGTTGACCGTTGTACCTCAGGCAGCGACCCCAGCAGCCAGGGTAACCAGCACAGGGGCCCCTTTATTGAGGGCACCCGTGCTGCTGCCCGCCAGGACCATGGCTCCCGCGAAGGCAAAAATGCCTAGCGCGGAAAAACATCCGCCTTCCTACTGGAGGAAGGAGCAGGGACCGGCTGCAGGGGGCTCGGGGGTCACAACCCGCGGGACCCCAGCGGTCGGGCGCACTCCTTTCCGACCGGTAGGCAGGAAAGGACGAGGGGCAGGCCCACTATGGCCAGTCTGGCGCTCAAGGCGGGACTGGCGGGGCGAGAGCAAGGCGACCAAAGGACGCTGGATCTCGCCACGCCAAGGACCTCTGAGCTGCCGACTGAGACTGTCGTGGGCCCAGCGGACTCGGCCGCGAGGGAGGAAGAGCGTGATGGCTGAACATCGAACTCTCCACCCCTCGTCTCCCCTTTTCCCTAACTCCCCAGCCCCGAACCCATCCACTTCCCGCATCCTCACCCCCTCCCTTCCCCACTTTGCCGGGAGACAGATCGAGCCCGCAGCTTCAATAGCTGTGGGTAGTATCAGGTTCTCCCAAATTAATCTGCAACACTGCAAAGCGGCCACGGCTGTTTTGAGTCGGGACCTAGCAGTGGAGCAGACAGACATAGCCCTTATACAGGAACCCTGGATCAACGGGGGACTGATTAGGGGTATCAGTACGAATCTGGGCTCGCTTATCCAGGCGGGGGCGGAGCTGGGGCCGAGGGCCCGCATCTTCATCAACAAGATGCACAGCGCCCTCAAGTTGAACCAGTTCTGCACCCGGGATCTAGCAGCAGCCAAGATTTCATTCAATATGGACGGCAGACAGACCGAGCTGGTAATCTGCTCGGCCTACCTGCCTTACGACTCGGCGGAACCCCCGCCTACGAACGAGCTCGCGGCCCTAGTCGACTACACAAGGGCCAGCGGACTCAAATTAATTGTTGGTTGCGATGCGAACTCACACCATACGGTGTGGGGAAGCTCCAACATCAACCCGAGAGGCGCTGCTCTACTGGAGTACCTCTCTACCACTAGGCTAGAGATCCTCAACAGGGGATCCAGGCCAACTTTCATCACCTCCCGCAGACAGGAGGTCTTAGACCTGACCCTGGCTGCACCGGAAGTGGCACGCGGCATCCTGGACTGGCGGGTGAGCGAGGAGGTAACCCTCTCCGATCACCGCCTGATCAGGTTTAGTTTATTGGGGAATGCAGCACAACGCCCCTCGGACTCCTACAGGAACCCCAAAGCCACCGACTGGACTGCCTATAGGGCGGAGCTGGACGGGAAGCTTGCGGGGGGCCGTGAGAGACCGGGGACGAAGGGGAGCATCGAGCGGGAAGTAAGCTTCTTACGGAACGCTATGATCGACTCCTACGAGGCAGCATGCCCTTTTAAGACTAGGCCCAGCAGAAAGAAGGTGACGTGGTGGAACCGTGACCTGACACAGGCACGGGCTCGCTCCCGGAAACTGCTGAACAAGGCCTTAAAAACTAACACGGCCTCTGACTGGGACTCCTACAGGGGGGCCCAACTAGCCTATAAGAAGTTAATCAGGAGGTCCAAAGCGACCGCCTGGCATGAGTTCTGCAGCGAGATCGAGGCCCTACCATTAGTGGCCAGACTCCGCAGAATTTTTGCATCGGGGCCTTCGACTCGGCTTGACGGTCTGGTTCTCCCCGACGAGAGAACCACGTCGAGCCAGGAGGAGACCCTGGCCCACCTGTTTGAGGTTCATTTCCCTGGGTCGGTTCTCACTGAACCGGGGGAACCCACGGGCACGGCGGACCCGCCGATTGGCGCGGCCGCCCGGGACTGGGCTACGGCAGCGGATATTACTACAACCGCCAGAATCAAATGGGCCATAGATACCTTTGACCGGTACAAAAGCCCTGGTGTGGATGGGATCTTCCCCGCCCTCCTGCAGGAGGCGGGAGAGGGCCTTATCAAATTTCTTCAACGTATCTATCGCGCATGCCTCGCGATTTGCTACGTTCCATTCGCTTGGAGGGAGGTCAGGGTCGTCTTTATCCCTAAACCAGGGAAGGACACCTATGACCGAGCCAAATCTTTCAGACCCATCAGCTTGACGTCTTTCCTCCTGAAAACGCTGGAGAGACTCGTTGATCGGTACATTAGGGAGGGTGCGCTCGCTGAAAGACCGGTGCACACTTCCCAGCACGCTTACCAGGCGGGCAAATCCGTGGAAACAGCGCTCCATCATACCGTCAAGGTATTGGAGGGGGCCGTGCACGCGGGTAGGTCTGTCCTGGGCGTGTTTATTGACATCGAGGGAGCGTTTGACAACACCTCCTTCGATTCTATCTGTGAGGCAGCCAGGGGTTTCGGGGTGACGGATTCCGTCGTCGACTGGATCCACTGCATGCTTAGTACCAGATCTGTCACCGCAGGTCTTAGAGGGTCATCCGCGAGTGCGCTCGTCAAGAAGGGCTGCCCGTAGGGGGGAGTAACCTCCCCTATCCTGTGGGTGATGGTCATTGACGGGCTCCTCGCGGAGCTCGAGAGACTAGGGGTGACAATGGTGGGCTACGCGGATGACGTGGCGATGCTGGTCACCGGTACCCACCCGGGAGAAATGTCGTGGAAAATGCAACGAGCATTGAACCACGTACAAACATGGTGCACATCGAAGAGCTTGAGGGTCAACCCGAGCAAAACGGAGATGGTGCTATTCACGAATCGAAGGAAACTCAAAGTGAGCCCCCCTTCTATTTTTGGGACGGAGCTCAGCTTCTCCACAGAGGTACGCTACCTTGGCGTCACCCTGGACAGCAAGCTCCTTTGGAGAAGCCACATCAACAGGCAGACCCGGAAAGCGACGTCAACTTTCTGGGCCTGTCGTTGATGTTTAGTTCGACTTGGGGACTCAAACCGGCGGTGGTGAAATGGATTCACACAGCCATCATTGAGCCCCAAGTGACTTACGCGTCAGTAGTGTGGTGGCCTGCTTTGCAGCGGGGAACCAACAGGAAGACGCTCAACAGGCTATACAGGCTTGCACTGCTGGGGATCACAGGAGCGCTTCGGACAACTCCTACCCTGGCACTGGGGGCGCTCTTAGACATAGCGCCGCTAGACATCGTGGCTAAGGCCAAAGCGATGGGTGCAGCCGTACGGTTAAAGTTTGGAGGGAAGTGGAAGAGAGCTTGCAGGGGCCACGCGTCGCTGCTCAACGGCAACAGGGATCTCGAGGAGGTCCTAGCCCTAGGCGGCGACCGAGGCCCTAGCAGCTACCACTTCCGACGCAACTACACTGTTACCTTCCCGAGTAGGCAAGAGTGGGAGGAAAACAGAGTCAGGTTGCTGTCCCCAGGGGGACTTGTCTGGTATACGGATGGGTCCAAAACCCCGACGGGAACAGGCGCCGGAGTGTGGTGCGCGGGGCCTAGGACGAGGATATCCTTGGCACTGGGGAAACGCGCTACTATACTTCAGGCTGAGGTGCTGGCCATCAGAACCTGCGCGGAAGCGATTCGGCAAAGGGGCTATGAGGGCAGGCACATCTACATCTGTAGTGATAGCCGCGCAGCGCTCAGGGCCCTCGACTCCATCGAGGTGAAGTCCGAGCTGACACGCAGCTGCACTGTTGCCCTATCGCGCATTGCCGACGCGAATAGAGTCAAATTGCTCTGGGTGCCTGGGCACATGGGCATACAGGGCAACATGGAAGCGGACGGACTGGCAAGAATGGGCTCTGCAGGATCCATTTCGGCCACCCCTACGTCGGTACCGGTAGTCCCGGGCGTCATCAAGGAGATCATGAGGAGGTGGACCGCCGAGCAGTTCACTTCCCTGTGGATCTCGGCGCCGGGGTCAAGACACGCGAGGGCTCTCTTCGCGGGCCCCTCTGAGAAACTGGGCTCGGAATTGATAGCCCTCGATAGGCAAAAGCTGAGGTGGCTGGTAGGCCTGATTTCGGGCCACTGGTTCACCCGGCAGCATTTGAAGCGGATGGGATGGATGGTAGACTCGCTATGCCGCTTCTGCGGACTAGAAGAGGAGACCTCCCTCCACCTAATAGTGGCGTGCGAGGGACTCGAGGGGGCTCGACTGAGAACCCTCGGAGCCCCAGTTTTGAACACACTGCAGTTGGAGGTGACGGGTATTGGGGGGCTTCTCCGCTTTGCGGAAGAGGCCGAACCCCCGCCCCAACCTTAATGGTTTGCGAGCGCCCCGTATGGGGCCCGAGTACAATGGTCCAGCAGGACTGCGTGCTCGCTTTCGCACCAACAACAACAACATTATTTTTATTTTATTTTTATTTTATTTTTATTTTATTTTTATTTTATTTTTATTTTATTTTTATTTTATTTTTATTTTATTTTTATTTTATTTTTATTTTATTTTTATTTTATTTTTATTTTATTTTTATTTTATTTTTATTTTATTTTTATTTTATTTTTATTTTATTTTTATTTTATTTTTATTTTATTTTTATTTTATTTTTATTTTATTTTTATTTTATTTTTATTTTATTTTTATTTTATTTTTATTTTATTTTTATTTTATTTTTATTTTATTTTTATTTTATTTTTATTTTATTTTTATTTTATTTTTATTTTATTTTTATTTTATTTTTATTTTATTTTTATTTTATTTTTATTTTATTTTTATTTTATTTTTATTTTATTTTTATTTTATTTTTATTTTATTTTTATTTTATTTTTATTTTATTTTTATTTTATTTTTATTTTATTTTTATTTTATTTTTATTTTATTTTTATTTTATTTTTATTTTATTTTTATTTTATTTTTATTTTATTTTTATTTTATTTTTTTAGAGTTTGGCGCGCTCGCCGGCTCGATCATCTCGATGGTCGGGTTGACGAGGGCGTCGACTCTTAAGGGGGAGGGTTGTCACGTTCCGGGCAGCGAGAATTTTTATCTCAAAGTTTTCTCGTGCGGATCGTGACTAAAACTCACGATCAAAACGCACGTTCAGGCTCGTCAGCAAGGGCGGTTGTTTGTCAGGGCATCAGGATACACCGGATGTATCCTGTTGCCTTCGTAATATTTAATTACCGTTTGTCAGTTTCTGGATATCGCGCCAGCCGCTAAACGTTATTCTACGCAAGGCGGATCGCGCGATATTTTTCTCGGGAATCGCAAGTGAGGGCTTGAGGGAGCATACAAATGTCTCCTCTCGCCTCCCCTCGGCGAGTCTGCAATTTCGCGGAACTTGCAAAAATTCTCCCCGGCTTGCCGTCCAACGGTCGAAAGATCGGCGGATGAGCAAGCCGGGGGAAGTTAGTCCCGATGAGACATCAAAAGCGCAAGCTTGAACTTCGGATCAACTCCTCGTTACAGCTCCCGCACAGCGATCTTGAAATCTCGACGGAGTTCCGCGATTCGGTACAAATCGCTATCGAGCCGATAGAATCGTAGGAGCCGGACAGTGTATTGCGTCGCGGTGATAAGCCTGAGCGTGCTAGGTATGAGTGTTATTATTCGCGCCACGAAATATTTAGTCGTGTAGCTGTTCACGGTGTAAGAGAGAGAACGAATGCTGGTGTGAAGAGTGGAGAGGACAGAGAAGCTGGGAGGATTAAGGACCCCGTTCACGAGTAATAAATTAACTCTACTATAGATATACTATAGTTATACACAGTGCAGTGGTCAGAAAAGTTGTACGCGCCTTAGGTTCCGATCTAGTAATCAGTCGGATGTGAAATCTACCGAACAACACCGAAGGCACAATCTACCGAAGGCACAATTTCCGCTGTCTTTTCGGTCGTTCGTAACGGTGGTTATGCCCGTGACAGCCAGCAAGTCCGATTCCACTGCCGGTGTTGCTGGCCGGCAAGGCGAAGAACCCGCAGAACGCACCGGTTCTTGCGCAACGGATAATGGAACCACCTGCCTTACCGACGTACAGCAAATAGGTCCTACACCTGTCAAACTCACGAAAGGTAGACCGTCAAAAAACACAATTCTACGCAGAGACCGTTGCAATTGGGAATGCTCTATTAAAGATTTTTTCATACAAAAGCGAAAGCGGGATTACGAAGATATATCCCCCAACGGTGACTTATCGGACACACCAAACCCGTTCAAAAAATCAAGCAAACTGGCAAGATCTCCGGAAAGTCAGGGCCACCAGACACCCGTCGACGCGCGTGACTCCTCAATAAGAACTAACTGTCCTCTCTCGGCTTTGCAGGACCAGTTTCATACGCCGGGAGACCGCTCGCCGCAAAGGCTAAATGACAATAACGTTGTCGACACGACACCCATAATGCACCAAGAAAAGTCGGCAACCGCCGTCCCTGCCGTACCATCATCCTCTCAATTCGAATGGCTGGCGAAGCAAATCTTGGAAATGAAGCAGGAAAGCAGCCATCAGTTCCAAGTTCTCAACACGAATATTTTTTCGGCGACACAGGAGAGCAGCAAAAAAATCGAGGAACTTAAATCTGTAATCAAAGCAGACAGAGAAGAAACTAAAAAGAGAGAGTCAGCACTCGAGGCAAGACTGACAGCGAGAATCGAAGCCCTGGAGGCCGAAATACGCGATTCCAAAAACCGTCCTCAGAATGCTCATTTGGAAAATGTTTCGGCCGACCTCGAGACGCGAACATCTCTTGACAAACTTAACCGCAAGGTAGAGCTGCAAGATAAATCATTTAGAAAAAACAATATTATAATCAAGGGACTGCAACCACAACCCCCCAGTTTCAAAGAAGCGACGGCACAGTTTCTTGCCACCGATTTCAACATCGACAGCATCGAGACCAAAATTCAAGATACGAGTCTTCTCGGAAAGAAAAAGGATATCGTACGAGTTTCGCTCGATTCTGCGGCCACAAAAACGACGATAATGAACTCAAAAAGAGAAAAGGCAGGCAACAACATTTTTATTAATCACGACTTGACCTTCAACGAAAGAGAAATGGCATATAAAATTAGATCTCGTGCCAGAGCGGAGAGAGAACTCGGCAGACAAGTAAAGGTTAGCCACAACAAGCTTCAAATTGACGGAACCGTTTTTTACGGGAGCTACAAGGAAAAAGATCTCGTCCCTTCGTCAACCAACCGTAAAGAAGCTCCACACCCGACCAATCCAAGCTGTTCTCAAGCTGCTCCAAAAAACGACAACTAAACAAGATTGCCTTCTCCTTCTGGAATGTACATGGTTTCAAAAATCTGGGCAGCTCATCTCTCGCGAAATCATCTCACGTAATCTGTGCTTACGAAACCTGGCTGGACCATCAGCCCGACTACCTACCGACTAACCTGAAGGACTATAAAGGATACTGGTCTAACGCAACAAGAATTCACGACATGGGCAGAAACAGCGGCGGGCTAACAGTTTTGGTCGACAAAAAACTTCTTTGGAATCCGATCGAAATCAGTAGCTGGTGGATTTTTGGAACAGTTTGCTATAACAATTTCAAAATCATGGTCGGAAACATTTACTTCAAACCGAGCCTCGACCTCGAAACGCTACTCGAAATGCTGCAGACGACCATCACGGATATACTCGAAAACAACGACTACGACCTCTTCATCATTGGCGGCGATTTCAACGCGAAGGTTGGAGAAGGAAACGACGAGCTTCCCGAAGACCTTTTCGACGGTACTGTTTTGACGTCAAACAGACAATCTTGCGACAAAACTGCTAACGCCAGGGGTTCCATACTCTCAGAGTTTATGAAAGTTAACGGGTTTATTCTCGTGAATGGAAGAGCCCCGGGTGATACGCCAGGACAGTTCACCTTCAGTAGTAAAATAGGACAAAGTGCAATAGATTTAGTGTGGATAAATGCTCCAAGTTTGGAAGCTGTATCGGACCTGTTTGTGGTGAGCAAAATATCCTTCTCCGATCATTTTCCGGTCATTTTAGAATTAAATTTACCTTGGAACGACTATCCGATTGATTCAACAAACGATTTAAACAACAGCGCCGTACCGCCTCCGAGGCAAAATAAACTGAGATGGTACCCCGAGCGAGCTGAGGCTTTCCGTGCAGCTATGCATTTCTCTAGTAAAATTTCTTTTGATTTCGCTAACTCATCTCCCGGTGAGCAGTTTATCAACTTAAAATCTGCAATATTAGGCGCCGCAAAGCAAGCAAATATGTTCACTACCGGCTCGAGTCGCAATCTAAGTCACCGCAAAATAAAAATGAACAAACCATGGTTCGACGAGGAAGTGAGAAAGGCTAAGATAGATGCAAAAAAGGCGCTGGAAATATGTCGACGCGAAAACTTCGTTCTACCTGCAAAATCAGCGTACCTAACGTGCAGAAACAAATATAAAGCCCTGATTAGGAAAATGAAATCCATGTTTGAAACCAACATAAAGGATAGGTTCGCAAACGTAAAGCATGCGACTGAAATCTGGAAGGTCGTCAAGGAATGCACCTCTTCGAAAAAAGCAAGTCCAACACTCGCCGTCGAACAATGGGAAACGTTCTATAGTAATATATATCCGCAAAGAACCAATAATGTTACTGTGGAAATGTTCGGTGACGGGAACCATTTCCTTGATGCCGACATCTCTCTAGACGAACTGGTCTCCTGTATCAAGAAGAGTAAAGCGGGAAAGGCCCCCGGGCTCGACCAAATCTCGAACGAATTTTTGAAAGTTTTACCACCCAACTGGTTACTGTACGTCCAGGTTATGTTCAACAAAATTTTTGATACGGGAACCGTTCCGAAAGACTGGGCGACTGTTGCACTTACGATGCTCTTCAAAAAAGGTGAGAAAACCAACCCGTCAAATTACCGAGGTATCGCTCTTGTCAGCAATATGACGAAACTCTTTACGCAAATTTTATGGGATCGTCTTAACAAATGGACCGAACAAGTCGACCTTTTACCGGAATCGCAGTCTGGTTTCAGAAAAGGCCGAGGCTGTCTCGACAACATTTTTGCGCTTTTTTCGAGTATTCAATTGCAGCTTAGATTCAAAAATAATACCGTTAACGGCCTGTTCATCGGTTTTAAACGAGCGTTCGATACCGTGCCGCACGCGCAATTATGGGCAAAACTGAGGTCTTTCGGAGTCAGTGCGAAAATAATTAAGGACGTCAAAGACCTATATGACAAGGCAGTCGTGCAAGTTCAAGTTTACGATAAGCTCTCACGTCCATTCGAAGTTACAGAAGGCGTCCTTCAAGGCGAAACACTCAGTCAGCTTCTCTTTATCATGTACATTGCCGATATGGAGCGCTTTTTCCGAAACAGAGAGCTCTCCGGTCTGAATATAAACGGTACAGACGATATCCTCACGCTTCTCTATGCCGACGATGCAGTAGTTTTTGCCCATTCTCCGACAGATCTCAAAAAGAAAATTCGAGCCCTCGAGGAATACTGCGACGAAAATAATCTTAAAGTCAATATCGCGAAAACAAATATAGTTGCTTTCCGGCGTGGCGGCGGAAGCCATCAAACAGCGTCCAAATATAAAGATCAGTTTATAGAGATAGTCACGAAATACGATTATTTGGGCATACCGTTCTCCTGCTCCGCACTTGGGCTGCAAGCTGCGAACTCTGCTGTAGAAAAAACGAAGATCGCTACCGGCATTGTATTATCGACTCTCGCAAGGGCCAATGCCGACTCTTGGGATAGCACACGGAAACTGTACGACAGTATTGTCACTTTGACATTACTCTATGGCGTTCCCGCGTGGGGCCTAAATTACCTCTCTGTAATAGAGAAAGCACAAGTCGACTTTTTCAAGAAACTACTCTTGTTGCCGAAAAACACGCCGGGGTACGTCGTAAGACTAGAAACGGGAATTCTACGGATCTCCTACCAAGCTATGCGTCTAGTCTGGGGTTGGATGAAAAAACTTCTTTCAATGGATAACGATCGACTCCCAAGAAAAATATTCGTGAGACTCACTGAACTGATGAACCACAATTTTGGAGAACCTAAGTACAATTGGGTGTGGAAACTTAAAGAGATCGTCTCCGTGGTGGGTTTTCAGGACCTACTAACAAACCCAAATTCCTCTGACTGGACGCATGCCGAGTCGCAATTTTTTAACGAGTACAAGCAATATCTGAGAGCAATAGATTTGGAGAACTACACCAGGTCAACAACGCTTCAAATCTGTATTCCTCGTTACTCCGATGTAGCTGCCGCGTCTTACCTCAGACTCCGCGGACCTTTAGGGATAAAACGTGTCCTTGCACAAGTGCGTCTGGCAAATTTCTACAGCAATTTCGTAACTTTTAATAAAAAATTATACCGAATAACGCCAAACTCGCTATGCCAGGTGTGCAACCGTCACGAATTCGAAACGCTGGAACACATCTTCTTGCGTTGACCTATCTACGAACCATACAGGCAGGCATATATAGGCCGCACCGAAGATCTCGTGGGTGTGAGTGTATTGCTGTCAGCCGAAGACAGAGCCTCCACTAAGAGAGTCTTCCAATATATTACTCGATCGTTAATGCTGCGCGCGTTTGCTCTAAACATATAAACATATGTAACTTTCAATTTTGTAGTGCCATTCTCTGTTTCTATGTATGTATACTTTGTGTTTCACTGGCGGAAGCCTTGTACCGGACATATTGTACCTATCTACCACTGTAACACCACCCCCTTGCTATAAGAATCCTTGTATTCTAGCGAAGCAATAAATATATTCTATATTCTATTCTAATTAACTCTACTGTAAGTACCTTGTAAGTGTGTGTGAGTAGAACGTGGGAGAGTGCTTGCCGGCACGGACGAATATTCAATAATCAATATTCAATAACTAATATTCCTTGTCAAAACCATTTCACATATATATTCTCTTTGTATTTTTCCCCAAATTACCACATATCATTGAATTTCGAGTCCAACGTAAACACCTTTTATTTATAAACCCATCTGAGCGAAATTAAGGGAACGGTCCGTATGGAACTAGCCGGAAACGATCCCGAAAATTATTCTAGACTGCAAATCATTTGGAGCCGTGAAAAAAAAAATATACATGTTTCGTACATTTATTTTCTCTGCGAAGATTACATATTTCGTATATTTATATTCCCCGCGAAGATTTACAGCTACAGCTTTTATGCGCGATGCCCGGAGACAGCGAGAGGAGCTGGAAGACACACCGGTGGCGATTGGCGCTCAGCGTGAACTCGATAGCAACAAAACCACCTTGAACAAATTGCACACATATCGTCGAGCTGTTCTTCGCATTCAATTTTGGAATGAGATGGTCCTGCAAGGCTCGTTTGAATCCCTCGAGACTCGATAAATACCACCCAAGATTTCGTTAAAGAGTATCTGGCCAACCCCGACTATGACTTCGCTCTATGTAAGTTGTGCCTATAGGGATAACTAACCTCCATTTACTATTTACTATTCCGGACTATTTACTATTCCGAACAGTGCTACCTGAAGCCAGAGCTGAAATCCAAGTTGACCGATCCTCAAGCCGCTGGTGTTCAAGCGATAAAGTCTCAGGTATATTCAATTTCTTTAATCTGAGTATTTGAAGGCTTAATATGTATTTTCTTAACGCATATACGTAAAATCGTGCTTTCCGTTCCGGTGAAGTGTGCGCAGAAAGGCACATTTATCGGACAGAGTGCGGGAAAAATGCTGTCTTTTTTCCAGCACTTGAGCGTGCTTTTCGTGAATTTGTTAGGAAAAATTATGTGAATGGCATGGAAGCAGAAAAGAGAGTTCTGACTCGTGTGAATACCGCACTCGCCTTCGGCTCGTCCGGTATTTTCACACTCGTCAAGAACGTCCTTTCTACGCCCTTGCCATACAAATAACTATCAATGACTGATTGTCTTTGTTTTTACAGAATCGCTATGACGCCCGATGCCGCCCAGGATTCTCCGACCAACGATCGAATCGAGTCCACGCAGTCCGTTGGTGCGATGGCCGGTCAAGAATAGCGAAAATACAGCAGCGATCCTGTACCAGGTCCAAACAAAAGTGAATCATTCACTCAACATGACTTGTGGATTCATCGAAGTGGTTCAAGCGATTTCTGAAATAACTCCTTTGCATTTCTAGTTACATCGATACACCAAAAATTCTATCTCTTAAACCAATCATCTCTTCTACGATTCAAACGAAATGAAGAAGCTGTTAAATTTCCATAACGTTTTTAGTGCATTTTATTGGAGAAATTGATAAATACGTTGAAGCTGGAAGTTTTACTTCGTTTATCACACATTTATATTAATTATTTTTTTATTACCATAAAAAATCATGCAAATAGAGAACATAACCAAACAAGAAAGTACAACGTGTCTTATTTTGATCGGAGATTTATTAATATTAATATCACCCATTAATATTTATATAATAACATTCCTTAAGGGATCGCCACCGTCGAGTGAGTGAGCAAATGCAAGACTGGTTTTTTTTTTCGTTCCGGTCTTTTTTCCGGTTTTTTTTGTTCAATGCGGAAGACCAACTGTTAAGTACTAGATGCATGAACTGATCCATCCTTATGATATGATTCGTTTCGTTATGATTTTATATGCTAATGGCGTGTTTTTTTGTGCCATGTTGAAAAACTCAGAAAATAAAAATTAGCAACCAATAAGTTTTTTTTCTTTTACATAATTTTAGGCACTAGCAATCAAGAGCACGAGCAGGTGATTCCTACGTTAGAAAAATCATCATTCTTCATTAATTTAAAAAAAATGCATTTTGACTAAACTTAGTATCAATTTTATTTCACATGAAGATTTATTGTCGACCGTCACGAGGTGACGATGCGAAAGCGCTTATGTGCAATTCCCGGAGACAGCGGGAGGAGCTGGAAGGCACACTCGTGGCAACTGGAGTTCAGCATGAGCAAATGTAAGCCTGTTTTTTTTATTTTATTGGGCATAAAAAAAACAAAAATAAATTTAAATACAACAAAGTTTCCGATTTAAATGAATAATTTTTATTTTATGAAGTCATTTAATGATAACGACCGTTATTATGTTGAGATATCATTAATATAACGAAAAACATTAATTCGGAAAAAAACGGAACACAAGATCGAAGAGATCATTAGTAATCAAGGGCACGAGCAAATGATTCCCAGGTAAAAAAAAATCATCCATGTTCACCGATTATTCAATCGGCTCCTCCGGCTCAGGTTCTTCGTTGTAGACAAAGCGGTTTGACTCCTCGTCTTTTATAATTATCTCGGGAACAACGAGTTGCATTAGCTGGTACTCCGCGCGTGTCGTCCGTCTTCGGATCGAACGGCCGCCGATCAAATTTTGCCCTCTCAATTTTGTAGCCTTTCTCTTCTTTACATCAATCCACTTCTGAATTATCTGTAACATAAAAAAATATCCGGTGCGGTGGTCTAGTGGTTAGCGTGCTCGCCTCTAAGACCTAAGCATCGGGAGGTCGACGGTTCGATTCCCGGCTTTGTATGTTTCGACGAGAAGGGAAAAAAACATGGACGAGACGAAGCTCCAGATATATACATCGGTCACTCGCGCACGGTAACTCCAAGTGTGAGTGTCGGATGTATATAGCTGTACTCCATTGTTTTCATTCTCGGTGAGACGCGACGAAAGTCCGACGTCGGGAATCGAACCTGAGACCGAATCGGCGTAGGGGACGTAGCGTACCCATCGTCCGGGACGCCGAGTCTGTGTGTATCAGACTCGACGCTCCGCAATAGCTATCCCTGGCCAGAGTGTAAGCTATCGTGCTCGGGCTTCATGGCACCGGGGTATGGTGCGTCATAACGATGCTTCTAGGATTCCAGGCGACTATCCTAGAATACTTTCTGCCTGTCTCCTTAACCTGGGGCTCTGAGGAGGTCGACCATGTTTTCCCTAGCTTGACTACAGATAGGGATGCTGGGGGACGGGGGACTAGGTAATGGTACCCTGGCTACCGGCAATCCCAACAAGGTCGCGCTGGGAACAGGGGGGAGACTGGCCATGATACCCTGGGCTACCCCAAAAGAAGGCCTGCTGGGGGACGGGGGACTGACCAGGACACTCTGTGCTACCGGTAACCCCAAGAAGGGATGCTGGGGGACGGGGGACCGACCATGATACCCTGTGTAACCAGTAATCCCTACGAAGAAAGGTGTCAAGTCAAGAAAGACCCGAACAACGCCTGTCGGTTGGGGTTCCGCGTCTGAGGAACACAACGTGACAATTAAGGCATCGCGAGTGCCCCACAAGGCCCGAGTACAATGGTCCAGCAGGACTGAGTGCTCGTATCGCTCCACTAAACCAAACCAACCAAACCAACATAAAAAAATCCGTAAATACATATATATTTTCAAAAATATTATGCAAATAAATAAGCAATCTTGCCTTTTTCCATAGAACCGAGGTGTGCCAAGCATTCAAGGTCTTTCTTTTCTGATTCAGAAAACATGCCACCCGCATCCATCCTACACTGTAAAAAATCAGCGGTGTAAACCGCAGTGGTGTGAGTGGTAAAACATGCCGGTGTTAAAATTAACACCAGTTTCAGGTTTAAATTACACGGGCATGGATGATTGCGAAGAATTTTGTGGCCGTAAACACGGTATTGTGTAAATAAATTTATTAACACCATCTGGTCATTAAAATGACGATGTGCATACGAGTTTACACAATTCCGTTTTAATGAGTGGTGTGACTGTAGTTCAACTATGAACGGTGTAACTGTAACACCGCCTGAAACGTGATTAAACGCGCAAAGTGCGAATAGCGCGTGTTTGACAACACATAAGTGTGTTTCTCGCTTTCACCTCTCCCATCAATGCTAAGCCAATACGACGATCGGTAGAGGGACAGAGACAACGCCGACCAGACCTATGAGAGTGTGAGAGAGAAGATTAATCTTTTCTTGAGACAAAGGGCGACGACAGTTTAGTGCGGTTGGTGAGCCTCCTTCATTACACGCGTTGTTGCTCAAGCTACCTGTCTTTTCCTGCGTAATAAATGTGTATGCGATGAGTGACTCGACTGAAAAAACTCAGTGTAGCAGTGCATCACCGTCTGCAACCGACCACGGGTCGAGTCCACCACATAAAAAGAAAAAAACAGAAGAACGTGCAGAATACATGCTTCGCAAAGAGCGTTACGCCGAAAAATCAAAGTGGTTGAAAATTCCCGGAGAAGGATCCTATCAACAAGTTATTAAAACGGGTAAGCTAGCATGATAAATAGTTGCCCGCATGCGTGAGTCTATTTACGTAATTATTTCTTGTACTTACATCTTGAAGGCTTACAATGTGTATGATACTTTGGCGAAACGATAATTCCTTTGTTGAGATCACACCGATCCGTGTTTGATGTTCCTTATGGGTGTCAATCTACTCTGAACGGTGTCTTTGTTTTTGCGATATGAGAATTTTCTGAAATTCCATATAGTGAATTGATTACTTTGTGTTCGCGTAGCATTTTTTTTTTATCTTTCGCAATCATCGGCGAGTAACTATCGCCTTTAACACTAAACTTGCAGATGTAAAGTTCACTCAGCCGCGATAAATATCATCTCTGTGTTATACTTTGAAACACGACATGCTAAAGCTCGGACTCATTTAGAAATTCCGATGTAACGTGCCATGAATGGAATCGTGCTTAATAATCTTTCATTCATCGATCGGTGTGTTATATGCCATTCATCTTTCAAAATAAAATAATACTTTTTTTACAGTAAAAGAAGTATATGGTTTGCCAAACGACGTTGACCTTGAAATAGCGGACGAGGAAAATGTTGTTATCGATGAAGATGTTTTTCATCTCTTTCCAAAGACGGGGCTAAACATAAGAAGTGTGGACGCCTCAACTTCGACAGGTTAGTTTGAAATTTATAATTCAAATCATGCATCCAAAATACTGTAATATTGAGACATGGCACGGTCATTATTTCAAATAAGCACCAATGCATTGGGTGCACATTTGAATTGGGAACTTGCGATGATTTACCGTGCTATGATTTAATACTCAGAAATAGTAATCGTGTCGTTTATCTTTAGAAATAATATTTTATTGCAGTAAAGGGCGTATACAGCTTCCTAAAAGACACTGATATAGCTCTAGTGAATGGAAACAACATCAGCATTGGTGAAGATATTTTTAATTTTTTTCCACACGCAGAGCTAAACGTACAAACCGGCGATCAGCCAGATCAAAAAGGTTCGTTTGTTAATTGCAATCCAAATAATTACTTTTAACCCGAATAAAATTTGGTTACTGACGTTTTTTAATAAAACGTCTGTAAATTTACTTCTAATGTATATAGTTTAAATCTGTGTCGTTTAATTAGGATCTGGTTATATTTCGACAGGATCATTGTCGACCTTATCTGTGTCTACTCGAAGCATTGACTCGGAACCATCTTGTTCGAGTGTCAACTCGAGATCATTGAGAACGTTTGATAATTTGGTAAGCAAAAGTTTACATGTGTGAGAAATGAATTGTTATTACATTTTTATTATCAAATCGAAACAAATATAATCATTCCTAGGATTTGCCGGCCGACTTGCAACGCATACCTGGTGGATCCGAGATAATAAACGAGTACAATGAGATAAAAAGTTTATCAACACAAACACGTCGTAAACTTGTAAACATCGTGACAAACATACTCGTTGAAAAATTCGGATATCATCCATCTATCGATGAGAAGATTGCATATGCAAAACAAATAGTCACAGTGTTTCCTCGCTTAAAGGATCCAGGTTCCGCACAAGGTTACGTACGTATAGTTTCAGCATACTAAAATATGCTATGTATTATTTCAAGATCTTCTCTCTAAAATGGTAGATATCTATCGTATTCTTTTATATTATATGTTTCATGTATTTCAGGAACTTTTTTACGACCCTGCGTCCCATAGCGACTACATAGCATGGAGGCTCAGAACACTGAATCGCAACAGGCCACGCGATTCAAATAAGGCCGAAGAACCGAACATAGTACAAGAAGTCAACGAAGACGACCCGCCTACACAGCCCACCGAGCTTCCAGCGCCCGAGATAGTAGCGGACAAAATATCATTCCTCAAAAATGCCTGCTCCATAACTCAAAAGGCAGAGGTCGAGGCCGCTATGAAAGCCACGCTTCATATCCATAAAGCTAACTCGAGTCAAATACTGACAAATTTTCCAAAATTCCGCGACACTCCATATATGGTACACTACATTTTATTATGCATGCGTATAAATTATGTCTTATGCATTTTTTTATTACATTTAACAATTATAATGGTTTGCAGATCAATTTGGACTTTTCGTTGATATATCCCAACGTGAAAATTACGAACTTTTCTCCAGACATCATCCAACAGGCTGCAGACACGCATTTACCACGTCAAAGCAGCTCGATAGAAAGCTCGGAACCAGGTATACATGGGATCTATTTATCAATGTATTTATTATCAAATTGATATTGTATTCATTTTCTATTAATGTGTTGTTCAGAATGGGACGCAACTACCAGAGCTTATCTGACATTGTTGAAGCTACTGCCGCCCATAACGAAGGGAAGAAAACGCATTGAACGCGATTGTATAACAGCTGTGGTCGATCGGCTTATCACGTTTGAAAAGGTACCTATAAATCTTTTCTCATTCCAATGCCAGATGGCTACAATGAATTATCTCATACTTATACATAGATTACCTTCATAAAACAAGTATCCTGATCTGAATTTACTCAGTATAACTAACTGATTTATAAGTCTTTATATTGAAATTCCAATTACGGATTTGAAATTTGTATTTTGCATAAATAAACGTATTGTAATCGGCATTTTTCGGCATTATATCATTATTTGACATTTTCAGCTCGGAACTCCGATGGAAGCGATTGCAGTCAAAGGCAAGCAACCAATTTTAGTAGCCATCGGTCCCAATAAAGGTGCTATCAGCACGTACTTCATCGCGCTAGACTGAAATTTCCTCCCCATTGAATCCGGATCATCTGCTGAGGCGTTCGACCAACTATTCAAGTGTCACTTCGTCTTCAACACAGAGTTCGATCAAAACCTCAATTCCTTCTATGGACTCCTGCAATCTTTCTACTACGGTATGCACGACAACACGAAATTTACGTCGTGCATGAGAGAAGTACGATCTTGGTTATCACAAGGGTAATGGATGAGTGTCAGCTGCATTCGAATAATTAAGCGGTTGTTGATCGTCGTATAAGTAAAACTTACTCCCCGTAAGTTGGTTACTCACCTTAATAATTATAATTAGTTATATAGCATGATGCAACGCGTTTAAGATTTTATGTGATACTATTTTAAGGAAGTACCAAGTACAAATTATACTACGATTGATAATATAAATGGTAGCAGCGCTCCTACTCACTTGTTGCCGTTGAAATGCGACACGACGAAAACTGACTAGATTATCGATTGCATTTAGTATTGTTTTTTAAAGACTCCTGGCAAATATAGTAATATATTATCGCTAATTAAGTCACGCGCAATCCTCGATTATAAAAGTAGAAAATGCCTTCTTTACGTTGCTCCGTTTGTGCTCTAAGTTTAACATTGATTAATGAAATGGTCCAACATTTGCGAAGAAAACATGGTTTTTTGCTGGTCCTGGATTAGAATTAACATGTTGTTGCCCTCCGTGCACACTGACCTTTAAAACATATAGTGCCTTCCGTAAACATCTGGCCAAGCATTTCGATATAGTTCCCACTTCGCAATCTGCAAGCTCGCAACATCATTGCTCTGGAGCAGCCGTAGAAAATCTTGGAGGTCCCTCTTCACAAACTTTAAACCCCGAACATGACACAGCCTGTAACTCTGAAAATTTAAGTTGTTTTGAAGGGCTAAAGTTATCTAGTAGTGACTTTAGCGCCGATGAAGATGTACGATCCATATCGAGGGAAAGTTCAGGTGACGGTAGCTGGATTTTCGACGATGATATTAGGCAGGATTATTCGTTGCAAACCAATTTTTTCCTGAAACTAAATTCGTCGGGTATACCAAAGTCTTCAATACAAAATATCGTTGAACATACCGAAGAATTATTGACAGATGTAATTGACAATATCTCGCAAATTATAATTGACAGTAATATACTTCAAGTACCTGCGCCAACAAGTTATCTTCATGAACAGAAGTTTGTATTTGGCCATATAAACACCACTTACAAGAGAAAAAAATTCTACTCCAATTTGAAAAATCTTGTTCACCCTGTAGAATTAACAGTCGAAACACGTTACGATCAAGTTTATGATCAATCTGCCAAAATATACAAGCCTAAAGCCATACCGTGTACTTTCATGTACGTACCGATTTTAGAAACGATTCAATGCATCTTAACAAATAGGACGATACGCCATCAACTATTAACGACTCCGTAGAAGGACTCGCGAATATTGAAGCATTTCGTTGATGGTTTATATTACGCTGCTCATCCACGTTTTCAATCATCCAAATACACGCTGCAATTGCAAATCTATTATGACGATTTCGAGACCGTAAATCCGCTAGGAACAAAAACAGGGGCTCATAAATTAGGGGCATTATATTTTGTACTCCAGAACCTTCCTCCAGGCTATAATCAAGAGACGCGGTAGCGTCTCGACGCCAAGTACTTAAAAAAAGTTTTTTAAGCGAGTTGACGAGACGCTACCAAGTATATATACTCCAAAATGCCGGAAGTGGATTCTTGCAGCTCGATTTTCTCGAAAACGAAGCATCGGATCGGAATTCCAAAAACACTTTTACCATATATATAGGACACAAGCTTTCGAACGCGCCCTGTTACGATTATAACTGTTCGGTAGATGCTGAGATATGGGCATCGTGTCCCTCTCGAGATCCGAAAATATTATAAAATGTGATGTGATGTGATGTGATGTGATGTGATGTGATGTGATCGCGTCTACTGCGCATGCGTCCGCCGGGCCAGCTGGCTTGCCTTTCGACTCCTGGGCTGCGTTTCAGAAATCATACCCGAGTATATCAATCGGCAAAATATATTTTTTTTTACATGATGAACATTTGTGCTGAAAATTCGGGAAACAAACTTGTGATATGTGATTATGTGATATGTGGTTTAAAGAAATCAAAATATTTTTGCGTTAAAAAAATGTGAGAGTGTCGTGAAAAATTGTGCATAATAAGTGTCAATAAAAAAATAACTTTCGTGTAAAAAAATTGAAAACCGTCGATAAAAACCCCCATAAATACATCTAATCTGATAATATTAATAAATATAGTATGTATTATATATCTTAAAAATATTAAATAAAATTTTTGAATTATGTGTCGGACGTGTAAAGTTAATTTTTCCTCGATCTTTCTATGACTAACCTAATTTTGACGTTTCGTTTTGTTTTTGCTTTTGAAATATAAAATACTTGACCAGAAGATGGTTCAGTTTTTTAAAAGTGGAATCTATGCTCCGTCAGCAAAACATGAACTTATTCACCTACCCAAACCAAGGAATAAATCTTTTCCTGACGGAGCTGGCATTCTATTTGACACATTTCCCCCTGGCGATGGGAATGATATAAAGAAAATATATAATTAAAGGCTCGCAGTGAACATTTATAATTTATGTAATACACCTATTCCATATAGTGCCGAAAAGCCTTTCCAGCTACACACAGATGCCCTCGATGCTCTGGAATTTCAGAGAGACTGCGTCAGGATTAACAGGTGTCTTTATCCATAGTGCGAGAGAGTTAAGTTTTTTTTTGCTTCGTATGATGAAAACCACCTCCTGATCCTGACGCAGCTGCCTTCGAAGGTCCAGAGCATCAAGAGCAACTGCTTTAAGAGTCGGAGGTGCGTTTCGTCACTATAAAATGTTTCACAAATATATTTTTATTTTACAGGAAGATGATTTAGTTTTTTTTTTTAATGGAATCTATGCTCCGTCAGCAAAACATGAACTTATTTACATTTACCCATACCGATAAATCTTTTCTTGACAGAGCTAGCATTCTATTTGAGATATTTCCCCCTGTCGATGTATAATTGAAGGCTCAGAGTGAAAATGTATAATTTATTATATATATAATTTTTGCATATAGTGGCGAAAGGCAATGCCAGCTCCACATATGAGAGAGATTCCATCGATGCTCTAGAACTTCAGAGGCCTGCGTCAGCATCAAAAGATGTCTTTATCCATCATGCGAGAGAGATAAGTTTTTTTAGCTATGCATGGTGAAATCTATCTCCTGATCCTGACCCAGCTGTTTTCGAAGGCCCAGAGCATCAGGAGCAGCTACTCAAGGTGTCGAACATGTCTTTCGTCACCATAAAATGTTACACGAATATATTTTACAGGAAGATGATTCGGTTTATTCGCTGTATGTTTGTAATAAATCAAACAACATGACTGGATGTCAAAAATCGGTGAAATCAAAGCAAAAAATACTTTAAAAAAAAAAAGTAAAAAAGTACGCCAAGTACTTAAAAATTGTATTCTTGTTCTGAAAATATGTTTATAAAAAAAAAAAAAAATTGCCCAAACAGATGTTTATCAAAACAGTCTCTTAACAAAAAAATTCTTCCGAAAAGACGTTTATCAAAGCAATTTTTTAAAAATCAAAAAAATATGTATCTAAATCTTAAAAAAAAAAAAATCGAAAAGAAATCCAATCAAACCAGCCAAGTAGTAGTACATACAAAAAAACTCTTCAAAAAATATGTTTAGCAAAACAATCTAAAAAAAAAAAAAAAACAAGATGCAAAAAATCTTGACAAAAAAAACTTGGCGTGCCAGTTTTTTTTACAATTACAGTTACTGCAGTTATTACAGATGTACAACAGCTGTTATAAAAAAAAACTAGCACGCCAAGTTTTTTTTGTCAAGATTTTTTGCATCTTGTTTTTTTTTTTTTTTTAGATTGTTTTGCTAAACATATTTTTTGAAGAGTTTTTTTGTATGTACTACTACTTGGCTGGTTTGATTGGATTTCTTTTCGATTTTTTTTTTTTAAGATTTAGATACATATTTTTTTGGTTTTTAAAAAATTGCTTTGATAAACGTCTTTTCGGAAGAATTTTTTTGTTAAGAGACTGTTTTGATAAACATCTGTTTGGGCAATTTTTTTTTTTTTTTTATAAACATATTTTCAGAACAAGAATACAATTTTTAAGTACTTGGCGTACTTTTTTACTTTTTTTTTTAAAAGTATTTTTTGTACTAAATTAGATAACATCCATTTAGTATGCTTATTTTACACTGCCGATGTATGAAATTTCGGTACTAATGCCGTTTTAGAGCCCATGGTAAGGGACGTAAAATGTTTGGAAACTGAAGGGATTCAAGTAGGGAACAAAATATTTCGAGACACAATTTCAAGCTTGAGCTTCGATAATTTAGGAGCGAATGTTTTATGTGGCATTCTAGAATCTTTTTCAGCAACATACTTTTGCAGGATATGTTGTGTCAATTGTGACGTGGTACGTCACAAGTCTTCCCCAACGTGGCTCGACGTCCCACCACTCACCTAGGGAAATAAACTAGAATTAGGACCTACGATTTAAGCAACGACTTTTAATATTGTTAACTCTCCCCCTCGACTTACCCTCAGTCCCTGCCACCCTGTCAGTCCTTCGACCCACTCACTCAAGCCATCGACAACCCACCGAAGACTCGTCGCAGCCTCACCGAAGACCATCGCAGACCCTCGAAGACCATCGCAGCCCATCGAAGACACTTCTAAAGTCTGGATTGACCTGCTGAAGACCGCCCGTCTCCGCCTGACCCTGAGGGACACGACAATAGTGTAGTAAAATACACTTGAACGACCAGCACGGCACTAACCTCCAAGAAGTGCCGACACCCCGGTACACGGACAAAACATCGTCGTCCCGTCCCTTGGAGGCCACAGCGACGAAAACTCCACTCGTCTGACCCGCCCTGGACAGCCCGGAACCCGACGACACACTCTCGGCTCGAAATAACGAGTGTAAACCGACGAGCTGTGTCGTGCGGGCAAACACCGTAAAACTCCACACGAACTGTCAGTGCGACACTTCGTCCGAGCGCCGCGAGGAACCAGCACCTCTCGACGTTGAGAATATTCGGCGATCGATAGGCCAATCGATGCCGAGGATGCGCGCGCCGAACGTCGCGACAGGCCTTCCGTCGCGACGAAGATTCGCAATCGGCCGCAGCCAATTACGACGCCCACCGTCAAGCTAATCCCGAGACTGACCAATCAATTTACGCCAGAAGAATCGCAAATTGCAAGACCGACCCTAAGGTCGGAGAAGAAGCCGGAAACGGCATGGCTTTCATCACTTCGAGCCACGGCGTGTGAGAGAGTGATTGTGTGTGACAGGAGAGCGAGCGAAATTAAGTTAATTATTACGAATTTATACGACCCGGAAAGCCCCCGTGATATTCAGACTCCATCCCCGGAGAGTACCGACTCGAGGCAGAGATAAAGGACACGATTTGGACCAGATTTTGGATTGTATAACGACTCGGCAAACCAAGGACTATCGAATGGGTTTTGCCGAGAGGATTTTGTCGAACGGACTATCGGAGGGATTGTAACCGATAGAGATTGATAAAGAGCGGTTGCGTGAGTACATTTTGAGTTTCCCCTCCCCCATTTATACCTGATTGACTGTCCCATTTCCCAAATTCCCCTGGAAATTTGCCCGTCACCCCGCTGGTAATTTTAAGCGATTTCTGATTGTATTATTTTCGACCGTCGATCACCGGCTGCCACGTGCGCCGGCATTTTTCTTCCTTTCCTCGTTGCGCGCGTGAGTGGTGGCGACCGCGGAGGTTTACAGCGCGCGACCGTTAGCGTATTTCCCACATTCTCCCCGAGACTAGAAAATCGCCCATAGTATCTATTTTTTTCCTGTAATTATTGAAATTTTTCTGTATCTTTTTTTTGTGCCGAGGTAATATTGTCAAGAAGCCCTGGACAGTGCCTGCGGCCTGAGAAGTCTCATCCCCCTCCCTCCCCCGTTCCCGCTAGCCGAGTGACGTAAAAGGCAATAGTTTTCGTTCTGTTTTCTTTCTCTTTTTTGAATTCGATTAAATAAATCGAACGTTACGGTGCTACACCGATACAGTAGCAGGCGCCCAAAAATAAGTGATTGTTCCCCGAGTTTTGAGATTTTTCCGAGTTTGCCAAAGTAAGACCAGCATTGTGTAGAATATCCACCGGCCAGCCCCCTCTCCCCTCACCATCCCTGCGACTGACCTTGCGAATTGCCGTCTCGGCGATTACCCTGAGTGATATTATTTTCGTAAGTTTTGTTACTGATTATTTTTCGATTTTCTTTTTTTTTTTTGAGTGTTAATTATTTTCCGATTCTCCCATTTTTTTCTTTTTGAGCATTAATAATTTTCCGACCGTCAAATTTTGCCCCGGGTATTAATTATGTTGCGACCTCCTTATTTTTCCCAGCGCATTTATTAATTATTTTTCGACCTTGGTATTTCTCCCTGCGTATTACTTATTTTTCGACTTTTGTATTTTGCCCAGTATTAACTATCTTTCTACTTTCTTATCCCCCCCCCCCCCCGCATATCGATTATCCATTGTTGTTATCTTGGAATTCTTTGCCCCTTTTTCTTATTTTCGAATTGGTTATTATTATTGTTATTGCGAACTTTTCCCTTCTTTTTGGTTATTGTTGAGATTGTTTATTTTTGGTTATCGAATCCCTTCAACGTACCCGTAACGGCGTTGAAGCGGCAGCCGTTGCTGATTATTTTGTTATTATTATTCACTGAACGATTTATCATTAAAAGTTATTTTTTCCACGTTTCTACACAAAACTCTGGAGTATTATTTCCCCCTTTCCCTCACCCTATATTTCCCCGATTGCCCCGTTTGGAAGCGTTATTTAAAAAGGAAGTATCATCACACAATAAAGAATAAACCCGAAAAATGATACGCAAGGATAAGCGTTATTTGCGGACTAGTGTTAACTGCGAATTTGAGGAAGAATCGTTACCCACTCAGGGCATTAAAAGTAAAACTCGCCTCAATGATTTGAAATACTTTAACGTATTCGACTGTCCCTCGGTGGATGCAATGCATGACATATTGGAAGGCGTTGGTCAATTTGAGAAAAAATTATTCTTAAGTTTTATCGTTTATGATCTAAAGTTGATAACGATATATAGCCTTAATGCCAGAATACAGTCATTCAACTATGGAATAATAGATATGCCAAATAAACCCAGTCCTGTAGTGCTAGACAAGCCCGGTTCATTGATTAGTCAAAAAGCGTCACAGACATGGTGTCTTTTGCGATATATGCCCCTAATAATCAGTGACTTCGTACAAGAGTCTTGTCCACACTATGAGTTGCTAAAAAACAAGTGGCGAGTCGTAACGTTATTACTCGAAATTATGCAAACCGTCTTTTCCCCAATAATGACTAGAGGCATGATTCAACTTTTAGAAGCATTAATAGAAGAGCATCATTCGTTGTTTTTAACAGAATTTGAGAAAAATCTTTTGCCCAAGCATCATTTCATGATCCACTATCCGTCCATAGCTGAACGTATGGGACCGTTGATTTATTCGTGGTTCATGCGATTTGAGGGAAAACATAACTATTTTAAAAATTTGGTTCACAAACATCGAAACTTTAAGCATATTACAAAAACTCTATCGGAGCAACACCAACGGTATATCCACTATACATGGTCTCGTGGTCTATCATTAGGAACGAATCTAGAAACAGGTTCGGGTCATTATATGACGTATTATGAGCTTATGTCGCAATTTACTCCAACGGCAACCAGTGCTATAAGAATTAATAAGAAATCGAGTATATTCGTAATCAAAAAACTAGATTATGGATGTTCATGCAGAGAAGGATTTTTCTTTGCAGGAAATTTTGACGAAGATGACTTGCCGGGTTTTCAAAGGATAGTTAAATTATTTATCTATAAAAATCGGCCATACTGTGTTTGTAAAACGTGGAAGACTCTCAGTTATAACGATACTTTATGTGCCTACGAAGTTGCAGAAAAACTAACCGATGAATATTGCGTTGTCGATATCGATGCTCTACAGCATAGAGTCATGTACGAGATTCATCAACCGTATAAGCGCATCAACACCTATATTGTTCCGATATATTGCATCCCAACAATGACGATGGCGTTATATCCGCAGAAGCTCAGTTAGCTACTCTGAGTACTGCTGGAGCTGTTAGCTCAAAGGTTTTCGGGATGTATCCAGTAAAGGGTTGAAACCTAAGTGAATTATAAAAGCACGACTTATTATATCAATATTAATTACAATAGTTTGTTCGAGATTATTTACCAATAGTTGTGTAGTACACTTCGTACGCTTATCTTCCTTCCGAAGAGTGTATATAAGTTACGGTATATCTGACAAACCGTAACGATGTTCAGATTAAAGTTAGACTGCTAAGTGCCTGCTTGTGGTCCTTTATAAAGGAGTAAGAGCAGGCATGTCAGCTTAATTTTGACACTGTCAGCTATTTCGTAATTGTTTAAACAATTACTGTTTCCGGATTGCCTGTTCGGTTCCCTGTTTCCCAATAGCTGACTCGACTAATTAATTATTCGGCTATTCTGAAATACTATATCGTTGGGTACTTCCGTATTTCGCAACGACGCGTCGCGCGCTCGTTGCCTACCGCGATTATTGGGCAAGCGCATTCCTCAAATAGTCGGGCGTTGACCCGGGGTACAACATCCCTCCCCCTAAGGGGAAAAAAAATTTACAATTTCTTTTGCTCGTACCCGGCGGGGTTTTCGATGTACCCCGTGTCTCCTTTTTAGGTCTTAAGTTATTTATTAAACAGTAGAATAAGATTCGGTGAACATTTTTTTTTTCGTTCGGCTGTTTGCGCGGCCGGTGCAGCGTGGAATCGGGCTGCGTCGCCGAAGTTGCTGACGGTCACGGGGTGATATCCGGTGAAGTGCTTAGCACGGAGTTTTGTGCCTATATTAGCCGGCCGTTTCGCAACTTTTTTATCCATTGCCAGTTTGTCCAACGACTTATACGACTTATACGACTTATACTCTCCGATTATTCGTTATGAGCCCACCAGCTAAGGTAAGATTGTGTATTTTTTTTTTTTCTAAAATGTTCGCTTTGGCCCTTTTTTTCTTCTGACCGACTTTTGATTTCCGTGTTCGTTCCTTTTTTTTCCAGAGGAGGCGCGTTGCATTGTGCTGCTGGGAGGCAGCGTATAGTCCGGAGGAGGACCTTGAGGCTGCGCCCCGTCGTCCTCCGAGCCCGGAGGTCGAAATCGTCGAGGTCGTGGGGGACATTGGTACCGGGTCGGCAGTTTCCCCTGAGCCGGAGGTCATCGACTTGGTTTCCGATGGGGAATCTTCTGCCGATGGAGGTTCCTTCCGGGCATCCTCTGTTTCCTCGGACGAGGATTCGCTGTCCGATCTCTTCGACGGGAATTCTTTTTCTGATCTCCTCGACGGGGGTTCGGTTTCGGATCTCCTTGACGAGGATTCGTTCTCGGAGACCGATTTGTCCTTCAGCGAGGACTCGCCTCCGCTCACCACTGGGGATTTTGGGCTGCAGACGGGTACACTGATCCCCTGGGACGGCGTCGTTACTTCTTCCCAACCGGTATCCGATGTATGGCCGGTCCAGGGTCCCGGGTCTGGCTATCGGCCGGCGGGTGCCTCGGACTCGGAGTCGGAGGTCGAGGACGACGAGGATCCGATATCACGGATGTGGCGTGCCGAGCGGGGCGAGATGGATTGGCGTCGGGCTGAGTGGTACTGACCCCCGAGTCTCGCTTCCCTTTGTTGGGATTTATATTTTCCCTTTTTTGTTGTATATATATATTTTATGTTTTTTTTTTGGGACATGAATATATTTTAATGTATTTTATGTGTTTTCCCGTTAATTCCCTTTTATTCTGCGAGATTAGGTTAAGCGGCACTGGGCAGGCGTATGGCCTCTGATTTCGTCCTTCGACACAGGGCATTAATGATAATATAGCCGGCAAGTGCGAAGAGGGCGACCGCACCGACGGAATATTGTCCTACCACGTGGTATAGCGACGTGGGATTCCTCATTTCGTGCATGGTGGTTCGGTCCAGGTTCCCTTGCATATTCCTTACCTGGGTGCCGACTTCGTTTAATTCTCGCGGATTGGTTACTGCGTGCTCGGGCGTTGTCTTCCGACTTTCGCGTATTGTCTTTGGTATTTCTTCTACCTCGGCGGAGAGCAGGGTAAGGTTGTAGCTCGGCACATAGCAGGTGTCGTTTATCCGTTGCTTCCATCGTCGCACCGTCTCGAGCTTAAAGGCCGCTGTGGTGATCGTGCATCGTTCCTGGAGGGTCACTAGCCCCGCGCCGTGTAGTATTTCCTGCTGCGTCGGCTTTCCTTGGCAGCCGACGCAGCAGGCATTGCCTTGGCATTGCCCTGGCTAACGCATACCCATCACGAGAGTATGTGTGAGGAGTATGATTTTCTTCGGACACGGTTGTCCGTGACCTACCACACCCTCGATGTATAATCGTATGCTGCATGGCGCGTCTTCGGTGATCGCCATGACTGGGTGTCGGGGTTTGCAGTAATATTTGTCGTCGGCGGTCTTGCATGTTTCGAGGTCACGTTCCATCATCCGGATGTATTGCCGGTTCTTCCGGTCTACTACCACGAGATCCTCCGTGGTATCTATGTAATAGTATGTGTTGCTTCCCCTCCGCGTGAGGGGATACACGTAATTTAGGTTGTATTCGGACGATCCGATAAGGGGGATTCCCAGGATGAGAGTTACCACTCCCTCCGCCTGGCAACTGCCGTTGCCAGGCGGAGTATGGCTGCCGCGTTATGTCAGGCGATGGGACGCGGGAAGTTGTATCCTCTTGGTAGATGTGGCAACGCCTCCGTCAGGTATTTCGTGAGTGTGGCTGGTGTCACAGTTGCGGGACTCACTGTGCCGGATGCCACCTCTGAGAATAATTCTGTCATTTTATCTACCTCTCGCAGGTATGCTTCGACAGAGGCTTCGATTAAAGTCAGGCTTTCGTCGAAGTGGTTTTGGAAATAACCGTCTACGGTGTGAACCATGGTGAACAATTTTTGTAGATTTCTTTGTGATGCTTGCGAGGTTTTGTTGAACATTTTGATCGTTGTTTCTACGACCTGCAGTTGTTTTTTCATGCCTTCTTTTAGCGTATCCTGTTAATAAAAGGAGGGTCGCGATTTCTGCTTCCAGCCGTTCCCCATCGTCGGCGTCCATGTTGCCGGTTATAGCTTTCAGCACCATTCCGAGTCCGTTAATTAATCATCGGCGTTTGCGGCTCGGTTTTACTCCGATGAGATCCTGCACAACCCCCACATATTCCTCTATTTTTTCAGAGAGTCGTACGAGGTGTTCCAGCATCTCGGCGCAATGTCCGTCCGGGCTCCCGAATTTTTCACACTTCGTCTGAACCTCTGGGTTTTTATCCGTAGCTCCATAAGGGCCATGTTTTTTAGATTCACGCGTATGCAGAGCTGGGCAAAAGCTATAAGTACCTACTACCTGTATTGAAGAGGAGCGAGAAAAGAAGTGAGATCCATACTTTGCCTGACAGAGCTGGCGAGCTCTAACAGGCGATGTATCGACCTCACTTCTTTTCTACCTCCTCTTCAGTACAGGTAGTAGGTACTTATAGCTTTTTCCCCAGCTCTGTGCGTATGGCCAGTGTCCAGACGTCGGTGTATGGATATAGTGTTCCGACCTTTTCGAAGTATAGCCTTCGGGCGTTTTCGAATTGTTGAATTATGTATGGCCGGTCCGGGAGATGAGCCGCGGCCTGCGCGCTTGCCACCAGTAACCTGGAATTTTTATTCATTTATTTATCTTTTTCATTCTTTCCTATTGCGAAGCCTTGTCGAAACCCGGTGACCGGTTCTTGGGTTTTTTTTTTTCTATTCGTCCACGTAGTTTCTTAGCAGGTCTACATGCACTTTTACAGTCCACCGTCCTTGGCGGAGGGTGTAATTGCACGGCGGGTGTATCTCCTCGATGGGATAGGGTCCGATCCACTTCGGCGTTAACTTTGCTGAGCGTCCCCGACGCACCGTTTCGTCGTGTAATAATACGCGGTCTCCGACCTTGAACTTGATTTCTTTCGCCTTTCGGTCGTATTGTTCTTTGGCTTTTTCCTTTGCTACTTTTAGGTTATCGTGCGCGGTAGACCAGGCCGCGCGTAATCGTTCTCGTAATTCTTGCACGTAATCGTCGTATGCGTACGTGGGTCTGGGCTCCCTTTTTAGGGCTGTTGGTAGCTCCGCATTGTCGCCATAAATCAAGCAGCGCGGCGTAAATCCGGTTGCCGTGTGGGGCGTCGTGTTATACGTGAACATGGCGTACGGTAGCCACTCGTCCCAATTTCCTTGATCTTTGTCAACATACCCCTTAAGGTATTCGGCAAGCGTTCGGTGTGAGCGTTCAAGTGCTCCATTCGACTTGGGGTGGTATGCTGTGGTTTGAATTTTTTCTATGCGCAGTAATTTGCATACCCCCTTAAAGATCGCACTTAGGAAATTCGTGCCTTGGTCGGTAAGGATGGTTTCTAGCGTTCCATACCGACAGATTATTTCTTTTGCGAACGCTTTCGCAACCTCGTTTGCTTGCTGATTTTCCAGCGGTATGGCTACGCTGTATTTCGTAAGCAAGTCCTGGAACGTGAGAATATATTTATTCCTCGCTTCTGTTTCCGGTAGTGGGCCTACGATGTCCATGGCGCATTTTTGGAAGGCTCGAGTAGGTGTGTCGGTAATGACTAACGGCGCCTTTGTTGCCGGCCGAATTTTATTGCGCTGGCACTTGTCGCAGCGGCCGACGTATTTTTCTACGTCTTTTCGCAACCCGGGCCCGTTGTACCTTAGTTTTGTTCGTGCGAGCATTCTTGTGATTCCCTGATGTCCTCCGAGGGGTGCGTCGTGATGCTCGTGGAGTATTTTAATTTTTTCCTCCTCGCTCGGACAGTCGTTGTCCGAGCAGTTTCGTTCGTGCTCCTTGTTGCATGGCGCGTCGGGCTGACCGTCCGCGGACTCGCACTCCTGGCTGACCGTTGCCTCGTGCGGGCGAGTCTCGCCGTCGCCCTCACTGCTACGTACTTGCTCGGGCTCCTTGTGTACGTGCGACCGGGTTGCCACACATATGCGGCTGAGAGCATCCGCATTGGTATTTTGCTCACCCGCCTTGTACTGCACGTCGAACTCATGCTCCGATAATTTTATTTACCCGGTTCACCGTAGTAACCGATCATAAACCACTAACGTGGTTGTTCAGTGTCAAGGACCCTGGGTCGAGACTTATGTCCTCTTCTGCCATCGGAATTTGGTGTAATCCTGAGGCAAGGTCGAGCGTCGTAACATAATGTGCTCGAACCAGTTGGTCTAATATTTCCGCGATACGCGGTAGCGGGTATGAGTCACCGACGGTGACTTCGTTCAGTTTGCGGAAGTCCACGACTACGCGAATTTTTATTTATCCTGCTGCGTCAGGTTTTTTCGCGACGACTAATAACGGCGCATTCCATTGACTTCGACTAGGTTGGATAATGCCGTCCTTTAGCATCCCTTTCATTTGCTCCTGTACTTCCCTTTTGTGCGCTTCCGGTAAGCGGTAAGGGTGTACTTTTATAGGTCGTGCCCCGGGTTCGAGGGGGATGCTGTGTTCCACCACGTTGGTACAGGGCAGCTGGTCCCCTTCGAGATGGAATATATCCGCGAACTCGTCGCATATTTCTATTAACGAGCTCGCTTCCTCCTGGTTAAGGTGTGAGGTGTCAATTTCTTTTCGTAGTTTCTCGAGTCGCGTGCCGCTCGCCCCCGTGCTGACGGTGCAGATACCGCGAGTCATGGCGGCGGGCGCGCCGGGCAGTTCCTCTGCTGAGGCCAGCGGCTCGAGTGTCACGGCGGGTCGTTCGACGCGGACGTATTCCGCCGTTGTGTTTGCAAGGCTTACTACACAGCTGTGACCTTGAGGCGAGGTCGCATAGGCTCTGAGTATAATGCCCTCGGAAACATTACGTCGCTCGACGATTCCTTCGTCGGTGCTTAGCGTCGATACATATGCAATACTCTCTCTCCGTGGCGGCAAAGTTATGCTCAAACTTCCGTCCACGAGAGGCATGCAGTGCCCTTTGATCCTTATAGTTTCTCCTCTGAGTATGTCGACTTGTTTTTCTCTGATAAAGTCCATACCGAGGAGGCCGTGCATATGTATATGGAAATTTCGGGGTATTACGTGAAACCAGTGTTTCACGGACCCGTTCGGTGTATCGAGCTCCACGAGGGCGGTTTAGTACGCGTTCAGCGAGCCACCCCCGAGCCCTGTCAGTTCGACAGCCGTTTTTTCGGCGGGCGTGTCGCGTTGTAGCACGTCTTTGTGTATTAGGCTCACTTGAGCCCCTGTGTCGGCCTTCAGGGTCAGTATACCCCCGACGCTAGACGGGGATTTAATGTGAAAGTCGCTGGCCGACGCATGCGGCCCCGGCGTCTGTATCTCGTAGACGCTGACCTTCTTGAGGGGTCCGTTCGGCTCCAAACGGTTTTTTCCTCGTAACGCCGCTACCGTCAACCGTCCTGTACTCGGTGCCCGGTCTACCGGTGACGACGTTGCCTCGATCGTGTAGATGTTGGCCCCCCTTAAGGGCGGGTTTGTGGCGGTGACAGTGTCGACGCGGAACGCCCCTACGGTCCCATCCTGTGCCGGCTGTCCGCTGGTTTGCTCCTTTTTCGGCTCAGCGGATTTTTTGTTGTTATTATTTTTATTTTTCTTATTTTTTGCTTGCTTACGTGACCGGCAATCTTTCCACACGTGCCCGGTTTTTTTACAATAATTACACGTGACACTCGCGATGTTCACCCCCTTCTGTGTGGGTGCCGGGAGGCTCTGCCTTCCCAATCGGCAATTTTTTGCCAGGTGCCCTGCCTTCCCGCATGTGTAGCATGCACCCTTTTTCTCCGCCGCCGCGCCTTGCGATTGTCGGGAGTTCCCTCCCCCGTTACCGTTCCCGTTCGGTCGCGCCGTGCCTGGACGTCCCAGAGTCATTTTCTCGACCTCGATGGCCCCCACGACGGCTTCGTGTAGCCCTTGGTAATTACGGGAGCGGGCGATGGTCTGAATTTCCTTTTTTAACCCGTTCTCGAAATTCATCTGTGCGTTTTGCCGGATCGCTTCTCCTATGGCACGGGCGCCTCGATGGTCGGCTCCTTCGCACAGTTTCTTGATTACCTCTACCGTGAGGGTCTCGGCCCGGGTAGCGTACGCTGAGACGTTTTCTTTTGCGTCTTGCCGGAGCGTGTAAAACTGGTACTGCAGGGAGGCGAGCGACCCGCGTTTCCCGTACAGTGCTTCCAGTTCGGTGCGTAGATCACCTAATGTGACGATCGTCTTGTGACGCATTTCGCGCGTTGCTCGGTCTTCCAACTTGCTGCTCCGTATCAGCGCGAGGAGGGTAGACCGCTGTCTGGGCTTCACCATACCCCATACGGCCTCGCAGGATAAAATAAAGCCGTCGAGCTTTGTCGGATCGTTTCCGTCGAAGGTTTTTATATTTCGGAGGGCTGAGCCCAGGTCTAAATATTCTGGTTCCTCCGCGTCCGCCATCGTGACCCTAGTTCGGCGACGATGTGGCGATCGCCTTGGGGAGATGCATCCCTTCCTCCCCTTTGGTTCTCCAGGATGAAGTCCCTCACGGTCTCCTCCATTGCTGTCAGCCGTTCGATCATCGAATCTTCCGGTGCGGGTCCATGCGGCGGGGGTCTTGCCGGCGGCCGCCCGTTGGCGTGCTGCGTGCTCAACCCTTGAAGTAGCTGCTCCAGCCGTGCGACCCGTTGTGCCATCGCATCCTCGGCGTCGGCCCGCCCGCTCTCCTGTGAGAGATTGTCGGACTCTCCCGCCTCGTCCACGGCCTGGAGTGTAGGGAACAGAGTCCGTCGTGCCCTTTGGGGGGCCGGTTGGGCGAAGGTTGGTATTTCAAACTCCTCAGCGGTTCTCAATACCCCATTTTCGATCTCCCAATTGCGACCTGTCTGCCCGTCTTGCGCTCTCCGCATTGGGTTAATTTCGTTGGTAACCATGGCCGGGGTAACCTCCCCCTGCGTCGGCGTGAACATGTTCACGTCGACGTCCTCCCAACCGGTTTTATTCCCGAAAGAGGACCCTCTCTGGGTGCTCACCCTTGCAAACGAGTGAGGCGTGCCCTCCCGTTCCCGGAGCAGATTCCCGAGCAGGCTGTCGCTCGGCCCTCTCCTCGATTGGTCCGTGATTTCCCCCAAGACCCGTTCGAGGCTTCCCGCGGTTCGTAACGCGTCGACCCCGGGATCCTGGCCCTGTCCTTGAGGTTCTCCTGCCGCTTGACCTTGCGGTGTGCCGTGAGTGCTCATCCCGGTCGGGGTGTTCGCCACGGATTTTATTCTATTTTTTCTTGTTCTCGATAACGTGTGCTACCAGATTCGACAAGGCTTATCGGTTTTTATAGCTTGCTACTAAAGGTATTGGAGGTCACTTACAGTGCGCTCACCCTCCACATTACGAGATGCCCTTCTGTTGTTGACGTCTAACCCTCAGGGTTCTAGGCTCCCTTGTTTCTACGTCCCAGTTCCTGGCGACGCTCCTCGTGGATCCTGCAGTGATCCGCGAAGACTCTCTTCCGTTATCTCGCCCGAATAACGGGATGCCCACGATGGCCTTGGTCGCCCTTCGTGGTCCGCCCGAACTCTTGTCGACGATTCTCGACCCTGGTTCGCGGAACTCTCTCTCTAGCGTGGAGAGTCTCGATTTACCGCACTACGCGGAGATTTCACAACTTGGTAATTAGCGATGTTTTTCTTTCAATCGTGGGTTTATTTCACGTTTAATAATTCACTCTGGACATCCCACCGCTGCCACCAATGTTATATCCGCAGAAACTCAGTTAGCTACTCTGAGTACTGCGGGAGCCGTTAGCTCTAAGGTTCAGGGATTTATCCAGTAAAGGGTTGAAACCCAAGTGAATTATAAAAGCACGATTTATTATATCAATATTAATTACAATAGTTTGTTCGAGATTATTTACCAATAGTTGTGTAGTACACTTCGTACGCTTATCTTCCTTCCGAAGAGTGTATATAAGTTACGGTATATCTGACTGACCGTAACGATGTTCAGATTAAAGTTAGACTGCTGAGTGCCTGCTTGTGGTCCTTTGTATAGGAGTAATAGCAAGCATGTCAGCTTAATTTTGACACGGTCAGCTATTTCGTAATTGTTTAAACAATTACTGTTTCCGGATTGCCTGTCCGGTTCCCTGTTTCCCAATAGCTGACTCGACTAATTAATTATTCGGCTATTCTTGAATACTATATCGTCGGGTACTTCCGTATATTGCAACGACGCGTCGCGCGCTCGTTGCCTACTGCGATTATTGGGCAAGCGCATTCCTCAAATAGTCGGGCGCTGACCCGGGGTACAACAATGGCAATGGCATGATATACGTTTACTATGAATCCTTCGTTCATTTTGTTTTATTTTGTGTGTTTATTTATGTTTATTTAAAGTACGGGATTATTACAACCAAAGTTCCTTGATCACAGATTATTTAAAAAAAGGATTGTTTATCTCGCTCCTGTTAAGATATTATGTATACTTTAAATATGGTATTAAAAACAGTCGTTCGATTTTAGAATATAACTAAAAGGTTTGCCAATCTTATACCCATTAAGGTGTTAATGTTCATTTATGGCAGTGACATGATACATTAATACAGATCCATCGTTCATCTCGTTTTATTTTTTCCTTTTTATTTATGTTTATTTAAAAAATGGTATTATCAAAACCAAAGTACCTTGATTTCAGATTACTTTTAAAAAAGTTTGTGTATCTCGTTCCTGTTAAGGTATAACGGGTATTTTTAATATGGTATTAAAAGCAATTATTTGATTTTAGAATATAAGTAAAGTGTTTGCCAATCTGGTACCCATTAAGGTTTTAACGTTCATTTCAAGTACGTATAAGGTGAAACCAAAGATATTTATACTTGAAAATATGTATTTTTTATAGTAAAATGTGAATAAATATTTTTCTATGGATACATCGGATTCTTATTTACAATCACTTTTCAGTGTACTTATATGCACCGAGCAGTGTAAATAAATAACACTACTACGACAATGTCATACGAATTTACACCTGAAATATCATTTTGACACACTTCGGGTTCACTCACTCACACCTAACAGAGTGAATAAGGAATGCGATATGGGCGTTATTTTTTTATTTTAACACCGCAATGGTGTCGGTAAGACGTCGCACTGTACGAAACGAACTCCGTACAGTGTACCATCACATACTTATTCGTCCATACCGATGTCAATGGATAACACATGTGCGTGTAACAATACACGTAACGGCTCTATTTGTTAACACTGTTTGGTGCTCATTATGTCTTTTTATTGTGTTAAAACGTTAATATGTACTCCAAGTCTTTACACCGTTTTCACTCATTGTGGAGTAAAGTCGGTGTTACTTTGCGGTGTTAAAAAGCATGTTTTGTAAGTAACACCGATTTAACACCGCACGCTTTACACCATATTTTAACCCCGATGTTAACACGAAAGTAATGGACCTATATGGACCACATGGCGGTGTTAAAGTGGTGTTAAAAGTAACACTTTCTTTTGTTTTCAACGCCAACTTAAATGATCGGCTGCATATTTCTTCTTTCGTTTTTTTCCGCTTCGATGCTGCTTTTTCTTGCTTCTAGGGTGCAAAGAAGCTCAGTATCTGCGGTAATAAGCAACAGAGGTAGAGGTGGTTCGTAGTAGAACCCGGCTTGGGCCCTTTGTCCGGACAGATTTCATCAGTTTAGGAAAAAAAATTTGTAATATATAATATATATATCTCTATATAACATAAAAAGATTTCGCCGCCGTCGCCTCCGCCGCCGTCGCCACCGTGTCAAGAATCAAAGGGAGGGGGATCAGAACTTGGAAGGGTGACCGCGGTCACCCATTCAAGTATTGAAGCCGTCTTTCTTTTAAGGTGAGGACAGTACTTGGCAATAAAGGCTTAAGTCCATAAAGGGATACGAGCGCACGAAGCGTGCGAGCCCCCAGCCCTCCTAGTATATATATTTGTTTCAGCAGAGGCTCAGCCAGGTCGCGAAATCTATGTTCCCAGAACTTATTTTTAGGTAAAATAAATATTTAATACATTTTTCTATAACCCATTTGAATAAAATATATTATTTCCTCTTATTCTTGATCTTTCTTTAGTCTCGATAATGTAAAAAGAATTACCAATAAAAAGTGACATGAAAGGAAAATGAAAAAGTAAAATCTTTGAGACCGATAAAATCTGGAAACTTCGAGAGGATAACGATGTTCGGGTTTCTTCTATGATTTACCGTAAATGTTATAAAATGATGTTATATCCGCAGAAACTCAGTTAGCTACTCTGAGTACTGCGGGAGCCGTTAGCTCTAAGGTTCAGGGATTTATCCAGTAAAGGGTTGAAATCCAAGTGAATTATAAAAGCACGATTTATTATATCAGGTTTTAATTACAATATTTCAGATGAGTTTATCTACCAGTAGTTGTGCACTTTGTACGCTTATCTTCCTTCCGAAGGGAGTATATAATTTACGATATTGTTACGTCCAGCGTAACGTTCAAATCTAGTCCATTATTTTTCCTCATTTAAACTGGCATCAGGAAACACAAATTCTAGAAAAGGAAAAGAATTCGGTATGACTCGTTTCTGCTGGGAGCTAACTAATCAACTCAGTCGGTATATTCAATTTGTAAGAGAGTTGTCTCCAAAACCAAAGGATAGAGACCTAACGACAAGGTAAAAGCAATCTAGGAAAAATGTTCTATGAGTTCAGCGTAAATTTTTTTAATTTCAAGTATGTAGGGATTCGTTTTAGTGGATAATCTTGTCGAATGCAGGCTCTGCAGCACACTAAGAGAGTCAGAGAGAATGACGAAGCTACGATCTTTGTGTTGACAGGCTAATTCCAGCGCGAGTTTGATGGCAATACATTCTGCAGTAAATATCGAGGCATTAGTGTTAAGACGTATAGAGTTGCTATAGTTGAGATTGGGACAATAGCATGCTGCTCCGACGTGTTCAATACTGGGATTTTTACTTCCATCAGTGTAGATATGCAAAGCGTGTGGGAGCTCGGCACCGATTTCCGACATAAATGTGTGATTTGTATTATCAGCGCCACGAGCTTTGAAACCAATTTTTTCACAAAAATTAATTGAAAGACATGAAACTGAATAGTCATGTTCAAAAATACTGTATCGATCACTAGTCAATATTTTTCCTTTGTAAGGTATTATTTCCCTGGCGCATTGAGTAATGAGTCTGTCTCGTTTTCGGACAGGGATGACTTTCGTTAAAAATAAGAAATTGATAGTTTGTGACACTTGCGTCGAATGAATCGAAATAGCTTTGGATAAATATGAATGGCATAGGAAGTTTGCTCTATCTCGTATTCGAGTAAGTTTCGATTCACCGAGGAGGACGTTTGTAGGGGTAGAGCGTCTATAACCAAGGGCTAATCTTATCGCCGAGTATTGAATTGATTCGAGCTTAGCGCTTAACCGCTTCGTAGTAGGAAAATATACAAATAGTCCATATTCGATAATCGATCTAACAAAACTTTTGTACAAGATGATAAGGGTTTCTGGATCCGAACCCCACCAGGTGCGTCGGAGAAACTTGACAATGTTAAGAGACTTGAGACATTTCTGCTGTATTTTGTCGATGTGATTTTTGAAATTTAACTTTTGATCAAAATTGATTCCTAAAAATTTTGCGGTTGGCTTAGAAATAATCAGGTGCCCGCCGACCATCATCTTCGTATTTTCCGGATTAGAACCCTTTTTACTAAATCGCATGAGGACGGTTTTTTCCGGTGTTAGTGTTAGTCCAATTTCAGCTAGGTTATTTAAAACATTCGATACAGCAGTTTCTAGTATTTGTAAGTTTTGTTGAGTATCAGATATTCGTACATATAAAGCGATGTCATCAGCAAACATAGAGACTATTACTCAGCTATCAACATTGCGAGCGACAAGCCTGGTGTAGAGCGTATACAAAAGAGGGGAGAGCACCCCTCCTTGTGGGACTCCTTTTCGCACTGTTCGTGTGCTCTCCTCTAAAAGTTCACAGTGCAAAAACCTTTCATACGTGTAGAATTTGATGTACTTAAGAATGTTCGGTGGACAGTTTATTTGAGCTAGGTTTTCTATTAGTACCTCACTATTTACATTGTCGAACGCGCCTTGAACGTCAAGAAATGCTGCAGCCAAGTGTTCTTGATCCCTGAAGGTGTCTTCAACTTGTAAAATCAGATTACTCAAATTGTCTATACAGGAGAGACCAGGTCGAAAACCAGTTTGGCAATTCGGTAATAATTTCTCTTGCTCAACCCATGTCTGCATGCGATTTTTAAGCATGGATTCAAACAGCTTAGCGACGCAGGATGTGAGAGCGATGGGCCTTACACCGGAATTATTGGGTTTGGGAACAAAGTGGACATATGTGTGTTTCCATTCTGTCGGAAAGTCAGCTGATTTGTAAATTTCGTTAAAAATGTCCAAGAGTATAAGCTTTATTTTTACTGGAAGGCTTTTTATTAGGAAGTAGTTAATCCCATCTAACCCTGGAGAGGAGTTATTTTTCCTGGAACTGAGTGCTGTGTTGAATTCTGTGAACTCGAACGGTTTGTTAAAAGGAGAATCACTTTCTAAAAGGGTGGGAGAGTCTGGGTTGGTGGAACAACCGGGCTGAGCGATTTTGTTCATGAGTTCAATTGAGGAGGTCAGTATAGAGTCGTTGTCCTTAATAACGCGAGAATTAATATTTATCCACGAATTCTTAAGTATTTTGCAGGTATTCCACACGTAAGAGATGTTGGTTCTTGCGTCCATGCCAGAGGCAAACTCAATAAAACTGCGCTTTTTTTTAACTTTAAAAGTTTTCCTAGCCACAGCTACTGCTTTGTTGTATGCAATAAGATCGTCGGAGTTTTTTGTGTATAACCATTTCTTGAATGCTGCCTTTCTTAATCTTTTGACTCTAGAGCATTCTTCATCCCACCATCTAACTGGGTTTCTGTGAATTTTATCAGAGACATTTTTTTTTTCTGGAGTGCATTTGGTAACATTATCTTTAAGAACTTTGATAAAATAGCAATACTTTTCTGAAGGCATCAGTTTATCAAATGGCGCAGTCAAGAAAAGGTCATAAGAATTATCTAACATTTCATTGAGCTTTGTCCAATCAGTTCTGGTAGAAGTAATCTTGAAAGATTTGCGGCGGTAAACGGTTTTATGAACTCCAAGGTGAAAATGGAGCGGGTAGTGGTCAGAACCCCACGTCTCGTCAAGAGCTTCCACTGTTGTGATGTCCGAGATATCCGGCGTCGTGAAAAGCAAGTCGATATTCGACTTTTTTTGTCTACGTACGTCTATGTGCGTATAGGAATCAGTGTTGTGTAGTAGGAGATTTGAAGACTGTAAACACTCATACAGCTTGTCTCCGTTCGGATCACACTTATCGCAGTTCCAAGAGATGTGGTGTGCGTTGAAATCCCCAACGAGTATGAAGTTATTCCAGTGTGTAGCGAGCGATGTGATTTCCTTCCAGTAGTCAATGTGCAGTGTCTCTCCAGGAGTGCGATAGCACACAAAGATGTTGAGCTTCGGCGTAGTATTGGTAACTTCAAATCCGTATATTTCAATTGAAGGGTGAGGAGCTGTGATGTTGTCGTGGAGACATATCTCCAGGTCTTTCTTTATTATTATTGCAGTTCCACCTTTGTTGGGAGCTTTGTCTTTTCTAATGGTTTCGAATCCAGGAAAATTGTATTTTCGTGGGTCCAAAGGATCAAGCTTGGTCTCCACACAGAGCATTATATCAGCATCTGTTGAGGCTCTCTGCAGGTCTTCAAAATGGCTTTGTAGTCCTCTAACATTCCAAAACATAATTTTGAGTTTACCATTAGACAGATCTTGGTGCTGACTTTCTTTCTCTGTGATCATGCCTTGTTATTTAGGTGGAGTTCCGTGAGGAGTCCGAGTCGCATTCAAGATTTTGCAAGCTGTTCTTGAGTTTTGTTATATGTATTTTTAGCGATTTATCTTCAACGAAAATGTAACATTTGTTGAGAAAGTTTACAACAGACTCCAAGTTTTCAGTGAACGAAAGGCCAATCGAGCTAGGGTTGAAATCTTCTTGCCACTTAAGAATAATCTGAACAAAATCGGAGTAGCTCCATTGGAAGGAGGCTGGAGATTTGTTGATGTTTTCTTCCAAGCGAGTAGTGTGAGTGCGTATGAAGGCTTCAGAATGTTTTTTTCTGTTCATCCTTGTCTTCTTGGCTTTCGGTAGGACGAACCCGTCGTCTGTCTGTTGACAATTGTCAGCTGAGTTGGATGAGTCCAGAGAGTGTAGATAATCGGTGTCTTGGCGCAAGCGTTTAGGAGACACAAATTCTCTCGGTAGCACGCGAGTAGAGGGGCGAACCTCGCTTCTTCCTCGCGGAGCGGGGAAGTTTTCGTTGTACGTCAGAGTAGGCGGAGCCGCTGGAGGATCGAGAACTTCGGCCTGGTGGTCATCTTGGAGATCAATAACATCTTGCAAGGTTTGAGAATCGGTGGATTTGGACGGACAACTTCTAGCTAAGTGCCCTGCTTTTTTACATATATAGCACACAGGGGTATCTAGTGAGACAAAGATGTAAAAGTCTCTGCCTTGGAAATTCACACTTATGGCCTCAGGGATTTTAGAAACGTCTGATTTATCGATGTAGAGTTGCCGTCGGTGGCTAATGACGTGCGAGTACTCGGGATTAGTCGATCCTGCTTTTATAAATGTTAGAGCTGTAGTTATCTTGATACCAAGTTCCTCGATTTTCTTCTCGACCACGAAGTGAGGAAGAGAAGGACAGACGCCTGATAAGACTATCCTCTTCGATTGCGATACGAGGGGCTTGATGTTTAGTAAACATTCTCCTATCGAGAGTGGGTTCTCTGTTGATGTTAATTTCTCGACGAGAGCAATACTCGAGAGAAAGGCGCAGACGCGGTTTCCTGATATTCTCGATATCGCAACTAAGTTTTTTGGGCCGACAGCGCTGCCTATGCATAGCATATACTCACTGATCGTCACTCCCTGAATTGAGTCGATTACGATAGCTTGTTCTCTGGTTGGGTGCTGGCTCTGGCTTGCAGCACGCGAGTATGAAACGGTAAGCTGACTAGTTGTCTGGTTGAGCATTATTTCGCCGGTAGGCATGTTGACAGTTTTTGACTCTTCGGAGTTTAATACAGGAATATCCATTTTTCACTTCACTTTTACACCTCTTTCCAAGAGACGAGTGAGAACCTATGAACTATGCAGTGCTATTTACCAGCACGCATAGCCCAACGAAAACAAGTTCCACTTTCTGTATATACAGATCGGAGCGCGAAACACGTCTTACTCTTACGACGGTCAAGCGTCGAGTCAATTCTCTCGTTAAGACAATTAAAATACATTTAATATACGTATAAATATATTGGAATATAAATATATTCTTTTGAACACATAAGTAGTGATAAAAGGCCGTTCCTGTTACAAGATTCCTGTTACCGACCCGTTACCGACACTTGTTGCCGAGCTGTTGGGGAGCCGTTACCGACACGTTACCGACACGTTGCCGACACGTTACCGACACGTTACCGACACGTTACCGACACGTTACCGACATGTTACCGACACGTTACCGACACGTTACCGACACTCGGCAGACTCTGCAACGGAGGTCCAGAGTCGTTGAGTGGGTGGGTGATGAGTGATAGATGGGTGGGTGGGTGGGGGGGGGCAGGGTGGTTGAATTTTTTACGTGAATCGGCAAGCGGCATGCAGTGGGTGGTGGGAGGTGGGTTGTGGGTGGCTGATGGGTAGTGGGTGGCAAGGTGGGTGTGAGGTGGGCGGTGGGTGGGGGGGGGGGGCAGGGTGGTTGAATTTTTTACGTGAATCGGCAAGCGGCATGCAGTGGGTGGTGGGAGGTGGGTTGTGGGTGGCTGATGGGTGGTGGGTGGCAAGGTGGGTGTTAGGTGGGCGGTGGGTGGGGGGGGGGGCAGGGTGGTTGAATTTTTTACGTGAATTGGCAAGCGGCATGCAGTGGGAGGTGGGGAGGTGGGAGGTGGGTGGTGGGTGGCTCATTGAATTATTTTCCAATGTTCATCACGTGGTTGTTTAGACGATAATATATATACAAACACTTTAAATATCTTAGACCACTTGTCACTCTTGAAATTTATGACCGCGATAAACATTTATAAACAAATGTTGAAGGGAACAGTCATGCCCAATGAATGCATGATGAATCAGCTCCTTGTTCAAATAAATAAATAAAGCCTGATTTTAATTTTTTTCTATGGGTGGCGGGCGGTGGGTGGGTGGGTGGGTGGGGGTTTATCGACTATGTTTTTAACTTAATGAACACTTGTAAAAAAATACCGCGATGACGTCTTTGTATTATTATTTTACGGAGAACTGTGAGGCACACGTTGATCGAAGTGTGACCCTACATTGACGATGATATACATATTTGTATATATATTCAGAGAAAACCATAAATAGAACCTACGAGATTCGATATTGGGGTACAGCTCACACCGTATATTCGTTCCGCTGTTTATGGCGTGGACAGTTGCGTATATACAGTCTTATAAGTGACGGGCAGTCTTATAAGTGACGGTACTTCACACGCCGGTGTTTTCAGCGCTCTTCAGAATGCTCTCCTTCTTTCTTCCTCTCTCTCTCTCTCTCTCTTTCTCTTTCTCTCTCAATCCATAGATGGAAAAATTTCGAGATACGAAGCGCACGTTGATTGGTTTGTCTTAAGTTCAAATGAGCGTCAATGGTAGAGGGTAGTGGTGGTCGGGGTAGCTGTCGACTTTGAACGTTTAAAAAATAGTATCAGACGAAGAGTTAGTCCATATACGATCAAGCGAGCTTACTCGCGACTCGTAAAAATGGATAAAAATAAGTTAAAAAATATTGTTAGTATGATGGAGGAGGCGTACTCCAGATTAAAAAATAATTGTTCCGCGATTGACATTGAAAAGTGGACACGTTTCAGCGATCTGCAATCTAAGTTGTTGACGAAAGCTTTGCGAAAACCTAATCTTAACGTTGGACAAAAACTTAACATACAGTCAACGATCAATTCATTGATATCGTTGAAAGAAAAAATCCGGAATATCGGTGTAGCTGTGAGTGGTGCAGGTGTGAGTGGTGCCGGCACGAGTGTCACCAGCAGTAAATGTGTGAAGTGGGTCGATGTCGAGGCAGCCTTCAAAAGGAGGATAAGAACGGGGATGATCGTGAACCTGCGACACAAAGATTTGGCAAATTTTTTCGATGATGCGAAGAAGTCGATTAAGTCGAAATTGATGTCTGTGATGGAAGAGCAGGGTAATTTAAAAGTGAATGTTACCTTGGCTTGCAAATTCCATGTTAAGAAAGCTGACAAAATTATCGAAGAAGAAAAAACGTTCCAAACGGAAAACAAAGCTATTTTACCATCAACGGATATCGATGAATGGTTCCTCGAAAATGTGAAATCGAAGTTGTTAGTAAAAGTCGAGGAATTTCAAGAAAAAGATTCCGGTTGGTCGTTGAGTGAAGTGATGCACCTTCTCGTCAATATAAATAAATATTCGCCGTTGGAAGGAGGACTGTCGACATACGTCGATATTCCACGCGATATTAAGCTAAAGAAAGCAGTACTCAATATCGAGAATAATGATGCATATTGCTTCTTATGGTCGGTTGTGGCGGCGGTTTCACCAAAACCCAGAGGGAATCCAACAAGGAAAAATTCGTACACGCATTACAGTAGGGTGCTGAATTTCGAAGGGTTAGAATTCCCAATGCGTTTGTCGAACGTTGGAAAATTTGAACGCTTAAACGGGTTATCGATAAACGTTTATGCCGTCGAACACGGTGAACATGGACAAAGCGTTGTAGTACCGGTACATCTGAGTTCTGAGACGTCCGATAGACCGACGATCCATCTACTTATGCTCGAAGCTGCAGTGGAGGAAGAAGAAGAAGACGACGAAGAAAAAGAAGAAGAAGAAGAAGAAGAAGCCGACGATCAACTTACGAAACCTTCGTACCATCATTTCGCGTGGATAAAAAATTTACCGAAATTAGTGAGTGCGCAGATTTCCAATCATCAACATCGCACGTGGCTTTGCGATAGATGCTTGTGCTATTTCAAGAAGGAATCCACCTTGATTGAACACAGAATCGATTGCGCTACAATTAACAATTGTAGAGTGATAATGCCGGAGGGTGAGGCCGCAACGTTAAAATTTAAGAATTTGAAATACAAAGAGAAAGTTCCGTTCGTGATTTATGCCGATTTGGAATGTCTGTTAGCCCCGGTTCCACTTGCACAAACAAACACTGGTAGTAATACGATTAACTATCAAAAACATATACCTCATAGTGTCGCATACTACTTACACTGTAGTTACGATGATTCGCTCTCAGAGTATAAATTTTTTCGCGGCGAAAAATGTGTGGACTGGCGGAGTTGAAAAATATAGCTTTCCGGTTGAATCCACTCTATCATCACGTAGTTCCAATGAAGCCACTAAGCGCTACCGAAAACTGCGAATTCGCGTCTGCTAAAACTTGTCACATGTGCGAAAAAATATTTACCGAGAATGACATAAAAGTTCGAGATCACTGTCATTTCAGCGGAAAATATCGTGGCCCCGCGCACCAGGCATGCAATTTAAATTACAAAACGCCAGCCACAGTTCCCATCGTTTTTCACAATTTGTCAGGATACGATGCTCATTTTTTAATCCGAAAATTGGGTAAAATGGAGGGTACGACGAGTCTTTTACCGATAAATAAAGAAAAGTATATTTCGTTTACGAAGAACATGAAGAACACGCGCGTACGGTATCGATTCCTCGATTCTTTCAGGTTTATGCCGAGTAGTCTTGAGAAATTAGCTTCATTTTTGAAAACCGAAGACAAAGTGATTACGAGCAAGCATTGTAATAATGATGTGGAAATCGAGCTATTGACGCGGAAAGGAGTTTTCCCCTACGACTACCTTGACGACTGGGCAAGACTCGACGAGACTGAATTGCCATCGCAGGACGAATTCTTTTCTAAACTGTACAATCACCACATCTCTGACGAAGAATATGCACACGCTCGTAACATTTGGCAACAGTTCGGTATAAGTAATTTGGGGGAATATTCGGACATGTACCTCAAAACAGATGTTCTTTTACTGGCTGATATTTTTGAAAATTTCCGACGCAGTTGCTTAAAGACGTATAGCTTGGATCCACTACATTATTACACGGCGCCGGGTTTGTCTTTCGATGCGATGTTAAAGTATACGGATGTCAAACTTGAACTCTTACTCGACGTTGATATGCTAATGTTTATCGAAAGGGGCATTCGCGGCGGTGTTTCCCAATGCTCCAACAGATACGCAAAGGCTAACAACCGTTACATGAAAGATTTTGAACCGAGTATCGATGAATCGTATATCATGTACTACGATGTAAATAACTTATATGGTGCAGCTATGAGTCAAGCGCTACCGTATGGATCATTCGAATGGATGGAAAATGTCGAAGAACTCGAAATCAACACGATCTCGGACGACAGTGAAACCGGTTACGTATGTGAAGTTGATCTCGAGTATCCGAGAGAATTGCATGAACTTCATAAAGATCTGCCGCTGTGTCCGGAACATTTTGTACCGCCTCTTCAAGAAAGTACGCAAGCAAAATTGACTCCGACTCTGCTATCGAAAAAAAGATACGTTATTCACTACCGTAATTTGAAGCAGTGTTTAACACTAGGTATGAAAATGACGAAAGTTCATCGAGTTTTAAAATTCAAGCAGACGGATTGGCTAAAAAAGTATATAGATTTGAACACAGAGTTGAGGAAACGATCCTCTAATGAATTTGAAAAAAATTTCTATAAACTCATGAACAACGCAGTTTTTGGGAAGACCATGGAGAACGTTAGGAAACACAAAGAAGTAAGGCTCGTCACAGACTGGGATAAGCCGAGGTGGGGCGCGAAAGCTCTGATCGCCAGACCTACGTTCCATAGCTGCACCATATTCGATCGTGATATGGTTATCATAGAAATGTCAAAAACAAAAGTACTTTTCAATAAACCGATATACGCAGGCTTCGCGATCCTGGATATATCTAAGCTGTGGATTTACGACTTTCATTATAATTATATAAAGAGTCAATTTGGAGAGCAATCGTAGCTGTTGTATACCGATACCGATAGTCTCATCTATCATTTTACTGTACCTGACATTTATGAAATCATGAAGCGAGATTTGTACAAGTTCGACACATCCGATTATCCGGCAAACAATCCCTACGGCATGCCTTTAGTCAATAAAAAAGTATTGGGGCTAATGAAAGATGAGAACAACGGTAAGGTTATGACGGAATTTGTGGGTTTAAGAGCGAAACTCTACACTTTCAAAGTTATCGGCGATGATGGCCAGGAAGAGGATGAAAAGAGAGCAAAAGGGGTAACAGGTTCAACATTAAAAACGATTACCTTCAACGATTATAAAATGTGCTTGTTGGAACGGGAAGAAATTGTAAAAACGCAAAATTTAATACGAAGTACGAAGCATGTAGTACACACAGTAGAACAACAAAAAAAAGCTTTAAGTTGGAGAGATGATAAGAGGATGTTGCGGGATGATTCTACCGACACTATCCCGTGGGGCTATGAGCCTAGGGAGTAGGGAGTACGCAATGGTACAATATTAATGTACCATAGTACCATGAATGTACATAGAACTGATAAGGAGATGCAATCGTATGGGAGTGTGCCCGTGTGGGTGTAATGTACGCATAATTGCATAAAATTTTCTACAAAGTATATATTCTATTGCTTATACCTTTGCTTAATAAATGACAATACTTTTATCTACCTTCGTAAATATTGCGTTTGCTGTAAAAAATCAAAACCCTCACACTCCTCCAAATTCCCAATAATATGTGGCTATGCGAGAACACATTTTTCGATGAAAAAAATTAACTAGAAAGAGAGAGAGAGAGATGTAAGTATCGGCATGCCAGCCGAGACCGTCAACCACTTGACGCGTTTAGGGTGAGAAGAAAACATAAACACTATTCAAAGTTCGTGATTTCTCGAGCTGGAGAGTTTAGGAAAGGGAAAATCCATGGAGCAGCAAAGAAAAACTGATCAGTGTCCTCAGTATCTTTTTCAACTTTCGACACGACCACGCTTTCCTTCCATTCAGTTCAAAATGAGAAAAGGCGTGAATACTGCCGATGTGTTAGCGTTAATATTATTTTTAATTAGAATCAACGGGTGTTTGGCGCGACGGTGGCCATGGACCAAGCTGCAAGCGGTGATGTACTTGCCTCGTGAAGCAATCCTTCGCAAGTTACGTGGTGTGTTGTGTGCTGCCAGAAAAAATGACATTCTGTTGGCGTTCAAAAAAGGACTTTTCAACGAAAATCAGGATCTTCTCGACAGCGCAGAGCGTGTAATTCGCAGAATGAATTGGCACAATGATCCTGACTTTGAGGACATATTGTATGAAAGATGTAAGTACACTTATAAGTTAATTTTTATTTTTTACTTTCGTAAGAAATATAAATTATTATGAATTTATAATAATTTTACATTTTTATTCGTGGGTCACAGGCCACAATTATGCGATGATCGACTCTGAGGATTCCGATATGGATGAGTACGATTACTCATACGAGGGAAGGCCTGACAGTGACGAACATCATGATGATAGCGATGCTGAATCTGCCGGATGGATCGACGCAGATCGCTGCAAGACCCAGGATTGTCAGGCTCCTCCTCCTCCATATGCACACCTGAAAGACTTTGTACAACCCGATGGAGCACAACCTGGGCCATCTCGGGATTCAAATCGACCACCATCATCATCATCATCATCGTCATCGTCGGATCCTCCACCTTCACCATCACGATCATCTTCATCGTCATCTGCAGATGAAGGAGAATGGATTCGCATTCAACCCCGCGATGAACCGAAAAACGAAGCGAACTATGCCGAGGAAGATTCGAGCGACACGGGTAAGGAAATTATTCAGAAAATTTTGGGTCCACACGTTTATTTATTTATTTATTTATTTTCTAATCACTCTTTTAATTTAACAGAATATGACGCTATGTGCAGCGATCGCTCCACCGACATTGAAGAGTGATTCGACGAGTCGACGTTCAATTATATATATATATATACATATATATATATATTTATATACCTCAATATGATTACGGTAAATTTAAAAGAAAAAAAATGAATGTGTGTGTGTGTGTGTGTGTGTGTGTGTGTGTGTGTGTGTGTGTGTGTGTGTGTGTGTGTTACTTTTTATACTGATTATATTAATTGAAGTGTTTATGTACATGTATTGTATAGATAGTATTCGCATTGCGACTCGAGCAATGGGGAGTACAATAAAATTATAAATCCGACCTATCAATCCAACTATTGTGAGAATTATCAAATCCTAACCATTTCACATAAAATTTATTGGATTTTTTCTTAATTATTTTCTCCACTAAATAAATATCCGGATATTTGACCGCGAGGAGCTCTTGTTCGTAAAAACCACCGGAGATTGATTGACCCTGATAATCTTTAAGCTTGTACGTCACAGGTATAGTTTTGACAACTCGAGATATCGTAAAGATTTCGGTTGTCCAATTGGGGGTATAACCTTTGGCAAAAACATTTTTATATTTGCTAATTCGTACTTTCTCCCCAACTTTAAACTTGGTTTTACTCACGTAATTAATTTGACTTTTGTTGAATATACGAGTTAGTAAAGTCTTTTCATTTTTTGCGCAAACATCTTTTGGTTTCATCTTAATAGTACGGTGAATCGTATTGTTGTACGAAGAAACCAAATTATTTAGAATATCTGTCCATTTATAACTTCCGCGAAGACTAAATTGCTTCCACATCTTATTTTTTAATGTGCGATTAAATCGTTCACAAATCGATGCCTTTAAATTGCTAAATGTAGAGTATAAATGAATATTGTATTTCTCCATGAGAGATTGAAAATTTGAATTGTAAAACTCTCTACCATTATCCACATGTAATTTCGATGGAACGCGACCTTGAATAAGTACTGATTTCATTGCGTCAGTTGTATCTTTACCTGTTTTACTCTTCATTGGTACAACCCAAGCAAATTTTGAAAATATATCAATTATGGTAAGCAAATACTTGTAATTATTATTTTTACTTGCGTAAGCTGACATATCAACAAGATCAGCCTGCCATGTTTCATCGAGACCACGAATATCAACATGACGACGAGGATAATTACGTCGAGCTGATTTATGCAACTCCTCTACGAGCGCTTTCTTGTGCACGCTCATTTTTTAAAACGTTTAGTCTAGAATCCAAATCGGAAATGGCATTAGAATTTCGAGTTGCCAAGTCTTGTACTGTTTTAAGATCGACGTTTAGAGTTTTAATAATATTCTGTATCGTCGCTTCAAGACCTTGAACCAATAGTAGACTACTATCATTCATTTCTTTTCGTAAAATCTTGACTGTGTTATGTATTTTGCGGTGTACGATGTTTAACGTTGCCGCATCACTCTGCTGTTCTGGATTGGCAACGTTGCAGAGTCGTTTGTTCTCCAAATCATAATGACCATCCGCAGTCAGCTTAAATCCGACGCCTGGATTGCCTGGTGGCCCACGATTTTTTACAGCCGCACTCTTATCCAGCTGCCGTCCGAACACATCGACACTCATCTTGCGAATGATTATAATCATGATAATCGATGGATTAATATATGATTTGAGCCTCCCGTAATTCCTCAATAATAGATATAATTTCATTTCTGTGAGATGTATTGCCGGCTGCTTGAGATGCTAGGAGCAGACGAAGGCGATTCACCAATTTATTTGGATCATCCCAGTAAATATAATCCATCCGGATATCTTTTTTTGCCACCTTGTACTTCGGCATACCTTTTCCAGTGCGCTTGGGATTGATAAACGATTTTGGAATATAATAATTGAACTTGAGACTCTTACTCTCACGGATCGCTTCATCAGCTTTATAAAACTTTTTATGAGCATTTGTTTGAAGTACAATGGCTTTATAATTCTCCAAATCAGTGTTGCTCATATTAGCCTCATCGGGCTCCTTTTTGAACAATAATTCAATGAGTCCAATAGTTTTATCATACCTTGCATTGCCTACATTTATAGAAGTCTTTTTAAATTCTATCGGTGTATCACCGATCATAAACTTGTCGTTGGCAAGCCTTCGTACGCCATACGAACAATCTAAGGTAGTTTTGTTATCCGATCGTAACAATGCAAGATACTCGTTTATCAAATCATCTTCCTCAATACTTGACTTCACCACAGTTTCATCAGCGATATTATTATCATCAGCATTATCATCAAAATCGCTATCCACTTCAACTGCCGTCTTAAAAGAAGAATTCATGCCCTCGTCGTCCTCGTCGTCGTCGTCGTCGTTTTTTTTTCTTTTACTTTACTATTACCCGATTCGCCCAAATATTCGCGGTTATTTTTTTCAATTTCATCTTCAATTTCATCTTTCATTTCCTCCTTGACCTCATCCTTCACTGGTTTTTTATCATGATTTTTGGTTGTATCCGAAGAACGCACTAATTTTTCTAACGGCTCCACTATTGGTTTGAAGGCAACTTGCATTGCCTGTTCATTGGCCTCTCGACCTGACTTTAACATTTTATGTTTCCTACGAATTGCATCGCTGGCTTTGACGATTTGACGCAAAACGTCTTTTTCTTTAAACATTTTTTCTTTAGACATTTTTCGCTCTTCATGCTGTCGGCGCTAAGTCACGAATGCTACTGCTTCTCATTCGCATAGTTAAGGAATATTTATTACTCGTGGATGCATGCAAAACAGTCAAACCCTTTCCGATATCTCCCATCCTCAAGATCGCTATCCTTATCAATTACAATAAATCCATACTTTTCGACCCAACAGGCTGAACATAAGTTTTTGAATTCGGTGTAAGTCATATCGGTGTTCACATGATCATTGTATACGTGCTTGAGATTCATATCATCCTGCTTGAATAGTACTAGCAGATTGGCATTGTCACGCACGAGATGTTTAGGAATACGCGCATATGTCTGACAGAGATAGAATGAATCAACATGTTCGTGTCTTCCCATTGAGAAATATGCTCGAATATTATTCTGTTTCTCACAGGCTACATCATCGAAAATGAATATCGAGTTTGGTCTAGCTTCGTTTGGTGGCACCACTTGTTCATTCTCATTGAATGGAAAATATTCAACACCGTTTACAGAGTCGAGTAATTTCTCTAGTAACTTATATTTTGGTTGCTTGAGAGATTTAGAGTATATGTAAATGTTTTCGAATCGCAATCCATGGGGATGTGTTATGAGTGTAAGCAACGCGTTAGTTTTACCGCAGTTCGACGGTCCGCAGAACACGGCTCGAACTGTATTTGGTAATAAATTACCATGACGTTTCTCAATCCTCTCCTTCTGCGCAAACTGATCGAAATTTATCACTGGTAAATCCGTGGATTGTGTCTTGAACCTCATCTTGACGAAGACTAAGGAAACATCGTATAAATAGGGGATTTATAAGTAATTTTTTTCAGTAGCGCATGAGTCTTCTTGTGGATATGAGTGTGCAGAGTCGCGCTAAAAAGCGCGGTAAAGGCTTAGTTAATAGCCTCATTAACAATCTTCCCGTTGAATTGCATCTGCCCGGTTATCAGTACTGTGGACCTGGTACGAATCTGACGAAGCGTCTCGCGCGCGGCGATCCAGGTATTAATCCGCTCGACGCAGCCTGTAAGGAGCACGATATTGCTTACTCGAAAAATCGAGAGGACATTTCCGCTCGGAACGCAGCTGACAAAATGTTGGCTGAGAAAGCTTGGAAGCGCGTATCAGCCAACGACGCTAAAATTGGTGAAAAGGCAGCGGCGCTGAGTGTTACAGCCATAATGAAAGCTAAAAGAAAATTCGGTATGGGAGTCAAGAGACCGAGTACCGCAGGGCTCAAAAAGATAATTGGCGCTGCTAAGAAAGCGATGGTTAAGAGTAATGATTCGAGTGTAGCCATAAAGACAGCTCTTAAAGGTGCGCGACAAGCAGTCAAAAAGGTGGGCGGCAAGAGCAAGCTGCGTACACCTCGCATTCTCCCTGTACCGCGCAAGATCGGCGGTTTCCTACCATTTCTCGTACCTATATTTGCAGGCCTCAGCGCTGCCGGCGCGCTGTCAGGCGGTGCAGCAAGTATAGCTAAGGCCGTTACGGCTGCTCAGGCAGCTAAGCGTGATTTGGAGGAAAGTAAGCGGCATAATAAAACGATGGAGGCAATTGCTTTGGGCAAAGGTTTGCATCTAAAGCCCTACAAAAGAGGATTCGGACTTCATATCACATCAAAAAACGGAAAGTGACGCTACCACATCGACCGCTAACTGATACTGATTTATTTAAATATGCTAAAATTATGAAAATTCCCCATTTTCGCGGAGTTTTCATGCGAAATGGTTTACCGAAGAGTGGCCCATTCAAGCATGAGTCGGGAATTATCAATCTCGACGATAATAATGGATCCGGTACGCACTGGGTAGCGTACAGGAAATCTAATAACAATGTCATTTACTTCGATAGTTTCGGCGATCTTCAACCACCGATCGAATTTATCAGTTATGTGGGTGTTGGTAGCGTTAACTATAACTATAAACAATATCAGACCTATGATACCGTAGAGTGCGGACATTTATGTCTCAAATTTCTTTGTAATCAGCTTGATCGTAAAGAAAAATATTTTCTATATAAATAGATGCCATGATGCCATACGCTCAGTTATGTATACGTCAGCATCATGAGCGATACATTTACATTAACTATATCAGGAACCGCGTCCGTTCTCGAAGCACAATATTTTCCGCCTATCGAACTTTCCCCAGATAAAAACTATACTCTCGGCCTTGTTGAATTATTAACCTTCAATTCAATTCCAAACATAGATGTTGGTAATAATAAACTTTACATTGGCGATGACGTAATAACCATTCCTACTGGTAGTTATGAAATTGAGGATATTGAAAATTATGTGAAGCAAGTTTTAATTGGTAAAAATATTGTTATCGATATCAAGCCAAATAATAATACTCTTCGCAGTGAAATTAGGTGTAATCGCGACATAGACTTTAGACCGGAAGATTCTATTGGTCGGCTACTGGGATTCACTCAGCGTATTTTACCTGCGAATAAAAGCTACGAGTCTGACCTCCCCGTAGCCATTCTCAAAGTAAACGCTTTAAGAGTTGAATGCAGTCTTACGACTGGTGCTTATATAAACGAGCGAAAAGTACATACGATTCATGAATTTTTTCCATTCGTTCCACCGGGGTATAAAATAATTGAAGGACCATCGCACGTCATTTATCTGCCAATCATTAGTAAGATAATTGATCATATTCAGCTACGAATAGTAGATCAGGACGGGAATTTGGTTAATTTCCGCGGTGAAGTCATAACAATTCGACTGCATATTAAATCCCAGTAATAATAATAATGGGTATAGTGTTTAACAGAAAAAATATTAATTATAATAAGCCATCATGTGCGAGTCAGATCAGTCGACGGCCAGCTCCCAAGGCGTTAACACATCAGAACATACTGCTGCTAAAGAGTCTAGGACTGAAGGTCAAGCAGGGCAGAAAAAGATTATAAATCGATATTTACTTCGCATATTTTGCATCTGCTGCTGCATACGATGGAGGAAGAAATACTCAATATTCAAACACCCATCATTTTCGATGAATCCATAATACATTGCGAGATCCACGCTCATCAACCTTATGCATCATCAACTTTCAACAATAGTGATGAGATACGAATTGCTGTCCAACATCAAGATCTCAGCTTACTACCCAGCAAGAGTTCAATTCATATATGTGGAAGACTGGTAAAGGAAGATGGAGCAGTCGTTGCTACAACGAACCTCTCCAACAATGCTATTTGTCATTTGTTTGAGGAGGCTCGCTATGAGCTGAACGGTATAGAAATTGATCGTAACAAAAACGTTGGGATTACGACTCTCATGAAGGGATATGTGTCTTTAAATCCGGGAAAAAGTTCGTTATTGGAAAATGCTGGTTGGCTGGATGTCGAAGAAAATAAGAGCTTGACCAGTGCAGGTTACTTCGATGTATGCATACCACTCAGCTCCATCTTTGGATTTGCCGAAGATTATCATAAAATTGTGATCAATGCTAAACACGAGTTAATTTTATCTCGATCAAAAAGTGATGACAATGCTGTTATACAAACAGCTGCTGAAGCGTTTAAAATTCTTATACATAAAGTAGAATGGCTCATACCGTATGTGACAATCTCAGACCAACGGAAAATACGACTACTAAATTTTATCGCTAAAGATCCTCCAATTCCCATGAGTTTCCGTACTTGGGAATTGTACGAGTATCCGTTACTCCCAACTACTACAAAGCATGTGTGGACCGTCAAAACGTCTTCTCAGCTTGAGAAACCCCGATATGTACTTCTAGGCTTTCAAACGAGCAGGAAAAATAAGCCGCTTCAAAACGTCAATCATTTCGATCATTGTGACATCAGTGATGTGAAATTGTACTTGAATTCGCAATGTTATCCATATGGAAACTTGAATCTGAATATTGGTCAAAATCAGTATGCTTTGCTGTATGAAATGTATACGAATTTCCAATCTAGTTATTACAGTAAAGATTCCGAACCGCTGCTGAACAAAAGTGATTTTAAAAAGTATGCTCCGCTAATCGTAATTGATTGTTCAAAGCAGAATGAATCTCTTAAATCTGGCCCCGTTGATGTTCGCTTGGAGTTTGAAGCAAAAAATAATTTCCCCGCTGAAACATCCGCATATTGCCTAATCATACATGATCGAATAGTTGAATATAATCCAATTAGTGGTGGGGTGAAAAAATTGGTATAAAAGCCGACTCTCGATTGTGAATCGGGTTAGTAATATTCAAGATGGATTACATCGTTGACGTTCAAGGCTTCAAGAAACCTATCGATGAGTTTGTTGTGAAAGAATTTTCCGTCATCGAAGTTAAAAGTGACAAAGCGGCACAGCCTCTGACACTTCTCTTCGCACCGCCCTGCGCATGGTCCGCCCTGCCCGCAAAATATAAGAGTATGAATTCGTGGCTTCAACGTAATTATCATGGAATGGATTGGAGCTCTGGAGATATACCCTACGAAGCAGCAGCGACGATAATTCGATCAATTTTGAAACATGCAAGAACAATCTTCGTGAAAGGCCTCGAGAAGAAGAGATGGATAGCACGATTCCTGGAAAGATCACCATCAGCCATCGTTGATATGGAATCGTTGGACTGCCCATCGTTGCGGAAATTACCAGCCATCCCATCGGCCATCGGATGTCCCCATCACGCCAATATCTCGAAACATAATTGTGCCGATGCGAACGTGAAATCCTTGAAGAATTGGCTTAAACTATCTCAAACTTCATGTAAGGAGGAGGAGGAGGTTTCGTAAGAAATGAATAAAATACGTGGCATATACTATATGAAATATATTTTTATTTTTCCCACCCCCCGCAAAAATTCTTTACAATATAAAAAATGAAGCAAAATAATATATAATTAGGGGCTTTCACAATTATATAACGAAGCCCCCAACTTGAGATCAAAGTTTGTTCGTTCATCGTCGTCATCACTCTCGAAAATTGTCACAAATCTGGCAGCTTGGAGGTGAGGAATTCAGTGGTGCTGCTTGCGTCAGTTCACAGGCTTTTGAACTCGACACTATTATATCTTCCACCATGATAGTTCATATAAAGTTTTCCCGCTTGTGCTGCTTTCACCATTTTTTCGAACATTTCTTTGTCACTGTCGAGAGCTGTCACAAGTCTTGCAGGTAGAAACGTTGCGAATTCATTGCCCACCTCGATGACAATCCTCTTGCCGTATGTCGTTTGTACGAACTTCATGCGAGTGATGGGATGATCCAGCTGGACCTCCAAGTCCCTCAGCTTCCTCGTTGGAAGAAAGTCTGCAATCTTGCCCACCTCGTTGATTGCGGCGAAATCCATTTTCTCTTGATATGTGGAACCTCGAAATTTGATGAGATAGGAGAAGCAGATCTGCTCTTGTACGAATGACACTTTGAAGTTCTGCGGAGTCTTTCAAAAGTCGTTGGACTCGTTCTGCGAGCTCTCGACGTTTCTCCTGAAGTTCTTCAGAGTAAAACAATCGTCTGAGTCGTTCCGTGTGTTCTCGACGTTTGTTGTTGAGTTCTTCTCTATCTTTCAAAAGTCTCCTGATTCGGTCTTTGAGTTCACAGCGTCTGCTCTGCATTACGTTCCGGTTTGATCTGAGTCAGACTTGCAGCATCCGATTTTTTCAGGCTTAACCCCCTCCCAAAATCCTCACTGATTTTGGGAGGGGGGTTAAACAGCTCCGCCTTTTTTCTTTAACAAACTTTGTTATTTTTCTCGTCATCGACACTTTGACAGCCCCTTATTATCTTTGCATTCATCGCAGCTTTCCATATACACTTCTCACATTCTCGACGACGAGGTGCTGGTCCATCGATATGCGTTCGCATATCAGGAGTATTCCAATGCTCCATACAAGGCAAGTACGATGCTAGTTCAACATCCGCATGGAGATGCGGGGGTAGCCGATCCCACAGATGATGAATTTGCTTGCTCCAATGTTGCAAAAGCTGAGGTTTAGTGATATTTTTCAGCTCAGCCTTTGTCAATTCCCACGGATTTTTTATATTATTAACCACGAGTACACCATCGATTGAATTCATCTTGCCTTCGAGTTAAGAAATGAGCTCCACGCCTCACGACTCTCGAGTAATATATACTCGACATCATAAACATACTACGATATAAAGCGTTGAATATATTCGATGCGACGATGTTTGTTTATTTAAGAGCTCTCCCCCTGTAAGAAATTTTGAGAACAAGGCTCTGACTCATCGATGAGGTATCATATGTTAATTTCTCACGAATGCAGGGTCCTATTCTCATTACCCACCCACCGCCCGCCACCCATAGAAAAAATTTAAATCAGGCTTTATTTATTTATTTGAACAAGGAGCTGATTCATCATGCATTCATTGGGCATGGCTGTTCCCTTCAACATTTGTTTATAAATGTTTATCGCGGTCATAAATTTCAAGAGTGACAAGTGGTCTAAGATATTGAAAGTGTTTGTATATATATTATCGTCTAAACAACCACGTGATGAACATTGGAAAATAATTCAATCAGCCACCCACCACCCACCTCCCACCTCCCCACCTCCCACTGCATGCCGCTTGCCGATTCACGTAAAAAATTCAACCACCGTGCCCCCCCCCCACCCACCGCCCACCTCATACCCACCTTGCCACCCACCACCCATCAGCCACCCACCACCCACCTCCCACCTCCCCACCTCCCACTGCATGCCGCTTGCCAATTCACGTAAAAAATTCAACCACCCTGCCCCCCCCCACCCACCGCCCACCTCACACCCACCTTGCCACCCACTACCCATCAGCCACCCACAACCCACCTCCCACCACCCACTGCATGCCGCTTGCCGATTCACGTAAAAAATTCAACCACCCTGCCCCCCCCCCACCCGCCCACCCATCTATCACTCATCACCCACCCACTCAACGACTCTGGACCTCCGTTGCAGAGTCTGCCGAGTGTCGGTAACGTGTCGGTAACATGTCGGTAACGTGTCGGTAACGTGTCGGTAACGTGTCGGCAACGTGTCGGTAACGTGTCGGTAACAGGAATCTTGTAACAGGAACGGCCTTTTATCACTACTCACATACGTGCATATAGAACATGTGCAATGCAGTTAACATTAATTTAATTATTAATGTTAACGCAATTCGACATCTTACATAGTAGATATTATATCGAATATATATTTTTAAGCACTAAAACCACGACACCTAGCTTCTTATAATAAGGCCCATTTAGATGGACGATTTGTTACTCTCGAAATACTGTCGCCGGAAAAGGAAATAGTAAAAACTCTATCTAACCGAGCATATGAAGGTATACACTTGTGGTCTCCGTACAATAATCAGCAAGACGAAATAAATATCGTACGATTTGGTCACGTACGCGCGACAGGTGTCGAGCTCGCGCCGGAAACGGTACCCGAAACAAAATTATAGCGAGGCGAGAGAGAACAGTAAAAGGTTTTATGTTCCTTCACTCTCTCCTTACCTCAGTACGCTGCATTGTTACCGAAGGAGGTACCTCTCTTTCTAACCCCCTCGATTTTAAGAACCCATTGACCAATCAGTTGAGGCAATGCTCATCACGCGACCACCATACACACTTACTCTACGCTATGAAAATTATCCGGTAGGAGAAACGGAGAAAAGGAACATACTCGTTAAGGATGATTTCTCTTATTATTTTTACCTAGGAGAGACAAAGAAGAAGATCACATACGTGACAAAAATGATTGATCCCACCTCTCCTACGATCAGAAGAGACTCAGAGGAAAGAGCCACATACGCGATTGAACGATTATTCTCATTGGTTATATAATAGAAATAGAGGGAAAAAACTACATACGTGACCACATTGTTCTCCTACCTTCTAACTAAGAGATTAGTATAAATACCCCGAAAATATGTACTGGGGCACTCAGTTACTATTATTCGTCACGACGACGTTATATTCGACGTCACTCTGCGAACCGAAATTCCGAAATATTTCGTCAAGATTTTTTTGTCTAAATTAATTCCGAGGAAATTGTTCGATTTACGCAGTATCAGTTTATTTATTTGTTCAACAAAGTTTCTGAATATTTGGTAGAAATAAATACCGGTCCATCATATTAATATTCGGAGTTGTTTCGAATTATTTCAACACCAACGCCAACCATCGACCATTTACCAACGTAAGCAGAGTCTTATTCATTATTACCATACAATTCGTTATTTATTCTTCCTATCATTCTAGTGCACGAGTATTTATCCTATTCTAATCCCCTAATTATTTTGGTTTCCGGAGTAGAATATTAGTTAGATATTGGGTCAATTTAAAACCCGTTTGGATTAATTAATTTTCCGGAGAAGCAAGGAACACTTCATAAAGGATTATAATTTTTTTTAACACCCTAAGACGTGTAACGACAGACATTCCTAGGGCCCTATCCCAAGCAATTTTCCGCAAGGTTAGGCTTAAAAATGGGCAGTCGCAATCGTGATTGACACCGGGAGTGGTAAAGATCGGTATCTCATCGTTCTGACCAGCAAGCGTTAATAGAAGCGGTGCGACAGTTGCGTGGAAACATTCGGAAATAAAATACCGACAGTTTTGACGTAACAATATATCTGACTAACCGTAACGATGTTCAGATTTAAATCAGACTGCTGAATGTCTGCTCGCGGTAGCTTATATAGGGGTAAGAGCAGGCATGTCAGCTTAATTTTAGCAGTGTCGAACATTTCGTAATTGTTTAAATAATTATTGCTTCCGGATTGCCTGTCCGGTTCCCTGTTTCCAATATTTCCCAATAGCCGACTTGACTAGTTAATTCTACCTTCTGAAAAGCTATTTCGTCGGTTCTATTCATTCCGTATGTTGCAACGATGCGTCACGCGCTCGTTGCCAACCGCGATTGTTGGGCAAGCCCATTCCCCGAATAATCGGGCGTTGACCCAGGGTACAACAGTGGGACATGTAATTTTTTTTCCAACAGTACCGAATTTCAATGGCATTTGTAATTACCTATCATAAATTACAAATTCTAAAGGAATTTGTAATTTTTTTTCCAACAATGACTAATTTCCATGGAATTTGTACTGATTCCATCGAATTTCATGGAACCCCAAATTTCTCCTGAAATTACCAAGGTCTGATACAAATGTCCAACTTCGTGTTGCTATTACACTTTAAGGTTTATTTACTGGAATTTGATTGTGTGGTGACTTACATCCATTCTCCCGAACACCTTTTGACAGTTTAAGGGCTTACGCGCCAGTAAAATTTCGATTTTTTCTTCTTTTTTCTGATAGTTTATGTTGTCAAGAATATTCTGTTAAATTTTTATGTCGAAATTCAATCAATTCCAAAAGTTGCAGACCATTATGTAGAAAGTGGCGGAGAGCTCGAGCTCGGCGCGGTCAAACTTTCAACGAGTTCTTCTCGAGACGTGATTTTGAAAATGGATGTCCCTAGTATCTTAAGAATGAAAAAAGCTGAAAATTGAAATTTTCATATCGCTTCCTCATAAAAGTCGAAAGTCGAAAGTCGAAAGTCGAAAGTCGAAAGTCGAAAGTCGAAAGTCGAAAGTCGAAAGTCGAAAGTCGAAAGTCGCAAGTCGCAAGTCGAAAGTCGAAAGTCGAAAGTCGAAAGTCGAAAGTCGAAAGTCGAAAGTCGAAAGTCGAAAGTCGAAAGTCGAAAGTCGAAAGTCGAAAGTCGAAAGTCGAAAGTCGAAAGTCGAAAGTCGAAAGTCGAAAGTCGAAAGTCGAAAGTCGAAAGTCGAAAGTCGAAAGTCGAAAGTCGAAAGTCGAAAGTCGAAAGTCGAAAGTCGAAAGTCGAAAGTCGAAAGTCGAAAGTCGAAAGTCGAAAGTCGAAAGTCGAAAGTCGAAAGTCGAAAGTCGAAAGTCGAAAGTCGAAAGTCGAAAGTCGAAAGTCGAAAGTCGAAAGTCGAAAGTCGAAAGTCGAAAGTCGAAAGTCGAAAGTCGAAAGTCGAAAGTCGAAAGTCGAAAGTCGAAAGTCGAAAGTCGAAAGTCGCAAATCGAAAGTCGCAAATCGAAAGTCGCAAGTCGCAAATCGAAAGTCGCAAGTCGCAAGTCGCAAGTCGAAAGTCGCAAGTCGAAAGTCGAAAGTCGAAAGTCGAAAGTCGAAAGTCGAAAGTCGAAAGTCGAAAGTCGAAAGTCGAAAGTCGAAAGTCGAAAGTCGAAAGTCGAAAGTCGAAAGTCGAAAGTCGAAAGTCGAAAGTCGAAAGTCGAAAGTCGAAAGTCGAAAGTCGAAAGTCGAAAGTCGAAAGTCGAAAGTCGAAAGTCGAAAGTCGAAAGTCGAAAGTCGAAAGTCGAAAGTCGAATGTCGAAAGTCGAATGTCGAAAGCAGTGTTGCCAGCCCATACTTTGCTAATCTCACTGGGTGGCGCATGATATCCCACCAAAAACCGCTAACCTAATAGGGGTTATTTCCCGCTAGAAACCACTAACTATGAATATTTTTCCACCGCAATTCAACCAAGTTTCTACACCCCGGCACTAATGCCGGGGTGTAGAAACTTGGTTTCACATTTGGCTTTATTCGGATTTATCTAAATAAAGCCGAATAAAGCCAAATGTCAAACTTCCAAAAGTCGAATCAATTACCAGTAAACCAGTCGGCAATTTCCAAACGATCAATAAAATAGCTGTTTTGTTTTCTCAAAAATATTATATTTGAAGGTACTTTTTATTTGATTCAATATTCTGTCACTCTTATAATTATCGTACAATGTAAAACTGTATTTTTCAATTAATAGAAAACTCAGTAAGTTCGCAGTTAAACTTTCGCGCGTAGACTTAGAGGCTATGGCAGAGCTAGCAGCGTCGCGCCATACCCGCAAGGTTAGGTACGAAGTCAGCGATCAGTCGAACCTCGATCATTCCCTATCGAATGCTATCGACTTACGACTCCTTTCGCATGTGTACTTTGACTCTGCCCTTAGAGCGTGTTTCCGAAGAGATCGTTGACTCGAGTATTACATTCTCTAGTACCAATTGTATTCAAAATCGCGAATTGTGGTATAATTGCTTCGAGATGGGCAAAGATCCAACGAAACGCTATGCCCAAAAATTCAGAGATCAATGGCTCACGGACGTGCAATTGAAAGAATGGATCGTTCAGGTATATTTGGTTTATACGGTGTATTAGATTCAACAAAAGTCTTCCAAAATGTTATTGTCACAACCGGTGTTTACATTTCACAACACGCACTTTAATGGCAAAAAACAGGTAGCAGGCAAGGATACGAGAGCCCACTGCAAGTTCTGCAAACGCGAATTAGCAGCAAAATACGTGGATCTGGTGAATCACAGCAAAACATCCAAACACATAAAAGCTGCAGAACCATTCTCTTCGCAACGGCAACAAACATTGTCGTTTCGTGATCTATCGCCGAGTTCATCAGCTGCCGAGAGATCGATGCAGAGCTGGGCAGTATTGCAGATACAAGTATTTTAAATACGTATTTGAAATACATTTGTATTTTGTATTTGGTATTTCGAATACAAGGAAATAGTGCATTTTATCATTAGCATTTTAAATGCAAGTTAATACAATATTTTGTATTTTTAATATGAAACCGAAAATACTTAATATGGCTGAAAACTCTGAAGAAGAAAAAGAAAACCTATCTAAACCAGCGAACTGTGCATTGTTAGATGGCATATTTTTCGAAGTTGTTTCCAAGACAGAAGACGGAACAGTAAAAGCGAGATGTATCCGTTGCAAATCAGTGAAAAATACAGTCATCAGTGGAACCAGTGGATCGACTAGCAATTTTCTGTTGCATCTCAAGGTTGTAACTGGTTGGCCATCGGCGACCACCCCAGGCCGAGCCAAAATCGATATTATCGGCTATAAGGGAGCGATCGCGAGGTGTAAGTGGCGCCACCTGCCAGGATCGAGCGGTGGCTCGATCAATATCGAGCCGAGCGCATGCGCAGACGAGAGCTCGGAAGCACCACGGCGCTGCCGAGCGGGCTTGCGGCAAAAGCACGCTCAGGGTCGAAGAAAGGAGCGAAAAAGCGAGGGAAAAAGGGAACAGATGATTGGACAAAAATGACGCCACCGCTACCAAGAAAGGCATCTGATTAGAGATAAGCCGAAAAGGGCAATGACGTCACTGGAGAACCCACCGGTAATTGGAGAACAAGGGAGAAGAACCTTGAAGGACCAATAGAAAAATGAAACACCAAGAACGAATTACGCGTGCGCGAGTCCGCCAAAAAGATGCAATTTTCGCGAGTGGGAGGCAAAAATTAGCATATAAAAAGGCACGAAATCGACCGGAAATCAGTTAATCATCTCACTGGGTCTACACCAGCTCTCCAAGGACTTAAAAGTAACAAGTGAAAAGTGACAGTCAAAGTGAGTAAACGTGAATAAAAGTGACTAAAGTGAAACCGTGCCAAAAAGAACTTATAAATTTTCGGTGACGGTGGACTTATAAATTTCGGTGCCGAATTGGACTTATAAAATTCGTGCAAGAAGGGGACTTATAAAATCCGTGCAAAAATCGGACTTATAAAAATATTCGGACTTATAAAATTTTTGTGCCGAGGGAACTTACGAAATTCGTGCCGAAAACGGACTTGTCCATCCTCGGGTAAGTTTCGAACTCAGAAAAAGTATGAAACGTGGGACTTATAAAAATTAGCCACGCTGGACTGGTGACATTCGGGCCGAGAACTCATTAAAAATTTGTAACACGGACTCGCAAAATTCATGACACGTCGAAATCGCGTGCCAAGTTCGAAATTATACTTTGGTGCAACGATTGGCGCGAAGCGGTAAAGTGACCGAGGTGACCGGTCAGAAGAGCCGAAGTGACGAGTGAGCGAAATTTACAACACCGAGGACCCGAAAAAACCACTCACAAGGCTTCCTTCACGTCCCCTGCATTTACCTATATCGACAAAACCAGGTAAAAACAGTCCGTGGTCGCAGAAACACCAATTGCAATTCGCGAGGTGAGCGAGCTGTCACTGCCGACGCGGCCCCGTGACGTCACAGCGCGGCCAGCCGCGAGCGGCGGCCATCTTGGGAACACGAGCTATCGAGCCGCCGACCCGAAATCATAGGGCGTTCGCATGTGGCGACGGTAATATAACCAGAAACGGTCAACGCGCGATAATAAAGCCGATCGATAACATTCTCCACCTCAAGCAATTAAAGTAGCCAGTAAAAGGGGAAACAATATAAGAATATAAGAATAAGCGTTTTGTCAATCAAATTGGTTAACAATTAAATAATTATTGCACAAAGAATAAATAAAAAGAAGTAATTCAAGAAAGGGAAAAACTGTAAATACATAAAAACTTGTCCCGTTACGAATAAAATCATTGTTTCTACATAAAAACCGTCTCTGATACGACAACCCATAATTCCTGGACGCTCGAGCACACGAATCCCTCCGTTTGAGCGCCCATTCCTCTACAGGAGGTGCACGAATTCGGAGAAAATATTGTGAGGAAGCTTGCTCCTGTTACAAGGTAAATAATACTCGATACAAATATGTATGATGGTAATTCATTTGATTTTAACTATATTGGGTATTGGGTATTGGTATTGTGTGTTACACCGATCCCCTAAGGGTTACGGGCTCCTTCACTTTCTTCCTCCTCCTTCCTTATCCGCGGTCGCCGGTTCGATTCTTGGGCCCGGAGCTTCGTCGCGCCCCGTCAGGTGTCAGTAATCCCGGACATACGGATATAGTCGTAGTTCGTACGTCCTATCTCCGGAGCTATGTCCCCGTCCGTTTTCCTTTCACCTACGGGCCTTCAGTCTCGGGAATCGAACCCGCGACACCTTTTCCCAGTCTTTCGGTGTCCCATACCGAGGCGCTGGTCCTTTCCTCTGGACCTACTATTATCGTGGGTTCCGAACCACTTTTCGCAGATAAAAACACCACAGAAAATTCTTGGTGCTTGCCGGGAATCGAACCCGGGCCTACTGCGTGTGAAGCGCGCGCCGAGACCACTCGGCCACGCTCACCCTTTTTTGATTTTAACTATATAAATATTGCTCAAAGATATAGACAATTAAATTATAACTTTAGTTCATACACAGTGCAAAAAGTTTGTACTTTTTGCTTTTCGTTTGTATTTATTGTCCACAAACGTCAACAATTTTTTATTTGATTATTTTCCAATCGCGCCATCCGGCTTTGGTTTTATAAACAAAAATACAAACTAAAATTGTTAATGACATGCGAAATGAAGGACCAATTTATATATTCAAATCTGAGCAAGAGTTTGTCACTTATTGAACAATAAGTAACAATAGTACATTTCGATAAGAGAGCTAAGAAACTGTTGATGACGAGTGTGGGTTTGCAGCACGAGCTGAAGTCGAGTGTGACAATCACACGAGTTCAGAAAACGTTTTTCGTACGAGTATTGTACACAGTTTTATTCCACAAGTGTGAAAATGGGGGTTTCTGCACACGAAGCGTACGCAAAATCGCCATTTTCCCACCGGATGAAATAAAATTATTTTTACGAAATTTCGTATTTCAATGTTCCGAAATTATTTTTTACTGTATAATATTATTATAATTTCTTTTTCGGCAAACGTAATCAAGGTAATTTCATGTATTGCATTTGATTGTACCCTGTTGCAATGATGACTATAGATCATTTTGTAATATCCTCTTAATCAACATATAAAAATGATTTAACAATTGTATAATGGATATGAATAATTGCTGATACTAGGCATTTTTTCAGAGGCTGCATCCAGAATGTATGGCAGAATATGAGTCCTACAAACAAAAGTTTAAAAAGCAGAAACTCTTTGCTTCCGGGCAAAAGGGATTGGTGCTCACGCAAGAGCGACCGTCGAGTAACGGCTTTCGTGGTTAATGGGATGCACTCCCTGGCAACGGTTGAAGAGAAACACTTCATCAAAATATTCGAAGGTTTTGGACTCAACATTATGTCACGCCGAACACTCGAAAAGCTCTTTGACATTAAGGCACGGCTTAGAGACCAAAAGTACATCTGTACTACAGCGGACATTTGGTCTATGAAAACAAGAAGTTTCCTGGGTGTCACGGCTCACTGGATTTAGGAAGACAACTTTCAGCGCAAATCTGTGTCTCTCGCTTGTACTCGGTTTGAGGGTTCTCACACATTCGATCGCATCGCAGAGCTACTCCACGATATTCACTCGGATTTCGGGTTAAGTACTTTAACTTCGTCAAAGCCTCTAAAGAATTCGGAGTACATCTCGTGCTGAGCACTGAAACTGAAGAGGTGGAAGATGGAGCAACTGAATGTGAAGATACAGGAGAACTCGACGGCAGCAGAGAAACTGTTTTGTTCAGGCCGATACAGGACTCTGATTTATGTGACAATGTCGTCTGGCCTCTTCCTCGTCACCTGAGATGTGCAAGCCACACATTAAACCTACTTGCGACGCCGGACATGAAGAATATTGTAGCTGGATGCTCAACTTTGAAAAGGATTCACTATCCTACGCTCGCCAAATGCACAGCACTTTGGAATTCGTCTCGTCGCCCGAAGTCGTCAGAAATCATGCAGCAAGTCTTAGGCCACAATTAAGCTATCCTTGCTCAACTCGTTGGAATTCTTTGTTCGACTCCCTCGTCAAAATCGTAAAAAGTCGCGAGAAGATGGCTGACCTATACGATAAATTAGCGTCGCCATCGAGATTCAAAGATTTTGAATTGGGTTACTTAGAAGAGTACTGCACGGTTGTGAAGCCTATCGCCAATTCCCTGGATCGACTTCAAGGCGACAAAGAATATTCTAGTTTCTATGGAAACTTGATCCCAACGCTCTTCGCTGCAAAAAAGAGATTGTCCGATTTACTCGCTACACCGCTCAAATATTGCAGCCCGTTGGTCGAAGGCATGCTCTCTTCACTGCAGAAACGATTTTCCGACTTCTTCGATCTGTCGGAAAATGTAAATGAAGCGGTAATTGCTGCATGCACGCATCCGACCTTCAAACTTCGATGGCTACCTACGTCCAGAGCCGTAGAAATAAAACGACTACAAAGTATCGTCGTAAGTGCGGCTGAAAAAATAAAGTCACCGTTCGTCTCAGAAGTTTCAACTGAACCTGAGCTAAACGATGCAGATGATTTTTTCGACTTTCAAGACACAGAGTGTGTTGATCCTGTTCGTGGCCGTGATTGTCGAGGAGCTCAAGTTGATTTCGAGGTGTTGCAATATTTCGAAGACAAACGACGAGATTTCGAGATGCTGAACCTGTATCCTACAGTAAAGAAACTGTTTCTGCGATGCAACACCAGTCTGCCTTCTTCAGCAGCGGTAGAAATACTGTTTTCATTTGCGACGATGATCAACCAACCGAAACGCTCTTCGCTGACCGACAAACTTTTCGAAAAACTCGTTGTTTTGAAAGGCAATGGGTACGACTAGTTTTGCACAGACTTTTTAGATCTAAGAAAACATTTTTCCTCAATTGTCTAGATTAAAGTGTGATATTGTTCACACCAAAGATATAAGTACTCAAAAAATTTATATCGTAAGCAATATTATTTATAAAGAGCTAATAAACTAAATGTACAAAATTCTCCTTTTACAATGTGTATTTTAATTTCTCCTATTACGATATGTATTTTAAGTATCTTAAAATACGTATTTGTATTTTGTACACAAAATACTGGACCGGAAAGTATTGTATTTGACGTATTTGAAATACAAGGTTGACCTGTATCTTGTATCTTGTATTTGAAATACGTGTTTTACCTGTATTCGCCCAGATCTGGATCGATGGCACTTTTTATCTGCGCACATAACGCGATCGTCTCGTGTGATCACTTGGGAGAAGTATGTCAACATCACTTCAAGGACAACGAGGCGACGAAGGGCATGAGAATGCACAGGACGAAATGCAGCGAGCTGATACAAAATGTACTCAGTCCTCACTTTAACGACGAGTTACGGAGCGATATCGGGGACGGGAAGTATAGTCTACTATTAGACGAGTCGAACGACGTGTCCGTCAATAAATTACTGGGAATCGGTATAATTTACCACAGCGATAAACAGGGGAAAACGATCTCGAGTTTTCTAGCACTGGCAAAATTGGAAGCGTGTGATTCCGAGAGTATCGTCAATGCGTTGAAAAAAGTTCTCGAGGAAATGCGATTAAATTCGAAAAATTTTATGGCGATCTGGACAGACAACGCATCGGTGAAGGTCGGGATAAATAACAGCGTTTATGCAAAGCTAAAAGCAGAAGTTCCGTCGTTAATATTGATCAGGTGTCTCTGCCATTCGTTGCAGCTCGCCGTTTCACATGCGATGTCAGACACTCTTCCACGAAATCTCGAATTTCTAATTCACGACACCTATAATTGGTTTTCAAAATCCGCTTTGCGTCAGATCAAATATAAGCAACTTTACGAGACGATCAACTGTGGGGAACGTCCTTTACAAATTCTGCAGGTTTCGGACACGAGGTGGCTCTCTATAGAGGCGGCTGTAGATAGAACCTTGCAACAATGGCTCGAGTTAAAAACTCATTTTAATATGTCGAGATTGTCAGAGAAATGCTACACCGCGGAGATTTTATACAACATGTATTGCGACGAGAAGAATATGTTGTATTTGTTGTTTCTCAAACCGATTTCGTCTGAGATACAAGTCGTGAACAAAGGATTTCAAAGTGAAAAAAACGATCACATGGAACTTTTGAACGATCTCACGATCGCTGTTCAAGGAATTTCGAAGAAACTCCTGTTGCCGTCGTGCAGGATAGGCCCTCTGCTGAATTCAATCGACGATTATCTTGATCCTAAGGCAAACTTGAGATACTCGTTCGAGAAGAAAGTAGAGCAGCTCAGGAAGGATGGAAAAATGAACGCTAGCGATGAGCAAGTGATCCGTGAACGATGTAAATGATTTTTACTTAGCCTCTTCAAACAGCTGAAACAACGATTGCCCGAGAACGTGGCAATTCTAAAAAAGTATCGCTGTTGTCAATGGATAATGTATTGAAAGCGGTCAAAGAACCAATACAACCGTTACTGCAGTATGTGGGTGGTTCAAGAGACATCGATGCAATCGAATCGCAACTCTCAAAAATTAATTTAATCGACTGGACAAATAAAACCGATACAATATCATTTTGGAACGAGGTGAATAAATACAGGGACGCATCTGTAAGCAATCCGTTCGACGGTCTGGCGTCTTTTGCTCTGTCGATGCTTATTCTCCCGTACTCAAACGCACAAGTTGAGCGCATTTCTAGCCAACTTAATCTGGTGAAAAATAAAACACGTAACAAGATGTCAGTCAGGATGACGAACGCGATCTTGACGATTCGCTTCGGATTAAAAAGAAACGGGAAATGCTGCCACAACTGCGTTTTGCCACCAGAAGTTCTACGTCGAATTGGTACCAACGAAGCGTACACAAAAAAAGCGGTCGAGCCGACCTCGCTATCAGCTGATTGCAGAAACGAAGAAATTATCGATTTTTGTTTCGACGAGCAATATTAGATTTAAACGAGTTATTTGGATAATTTTATCAGAGATAATATATTACCGTTAACATTTCGTTAACTTATAAAAAATGTGACAAGTCCCATCGTATAATAAAACAAATACTTTTAAGACAATTTGAGTTTGCTTGTTTCTCTTTATGGTTTGAATTGAAGGATTGCTATTTTGACGCGTGCGATTCGATTGCGAGATTTACGCAATTTGAATTTTCTTGTAAATGAACGAATGTTTTGTAAGAGTTCGTTACAGCTCAGCTTGGATGTGAAATTGATTTGGAATATAGTTAGGATCGGGGCTTTAGGTTTGGATACGTTTAAATTCGATTTGTTTTCCAATATTACATACGCGTAAAAATATTTCCATTTTGATAATTCAATTGGTGAACACGTCCGTTTCTCACTAAAAACGCTAAATTAATTTGAAAACGCTAAATTTGCCGCCAACCACTTAAAATATAAATCTTCTCACCAAAAAAGTTTCAAACCCGCCGAATTTCCCACCAACCGCTAAACTTGTAAATCTCGTCACCAAAAATCTTTCAATTTCACCAAATTTAGCGGGAATACCACCAAGTTGGCAACACTGAATTTAAGCCAATTTACAATTATGTTTCGAGATATTGGCGTGATGGGGGTATCCGATGGCCGATGGTATGGCTGGTAATTTCCGCAACGATGGACAGTCCAACGATTTCGTATCAACGATGGCTGATGGTGATCTTTCCAGGAATCGTGCTATCCATCTCTTCTTCTCGAGGCCTTTCACGAAGATTGTTCTTGCATGTTTCAAAATTGATCGAATTATCGTCGCTGCTGCTTCGTAGGGTATATCTCCAGAGCTCCAGTCCATTCCATGATAATTACGTTGAAGCCACGAATTCATACTCTTATATTTTGCGGGCAAGGCGGACCATGCGCAGGGCGGTTGGAAGAGAAGTGTCAGAGGCTGTGCCGCTCTGTCACTTTTAACTTCGATGACGGAAAATTCTTTCAGAACAAACTCATCGATAGGTTTCTTGAAGCCTTGAACGTCGACGATGTAATCCATCTTGAATATTACTAACCCAATTCACGATCGAGAGTCGGCTTTTATACCAATTTTTTCACCCCACCACTAATTGGATTATATTCAACTATTCGATCATGTATGATTAGGCAATATGCGGATGATTCAGCGGGGAAATTATTTTTTGCTTCAAACTCCAAGCGAACATCAACGGGGCCAGATTTGAGAGATTCATTCTGCTTTGAACAATCAATTACGATTAGCGGAGCATACTTTTTAAAATCACTTTTGTTTAGCAACGGTTCGGCATCTTAACCGTAATAGCTAGATTGGAAATTCGTATACATTTCATACAGCAAAGCATACTGATTTTGCTCAATATTCAGATTCAAGTTTCCATATGGATAACATTGTGAATTTAAGTACAATTTCACATCACTGATGTCACAATGATCGAAATGGTTGACATTTTGAAGTGGCTTATTTTTCCTGCTCGTTTGAAAGCCTAGAAGTACATATCGAGGTTTCTCCAGCTGAGAAGATGTTTTGACAGTCCACACATGCTTCGTAGTAGTCGGGAGTAGCGGATACTCATACAATTCCCAAGTACGGAAACTCATGGGAATTGGAGGATCTTTAGCGATAAAATTTAGTAGTCGTATTTTCCGTTGGTCTGAGATTGTCACATATGGTATAAGCCATTCTACTTTATGAATAAGAATTTTAAACGCTTCTGCAGCTGTTCGTATAACAGCATTGTCATCACTTTTGATCGAGATAAAATTAACTCGTGTTTAGCATTGATGACAATCTTATGATAATCTTCAGCAAATCCAAAGATCGAGCTGAGTGGTATGCATACATCGAAATAACCTGCACTGGTCAAGCTCTTATTTTCTTCGACATCCAACCAACCAGCATTTTCCAATAACGAAATTTTCCCCGGATTCAAAGACACATATCCCTTCATGATAGTCGTAATCCCAACGTTTTTGTTACGATCAATTTCTATACCGTTCAGCTCATAGCGAGCCTCCTCAAACAAATGACAAATAGCATTGTTGGAGAGGTTCGTTGTAGCAACGACTGCCCCATCTTCCTTTACCAGTCTTCGACATATGTGAATCGAACTCTTGCTGGGTAGTAAGCTGAGATCTTGATGTTGGACAGCAATTCGTATCTCATCACTATTGTTGAAAGTTGATAATGCATAAGGCTGATGAGCATGGATCTCGCAATGTATTATGGATTCATCGAAGATGATGGATGTATGAATATTGAGTATTTCTTCCTCCATCGTATGCAGCAGCAGATGCAAAATATGCGAAGTAAATATCGATTTATAATATTTTTCTGCCCTGCTTGACCTTCAGTCCTAGACTCTTTAGCAGCAGTATGTTCTGATGTGTTAACGCCTTGGGTGCTGGCCGTCGACTGATCTGACTCGCACATGATGGCTTATTATAATTAATATTTATTCTGTTAAACACTATACCCATTATTACTGGGATTTAATATGCAGTCGAATTGTTATGACTTCACCGCGGAAATTAACCAAATTCCCGTCCTGATCTACTATTCGTAGCTGAATAAGGTCAATTATCTTACTAATGATTGGCAGATAAACGACTTGCGATGGTATTTCAATTATTTTATACCCTGGTGGAACGAATGGAAAAAATTCATGAATCGTATGTACTTTTCGCTCGTTTATATAATCACCAGTCGTAAGACCGCATTCAACTCTTAAAGCGTTTACTTTGAGAATGGCTGCGGGGAGGTCAGACTCGTAGCTTTTATTCGCTGGTAAAATACGCTGAGTAAATCCCAGTAGCCGGCCAATAGAATCTTCCGGTCTAAAGTCGCGATGTCGCGGGCGTCGGAGAAGCCAACCCGTTAGCTCCCGCGGTAGCCTTGAAGGTCGCGCTCTCCCGGGAAAACCGATTCCCGCGCACGCCGATGTGAATTTTAGGAATCTAATTTTACTGGAAAAACGGCAAATGACTCGATACAAAACAACAAAAAGATACGGTCCCTGGGACGGACAAGCTCACCCGTTCGGTACCGCGGTAGAGGATCCAGGCATCAGAAAACGCTGGATGACGAATCCGTTCTCCCGTCTCGTTCCCCTCGGTACACGGGAAAAGATGACCCACACGCTCGTCCGTTCGTCGTCACACCTCAACGAAGATTGCCACGAGTAGCCGAACGCTCTCGCTCTCGTTGCCCTATCCCTACCCTGCCTAATCGCTCATGCTTCCGTATCCTCGGTAAATGTCACTATCCGTCGCTGATCTTCGGCACCCAAGCGCGTGATGTAACGCTGCTCACTGTCGCGCCGGGTGCACAGGTCCTCGCCGCGGCGTCTTTAATTTCGCACGCCGATTTCTGCCGGCCAGTCAGATGATTTCTTCTCTGACGATCGAGCGAATACCTCCCGAGATGACTGCAACGGAGCCGCTTTTCCCGAGGCATGAATGTACTCCTCGGGATTGGCTCGACGATCCGGGAGAAAACTCTACCCGGATCGACTATTTCCCGCGATTTCGAACAGCCGGGCAGGGACTATGCTGTAAGCGACGACGACTCGGTGAAGCTGCCCTCGGCGGCACGACTCGTGCACGCTGTGTTCTCGACGACTCGGCGGCTGTTTCTCTCGGGATTCCTCGTCGCGGGCTCCCTCGACCGCCCAGGATTACATAAAATAAATTCGAATGCCGTTAATAAAATAAATTCCTAATCTCAATTGCACCGGCGGAGACACCCCTGAGCTGCGACGGACGACGGACGTCCGTCGACTAATAAAATTTCCGAAAAATTAGCGCTTATTTCTCTTAAGTAACGTGGCCCATTTTTGCCACGTTACAACCTGACTATTCGTTGAGGCACACGATATTAGTTAGGTTTGCCAAGAGACGAACGAACGGACGATCGATAGAAGATCGATCGTCATGTAAAACAGTCTTGATCGGACTTTCAGAGAAAGCAGACGTTTGACAGTTCGTGTTTGAGATATTTAGCTGCCATTGTACATAATAATATCCACCCCAAAACCTAATACGCGCGTTATTCATTCCCTTGGACGTAACAATACATTCTTTTACTTTTAACTTGATTTTTTTTTTTTAATATCTGTTGAAACGTGATTTTTTTATCACTGTCACAAAAATACGAAGAATTGCTATTTTTCGCATACCGCTACTGATTTTAGTTGCTACAGCTCCCGATTTACTGACCTTTTGCTGTTTACGGTACCGTCCAGCTCTCGTTAGGACTGAATTTTGTGGCGTTTAGTGATCTCGTCCGATTTTGTTGAGATGAGTTTCGTGAGTTTTCGCGATCTCGTTCGGTATTCGGTTAAGCTTGTGTGATAAGCTTGGAGTTAAGGTTTGCAGATTTAGTTTAGGTCGGGATTTTCGAATCTATTCGGTAGAGGGAATCTCGACGTACCGAGAAACACGAATAGAGGAGAGCCCGACGAGATTTCGTCGCGAATACGGCACAGTCCGGTGCAAGTCCGGCACTCTGGTTTAGGTGATAATGCAGGGCGTTGGAGAACAGGCGGAGGTATGGTTCAGTTCCGGGCAAGGGTGGGACCCCTTGTGCTGCGTTTTAGTTGAGTAAAGAGCCTTGTTTTCACGTCCTGAATTGAGGGTGACGATCGCGACGAATCTCGAAGTTACCGCCTTACAGTTTCGGCTCCCGTTTGTATGACGTATCGAGATAGTTTAAGAGGGCAGTAGTTACAGGTAAAGGATCCCGAAATAATCATAACGCCTCGTGAGAATATTTTCGTAGGCTTATCAGTCTTCCGAGAGCGGCCCTAGAGGCAACTCGGGTCTCTCTCGCGCTCCCGCTACCGTTGGCTTCGGCCTATTGTTCTCGCGCTCGAGTGTACCGTGTGATCGTATGTCTCGCTCGCGTCACCGCAGATCCCCGTATCGTTCTCGCTCTCGCGTTGGTGCTCTCATTCACGTTCGGTCTTGTGTTCGACTCGTGAGTTTTCGTGTGTGCTATCCTCGATAGAATTTCGAAAGGAATTCTTTTTCGAGTCGATTCTTCGATTGAGGTGTTAGAGTTAACGCTCTCGATGTGAAGTTTACGTGATGAGGTTCTCGTGGCATCGTTAGATGCAGATCCCGCCAATTCAAGGAAAATCTACGCAATTTCGGTGAGTTTCCCGGTTTTTATTAAATTATCGACCGCGTATAGAATTCGTTCTCGCTCTGCTCGCCTCGATCGTCCGATCGGCTGAGCGCTCTCGATGCACGTGTGTGCGAACCCGTGGCTTAACAGCCAACAAATAATTGTTTTCGTTATTTAAGGTTTAAAGATCCCGATTTTTGAATTTCGTTCGCTATTCTATCGGCCTCGGATCGCGACCCTTCTACCGCAACCCGCATCCTGAGCGACCGTGCATTTCCGCAACCATTCGCTCTCGCGAATGCATCGGCGTTAGTTCTCGTTACCGTTAAGTTCTCGTTTTGTCATTTTTGTGTTGTCCTTGCGGAGGTCGACCCGCTCAGTCGACCTCCAGTTTAGTCCGGTTCCGTGATACCGGCGATACAAAAATCAACCCTGCGGGGGTCGGCCTAATCCCACCGACCTCCAGATTAGTCCGGTTGTTAATACCGGCGAAACAAAAATTAACTGGCGCCCACCGGGACGTCAATGCATCCGTGAGGGTGGATGGCCGAAGGTGAGGTAAACTTCGGTTTCGCGTTGTATGCTCCCTTTTTGGTTTGAGTTTAGATTTCGTTGGTTCGTTTTGTTTTTTTGAGTTTTGAGTTCGCGTTATCGGATTAAAGAAAAATACGTCACACTGTACATACAATAGTATTCAATACATGACCGTTTGCAATATATACTTAGACTTTCAGTACATTTCGACCCAACCTTTAGATAAGCTTCCTTGAGAGGGTGGGGGTCAAAATGTAGAACGACCAATATTTAGACTGGCTAAAATCTCGAATTTTAAAGCTAACGAAAGTTCAAATTTCGAAAGACTAATCTTACGAGCGGCTTTAAAGTATCAAATAAAAATTGCAAACACAAAGATTTTGAAACTATTTTATATCGGGAAAAAATATAATAATAGGTAAAATGCGTAGGGTGAAATATAGAAGTGACAATAATTTGAATATTTCATAGTTCGACTCTTCGAATTATAGAATTGCAAATATTCAGACAGCTTAATATTTCGAATTCTCTAAAGCGAAAGACCAAAAAGTTGAGCGGTAAAAATAGCGAAAGAGCAAGTAGTCGAATGGTCAAAATGGCGATAGCCTACGAAGCATTAAAAACTTATTATTCATTCCTTGCACTACCGAATGAAACTGATAGATGGCGACTGCTAGCGCTAGACAAGACCGAACTACCGTTCAGCCGTGCATTGGCTGGCGGATTCAACCTCTGAGTAGATCTTTTTTCTGAGGCTATGGAACGCTAACTGCAGTTGTTGTTACTTTAGAATGAGATGACCCTTTTTGAACTATGTGGATATTGTTTCAGCTTTTTAGAAGTATATAGTACTTATCGAGGAAAAAAATAACCATTTTTTAACTGTTTTTTGTGTTCTATATTCTCCGATATAATAATTATTGAGATATTCATACCTTTTCCGATAACTACTATTCAGCGTCGAAACGCTATTATGTTTATTGAGATTGCATATGTGCTTATGCGTGTTCCATTTGCTTAAGTATTCAAGTGCGAAAATGAAGACCAATTTCAGCAGGTAAGTGTAGATGACTCATTAAATGCAATATCTTCGAAAATACATTTATCAAAGCATGATTGCCCTTGAAAGATCAATTAAAGTGCGCAATCGATAAAATTACCAACTGATGATAGCATGTTTTACAATTATTATAAAAATATTCAGTATGTATATAAATCTCAATTTTATGATAGAGTAATAGCTTTCAGGGCCAGAACAAAACGAAAAGAAGCGACGAGTTCACTTTTCTAATCACTCGCAGGTGGTGAACACTGAACGCTACTTCATACTCCACATATTTTCTCTGAGATTTTGTACATACAAGAAATGTTTAATTATTCCAAATTGTGCTCGTTTTGAGTTGAAATTTGATGAGGTATTAGTATATCGTTTTTTCCGAACACTGAGCATAAAATTTTCTTCGTAAGAAAAACGGTGTCAGAATTTAGGTATGCAGATTCGTAGATTATGCTACAAGGGAGGAATGTGCGTCTTTTCACCGAGTGTGAAGTTTGATACCCGAGCGAGGCGCGGTCAGAAATTCACACGAGGTGAAAAGGCACTTTCTATAGATAGTGCTAAAAAGTGTCCATATTTCTGTTCCTGTAACGGGGATGAAAATTGGCCGAGTCTTGACGAGCGGTAGGAAAAGTAATTTAGCGGGAGAAAAAGTGACTTAGCGGGAGGAAAAGTTCACTTTTCCTCCCGCTGGTCGAGAATCGGCCACTTTCCACCTCCGTTTCAGGCATGAAACAGGGCCTTTTTAGCGTAAGCGGGGAAAAAAAAATCCCGACTGCGCTAAAATAACCACTCTGGAAGCTCTATTTCTCCCGGGGGAGTAATGGTCATTGGCGAATATGACAATTTTGCGATGCAAGAAATGTGGCTATTTTAACGAAGTCGGAAAAAAAATATCGTATACAACAAGGGAGAAAGTGCTTTTTCACCTCGTGTGAATTTCTACCCTCGCCTCGCTCGGGCATCAAGCTTCACACTCGGTGAAAAATTAGTACATTACTCCACGAGGGCGAAAAACGTTTTTCTAACGAGTGTGAGTTTGCAGCACGAGCCGAAGGCGAGTGCTGCAAACTCACACTCGACACACGAGTTAGAAAAAGTATTTCGCACGAGGGATGTACGAAATTTTTCATCACAAGGTGCGAAAATGGCGGTTTTACGCACGCGAAGCGGACGGAAAAGTCGCCATTTCCGCACCGAGTGATGAAAAAGCACTTTCCTCCCTTGTGGCATAATATACTATTTTATCTCTAAATCGTTGTAACGTTTGGGCTATTTATTGAGTAAGAACTTTAAAGGCTGAATGACTGCGTAATTGCCAAGGATGTGCTTTTTCGGACCGGCCGATGACCAGATTTCATACCACGCTGCAGCTTGACGAGCTTCGTGCTTTTTTAAAATTAATTTACTTCTGTTATGTGATATTGACATAAAAAGATAATGGTCGCATAATTGCCACGTTTACTACCACTCGAGAGTAATTTCTCTGAATGTTTGAGATTATTAAATCCAACATGCCGTTTTTTTTGCAATCCATATATCTAGAAAACTTTAACACACAGAAAAAAGTTATTCAACCTAAAAGTTGTAGTATCAGATAAGCTTTGTGATGACATTTTACAAATAATTATCGACCCGATAACGTTGATTTTTCACAAAAAAAAAGTGAACAATATGGGCAATGTAATACAACCAGGCACAATGCCTGGTTGATAGCGTCAACCCGTTTAACTGTACATACACGGAAGTGAAAAGTGAAGGGAACAATGATTTCCCACCTTTACCCTAGCAAGTTGACGGACCGCAAACGGACCGAAAAACGGACACGTCCGTTGGGGAATGAAACGGACCGTAAAAAACGACAAAACGGACTGTACATTTTTTGTTGGCAATTGGTCTTTTTTCGGTTGCGGTAACCGAAAACGGACCGAACATATTTTTTCGAAAAATTTGCTGTGGTCTGTTTTCGCTTCCCGCAACCGAAAAAGAACCAAGATCGTATTTGCTCCGGTGGTGTAGTCGTGTCGTCAGAGTGTTCAGTCGTCGGGGTAACTGAGTTTCTTATAGCTGTTCGATTTTGACCCCTTGTGGTAACGGCATGGATTCGAGAGAGAGCGTCTGCGTTCGTGTTCAATGAGCCTTTTTTGTACACGCACTCATATTCGTACTCCTCTACCTTCATCCGAAGCCTCATTAGGCGGTTATTAGTTGGAGGGTCAGTGGCCTTTAAAATCAAAATTAAAGGTTTGTGGTCGGTGACAATTTTGAAACTCTTCCCATACAAATATTGCCTGAAGTGCTTTGTAGCCCATGTTATTGCAAACATTTCTCGCTCGGTAGTGGAATAACGTTGCTCGGCTTTGTTAAGTGTGCGAGAGGCGTAAGCGACGGGACGGTCCTTTCCGATCGGCCCTTGCGATAGCACGGCGCCTACGGCATAGTTGCTTGCATCGGTGGTCAAGACGAAAGGCTGATTGAAGTCGGGGTATTGCAGCACTTGCGCTGTCGTAAGAGCTGTCTGCAGCAAGTCGAACGATTGCTGCTGCTTGTCGGTCCAAGTCCAGGCGACATCCTTCTTCAACAGTTCCGTAAGTGGTTTTGCCATTTCACAGTCTTTTATGAATTTGCGGTAGTAACCCGCGAGGCCAAGAAACTGTTTTATTTGTTTGGGATCACGTGGTGCCGGGAAGTTGCGTACTGCTTCTATTTTCTTTGGGTTAGACTTTACCCCTTCTTCGGATATCACGTGACCCAGAAATTCTAATTCCGGGCGGAGAAATTCGCATTTGTCGGGTTGTAGTTTGAGATCCGATTCTCGTAAGCGATTCAGCACATCTAGTATTTTTTTATTATGCTCCTCTAATGTGTTGCCGTAGATAATAATGTCGTCGAGATAGACAAAGCAGACATTTCCGATGCGTCCGCGTAACGCATTGTTCATCATGCGTTGGAACGTCGGTGGCGCATTTTTCAATCCAAAAGGCATCCTGTTGTAATGATAATGTCCGGAAGGTGTCGAAAATGCTGTCTTATGTTTATCTCGCTCGTCCATCGGGATCTGGTGGAAGCCTGACGCAAGATCCCAGTTGCACCAAAATTTCATCGATGCACGGCAGAGGGTATGCGTCGCGAGCGGTTTTTTCATTTAGTTTTCTAAAGTCGATGACTATCCGCCATTTCTTTTTTCCGGATGCATCAGATTTTTTTGGTACAACTCAGAGGGGTGAGTTATACGGAGAATCGTGTTATATCCGCAGAAGCTCAGTTAGCTACTCTGAGTACTGCGGGAGCTGTTAGCTCAAAGGTTTTCGGGATTTATCCAGTAAAGGGTTGAAACCCAAGTGAATTATAAAAGCACGATTTATTATATCAATATTAATTACAATGGTTTGTTCGTGATTATTTACCAATAGTTGTGTAGTACACTTCGTACGCTTATCTTCCTTCCGAAGAGTGTATATAAGTTACGGTATATCTGACTGACCGTAACGATGTTCAGATTAAACTAGACTGCTGAATGCCTGCTTGTGGTCCTTTATATAGGAGTAAGAGCAGGCATGTCAGCTTAATTTTGACACTGTCAGCTATTTCGTAATTGTTTAAACAATTATTGCTTCCTGGTTTCCGATATTTCCCAATAGCTGACTCGGCTAGTTACTTGCTAATTTCTTAAATGTTATTTGTTACTTCCGTGTTTCGCAATGCGTCGCGCGCTCGCTTCTTCCGTATTTCGCAATGCGTTGTGTGGGTAAGCGCATTCCTCAGATAGTCGGGCGTTGACCCGAGGTACAACGTCCGATAGGTTTTCTCAAAAAAGTAGCCGTTCATTATTAATTACCGAATCGATTCGCCTTTAGTTGATCGATTTATTTTATCGGATAACCGAGTTGAATCGATGCGTGTAGGGCGTTGACCCGGGGTACAACATCCCTCCCCCCTAAGGGGAAAAGAAATTTACGATTTCTTTTGCTCGTAACCGGCGGGGTTTTCGATGCACCCCGTGGCTCCTTTTCAGGTCTTAAGTTATTTATTAGACGGTAGAATAAGATTCGATGGAGATTTCCTGGTCGTCACTGCTCGCGTCGTCGGTGCAATGCGGGGGCGAGCGTCGCAGTTGCTGACGGACGTGGGTTGATGTCCGATGAAGTGCTTAGCATGGAGTTTTGTGCCTATATTAGCCGGCCGTTTCGCAACTTTTTAATCCATTGCCAGTTTGTCCGGTGACTTATACTCGCCGATTGTTCGTCATGAGCCCACCAGCTAAGGTAAGTTTGTGTATTTTATTTTATTTTATTTTATTTTGTTTTATTTTTATTTTATTTTATTTTGTTTTATTTTTATTTTATTTTTCTGGCCGACTTTTGATTTCCGTGTTTGTTCCTTTGTTTTTCCAGAGGAGGCGCGTTGCGTTGTGCTGCTGGGAGGCAGCATATAGTCCGGAGGAGGACCTTGAGGCGGCGCCCCGTCGTCCTCCGAGCCCGGAGGTCGAAATCGTCGAGGTCGTGGGGGACGTTGGTGCCGGGTCGGTCGTTTCCCCTGAACCGGAGGTCATCGATCTGGTCTCCGATGGGACGTCTTCTGCCGGTGGGGGTTCCTCCCGGGCATCCTCGGTTTCCTCGGACGAGGATTCGCTGTCCGATCTCTTCGACGGGGATTCCTTTTCTGATCTCCTCGACGGGGATTCGTTTTCGGATCTCCTTGACGGGGATTCGTTCTTGGAGTCCGATTTGTCCTTCAGCGAGGACTCGTCTCCGCTTACCACTGGGGATTTTGGGCTGCAGACGGGTACGCTGATCCGCCGGGACGGCGTCGTTACTCCTTCTCAACCGGTATCCGAGGTGTGGCCGGTCCAGGGTCCCGGGTCTGGCTATCGGCCGGCGGGTGCCTCGGACTCGGAGTCGGAGGTCGAGGACGACGAGGATCCGATATCACGGATGTGGCGTGCCGAGCGGGGCGAGATGGATTGGCGTCGGGCTGAGTGGTACTGACTACCGAGTCTCGCTTCCCTTTGTTGGGATTTATATTTTATGTTTTTGGGGAAATAAATATATTTTAATGTATTTTATGTGTTTTCCCGTTAATTCCCGTTTATTCTGCGAGATTAGGTTAAGCGGCACTAGGCAGGCGTATGGCCTCTGATTTCGCCCTTCGACACAGGGCATTAATGATAATATAGCCGGCAAGTGCGAGGAGAGCGACCGCACCGACGGAGTATTGTCCTACCACGTGGTATAGCGACGTGGGATTCCTCGTTTCGTGCGTGGTGGTTCGGTCCAGGTTCTCCTGCATATTCCTTATCTGGGTGCCGACTTCGTTTAATTCTCGCGGATTGGTTACTGCGTGCTCGAGCGTTGTCTTCCGGCTTTCGCGTATTGTCTTTGGTATTTCTTCTGCCTCGGCGGGGAGCAGGGTGAGGTTGTAGCTCGGCACATAGCAGGTGTCGTTTATCCGTTGCTTCCATCGTCGCACCGTCTCGAGCTTGAAGGCCGCTGTGGTGACCGTGCATCGTTCCTGGAGGGTCACTAGCCCCACTCCGTGTAATATTTCCTGCTGCGTCGGCTTTCCTTGGCAGCCGACGCTCGCCGTCTCTTCGCTCGGCGCTATGTACAGCCATTGCCCTGGCTGACGCATACCCATCACGAGAGTATGTGTGAGGAGTATGATTTTCTTCGGACACGGTTGTCCGTGACCTACCGCACCCTCGATGTATAATCGTATGCTGCATGGCGCGTCGTCGGTGATCGCCATGACTGGGTGTCGGGGTTTGCAGTAATATTTGTCGTCGGCGGTCTTGCATGTTTCGAGGTCACGTTCCATCATCCGGATGTATTGCCGGTTTTTTCGGTCTACTACCACGAGATCCTCCGTGGTATCTATGTAATAGTATGTGTTGTTGCTTCCCCTCCGCGGGAGGGGATACACGTAATTTAGGTTGTATTCGGACGATCCGATAAGGGGGATTTCCAGGATGAGAGTTACCACTCCCTCTTTCCGGTAAGCTCGAGCCGTTGCCAGGCGGAGTATGGCTGCCGCGTTATGTCGCGCGATGGGACGCGGGAAGCTGTGTCCTCTTGGTAGATGTGGCAGCGCCTCCATCAGGTATTTCGTGAGTGTGGCTGGTGTCACGGTTGAGGCGCTCACTGTGCCGGATGCCACCTCGGAGAATAATTCTGTCATTTTATCTACCTCTCGTAGGTATGCTTCGACAGAGGCTTCGATTAACGTCAGGCTTTCGTCGAAGTGTTGTCTGTCGCGTAGTGCGTCGGTTCGGTTTTGGAAATAACCGTCTACGGTGTGCACCATGGTGAACAATTTTTGTAGATTTCTTTGTGCTGCTTGCGAGGTTTCGTTGAACATTTCGATCGTTGTTTCTACGACCTGCAGTTGTTTTTTCATGCCTTCTTTTAGCGTATCCTGTGTATCCCGGAGGGTCGCGATTTCTGCTTCGAGCCGTTCCCCATCGTCGGCGTCCATGTTGCCGGTTATGGCTTTCAGCACCGTTCCGAGTCCGTTAATTAATCCTCGGCGTTTGCGGCTCGGTTTTACTCCGATGAGATCCTGCACAACCCCCACATTTTCCTCTATTTTTTCAGAGAGTCGTACGAGGTGTTCCACCATCTCGGCGCAATGTCCGTCCGGGCTCCCGAATTTTTCGCACTTCGTCCGAACCTCGTCAAGCTGGGCTTTTATCCGTAGCTCCATAAAGGCCATGTTTTTTAGATTCATGCGTATGGCCAGTGTCCAGACGTCGGTGTATGGATATAGTGTTCCGACCTTTTCGAAGTATAGCCCTGGGGCGTTTTCGAATTGTTGAATGGTGTATGGCTGGTCCGAGAGGTGAGCCGCGGCCTGCGCGCTTACCACCAGTAACCTGGAATTTTTTATTAATTTATTTATCTTTTTCATTCTTTCCTATTGCGAAGCCTTGTCGAAACCCGGTGACCGTCCCTTGGGTTTTTTTTTTTTTTTTTTCTATTCGTCCACGTAGTTTCTTAGACGGTCTACATGCACTTTTACCGTCCGCCGTCCTTGGCGGAGGGTGTAATTGCACGGCGGGTGTATCCCCTCGATGGGATAGGGTCCGATCCACTTCGGCGTTAACTTTGCTGAGCGTCCCCGACGCACCGTTTCGTCGTGTAATAATACGCGGTCCCCGACCTTGAACTTGATTTCTTTCGCCTTTCGGTCGTACTGTTCTTTGGCTTTTTCCTTTGCTACTTTTAGGTTATCGTGCGCGGTAGACCAGGCCGCGCGTAGTCGTTCTCGTAATTCTTGCACGTAATCGTCGTATGCGTATGTAGGTCTGGGTTCCCTTTTTAGGGCTGTTGGTAGCTCCGCATTGTCGCCATAAATCAAGCAGTGCGGCGTAAATCCGGTTGCCGTGTGGGGCGTCGTGTTATACGTGAACATGGCGTACGGTAGCCACTCGTCCCAATTTCCTTGATCTTCGTCAATATACCCCTTAAGGTATTCGGCAAGCGTTCGGTGTGAGCGCTCTAGTGCCCCATTCGACTCGGGGTGGTATGCTGTGGTTTGAATTTTTTCTATGCGCAGTAATTTGCATACCCCCTTAAAGATTGCGCTCAGGAAATTCGTGCCCTGGTCGGTAAGGATGGTTTCTGGTGTCCCATACCGGCATATTATTTCTTTTGTGAACGCTTTCGCAACCTCGTTTGCTTGCTGATTTTCCAGCGGTATGGCTACGCTGTATTTCGTAAGCAAGTCCTGGAACGTGAGAATATATTTATTTCTCGCTTCTGTTTCCGGTAGTGGGCCTACGATATCCATGGCGCATTTTTGGAAGGCTCGAGTAGGTGTGTCGGTAATGACTAACGGCGCCTTTGTTGCCGGCCGTATTTTATTGCGCTGGCACTTGTCGCAGCGGCCGACGTATTCTTCTACGTCTTTTCGCATCCCGGGCCAGTTGTACCTCAGTTTTATTCGTGCGAGCATTCTTGTGATTCCCTGATGTCCTCCGAGGGGTGCGTCGTGATGCTCGTGGAGTATTTTAATTTTTTCCTCCTCGCTCGGACAGTCGTGGTCCGAGTAGCTTCGTTCGTGCGCCTTGTTGCACGGCGCGTCGGGCTGACTGTCCGCGGACTCGCACTCCTGGCTGACCGTTGCCTCGTGCGGGCGAGTCTCGCCGTCGCCGTCACTGCTACGTACTTGCTCGGCCTCCTTGTGTGCGTGTGACCGTGTTACCACACATATGCGGCTGAGAGCATCCGCGTTGGTATTTTGCTTACCCGCCTTATACTGCACGTCGAACTCATGCTCCGATAATTTTAGTTTCCAGCGCATGAGTCTCGACCCAGGGTCTTTGACACTGAATAGCCACGTTAGGGGTTTATGATCGGTTACTACGGTGAACCGAGTGCCGTATACGTATGGGCGAAATTGTGCAATTCCCCATACGATTGCCAAAAGTTCTTTTTCCGTGGTCGTATAATTTTGCTCGGCCTTATTTAGTGTTCGGCTGGCGTAGCAGATTGGTAAATCGTCGCCTATTGGCCCTTGGGATAGTATGGCCCCGATGGCTTTGTCCGAGGCGTCGGTGGTAACCACGAAGGGCTTCTCGAAGTCCGGATATTGGAGCACGGGGGCGGTCGTTAGTGCGCGTTTCAGGTCCTCCATGGCCTGTTCGTGCTTCGCCATCCATTCGAATTTAACACCTTTTTTCGTTAGCTCCGTTAAGGGCTTGGCGGCCTTCGAGAAGTCCTGGATAAATTTACGGTAGTATCCTGCTAGTCCTAAGAAGGACTGCACGCCCTTGGCATCTCGGGGCGTCGGGAAATTCCGTACGGAGGACACTAGAGCTGGATCCGGTCGTACCCCTTCGCTCGAAATTACGTGCCCGAGATAGCGAGTTTCTAATCGTAGAAATCGGCATTTGGCCGGTTGAAGGGCCAATTTCGCTTCCCTTAAGCGTCCGAATACCTCGCGAAGCCGTTCGTTGTGCTCGGACAGGTTGGCCCCGAATATTACTATGTCGTCGAGGTACACGTAGCATTTGAGCCCTTCGAGCCCTGCGAGCACTGTGCTCATTAACCGTTGGAAAGTCGGTGGGGCATTTTTCAGTCCGAAGGGCATACGTGTATATTCAAAATGCCCTTGGGGTGTCGAGAAGGCTGTCTTCTCTTTGTCCTCTTCCGCCATTGGAATTTGGTGGAAGCCCGAGGCGAGGTCGAGCGTCGTAAAATAATGTGCTCGACCCAGTTGGTCTAATATTTCCGCGATATGCGGTAGCGGGTATGAGTCACCGACGGTGACTTCGTTCAGTTTGCGGAAGTCCACGACTACGCGCATTTTTATTTTTCCTGCTGCGTCAGGTTTTTTCGCGACGACTAATAACGGCGCATTCCATTGACTTCGACTAGGTTGGATGATGCCGTCCTTTAGCATTCCTTTCATTTGCTCCTGTACTTCCCTTTTGTGCGCTTCCGGTAAGCGGTAAGGGTGTACTTTTATAGTTCGTGCCCCGGGCTCGAGGGGGATGCGGTGTTCCACCATGTTGGTACAGGGCAGCTGGTCCCCTTCGAGATGGAATATATCCGCGAACTCGTCGCAGATTTCTATTAACGAGCTCGCTTCCTCCTGGTTGAGGTGTGAGGTGTCAATTTCTGTTCGTAGTTTCTCGAGTCGCGTGCCGCTCGCCCCCGTGCTGACGGTGCAGATTCCGCGAGTCGTGGCGGCGGGCGTGCCGGGCAGTTCCTCTGCTGAGGCCAGCGGCTCGAGTGTCACGGCGGGTCGTTCGACGCGGACGTATTCCGCCGTGGTGTTTACGAGGCTTACTACACAGCTGTGGCCTTGAGGCGAGGTCACACATGCTCCGAGTATAATGCCCTCGGAAACATTACGTCGCTCGACGATTCCTTCGTCGGTACTTAGTGTTGATACATACGCGATGCTCTCGCTCCGTGGCGGCAGAGTTATGTTCAAACTTCCGTCCACGAGAGGCATGCAATGCCCTTTGATCCTTATAATCTCGCCTCTGAGTATGTCGACTTGTTTTTCCCTGATAAAGTCCATACCGAGGAGGCCGTGCGTATGTATGTGGAAATTTCGGGGTATTACGTGAAACCAGTGTTTCACGGACCCGTTCGGTGTTTCGAGCTCCACGAGGGCGGCATAGTACGCGTTCAGCGAGCCACCCCCGAGCCCTGTCAGTTCGACAGCCGTTTTTTCGGCGGGCGTGTCGCGTTGTAACACGTCTTCGTGTATTAGGCTCACTTGAGCCCCGGTGTCGGCCTTCAGGGTCAGTATACCCCCGACGCTAGACGGAGATTTAATGTGGAAGTCGCTGGCCGACGCATGCGGCCCCGGCGTCTGTATCTCGTAGACGCTGACCTTCTTGAGGGGTCCGTTCGGCTCCAAACGGGTTTTTCCTCGGAACGCTGCTACCGTCAACCGTCCTGTACTCGGTGTCCGGTCTACCGGTGACGATGTTGCCTCGATCGTATAGATATTGGCCCCCCTTAAGGGCCGGTTTGTGGCGGTGACGGTGTCGACGCGGAACGCCCCTACGGTCCCTTCCTGTGCCGGCTGTCCGCTGGTTTGCTCTTTTTTCGGCTCGGCGGATTTTTTGTTGTTATTATTTTTATTTTTCTTATTTTCCGCTTGTGACCGGCAATCTTTCCACACATGACCGGTTTTTTTACAATAATTACACGTGACACTCGCGACGTTCACGTCCTTCTGTGTGGGTGCCGGGAGGCTCTGCCTTCCCGATCGGCAATTTTTTGCCAGGTGCCCTGCTTTCCCGCACGTGTAGCATGCACCCTTTTTCTCGCCCGCCGCGCCTTGCGATTGTCGGGAGTTGCCTCCCCCGTTACCGTTCCCGTTCGGTCGCGCCGTGCCTGGACGTCCCAGAGTCATTTTCTCGACCTCGATGGCCCCCACGACGGCTTCGTGTAGTCCTTGGTAATTACGGGAGCGGACGATGGTCTGAATCTCCTTTTTTAACCCGTTCTCGAAATTCATCTGTGCGCTTTTCCGGATCGCTTCTCCTATGGCACGGGCGCCTCGATGGTCGGCTCCTTCGCACAGCTTCTCGATTACCTCTACCGTGAGGGTCTCGGCCCGGGTAGCGTACGTCGAGACGTTTTCTTTTGCGTCCTGCCGGAGCGTGCAAAATTGGTACTGCAGGGAGGCGAGCGACTCGCGTTTCCCGTACAGTGCTTCCAGTTCGGTGCGTAGATCACCTAACGTGACGATCGTCTTGTGACGCATTTCGCGTGTTGCTCGGTCTTCCAACTTGCTGCTCCGTATCAGCGCGAGGAGGGTAGACCGTTGTTTGGGCTTTACCATACCCCATACGGCCTCGCAGGATAAAATAAAGCCGTCGAGCTTTGTCGGATCGTTTCCGTCGAAGGTTTTTATATTTCGGAGGGCCGAGCCCAGGTCTAAATATTCCGGTTCCTCCTCGTCCGCCATCGTCACCCTAGTTCGACGACGATGTGGCGATCGCCTCGGGGGGGATGCATCCCTTCCCCCCCTTTGGTTCTCCTGGATGATGTCCCTCACGGTCTCCTCCATCGCCGTCAGCCGTTCGATCATCGAGTCATCCGGTGCGGGTCCAAGCGGCGGGGGTGTTGCCGCCGGCCGCCCGTTGGCGTGCTGCGTGCTCATCCCTTGCAGTAGCCGCTCCAACCGTGCGACCCGTTGCGCCGTTGCATCCTCAGCGTCGGCCCGCCCGTTCTCCTGCGAGAGATTGTCGGACTCTCCCGCCTCGTCCACGGCCTGGAGTGTGGGGAACAGAGTCCGTCGTGCCCTTTGGAGGGCCGGTTGGGCAAAGGGCGGTATCCCGAACTCCTCAGCGGTTCCCAATACCCCGTTTTCGATCTCCCAATTGGGACCTGTCTGCGCTCTCCGCATCCGGTTAATTTCGTCGGTAACCATGGCCGGGGTAACCTCCCCTCGCCTCGGCGCGAACATGTTCACGTCGACGTCCTACCATCCGGTTCTATTCCCGAAAGAGGACCCTCTCTGGGTGCTCACCCTTGTAAACGAGTGAGGCGTGCCCTCTCGTTCCCGGAGCAGGTTCCCGAGCAGGCTGTCGCTCGGTGCCTGTCTCGATTGGTCCGTGATTTCCCCCAAGACCCGTTCGAGGCTTCCCGCGGTTCGTAACGCGTCGATCCCGGGATCCTGGCCCTGTCCTTGAGGTTCTCCCCCTGCTTGACCTTGCGGTGTGCCGTGAGTGCTCATCTCGGTCGGGGTGTTCGCCACGGATTTTATTATACTTTTCCTGGTACTCGGTAACGTGTGCAACCAGCTTCGACAAGGCTTATCGGTTTTTGTAGCTTGCTACTAAAGGTATCGGAGGTCACTTACAGTGCGCTCACCCTCCACATTACGGGATGCCCTTCTGTTGTTGACGTCTAACCCTCGGGGTTCTAGGCTCCCTTGTTTCTACGTCCCAGTTCCTGGCGACGCTCCTCGTGGATCCTGCAGTGATCCGCGAAGACTCTCTTCCGTTATCTCGCCCGGATAACGGGATGCCCACGATGGCCTTGGTCGCTCTTCGTGGTCCGCCCGAACTCTTGTCGACGATTCTCGACCCTGGTTCGCGGTACTCTCTCTACCGTGGAGAGTCTCGATTTTCCGCACTACGCGGAGATTTCACAACTCGGTAATTAGCGATGTTTTTTTCCAATCGTGGGTTTATTTCACGTTTAATAATTCACTCTGGATATCCCACCGCTGCCACCAATGTTATATCCGCAGAAGCTCAGTTAGCTACTCTGAGTACTGCGGGAGCTGTTAGCTCAAAGGTTTTCGGGATTTATCCAGTAAAGGGTTGAAACCCAAGTGAATTATAAAAGCACGATTTATTATATCAATATTAATTACAATGGTTTGTTCGTGATTATTTACCAATAGTTGTGTAGTACACTTCGTACGCTTATCTTCCTTCCGAAGAGTGTATATAAGTTACGGTATATCTGACTGACCGTAACGATGTTCAGATTAAACTAGACTGCTGAATGCCTGCTTGTGGTCCTTTATATAGGAGTAAGAGCAGGCATGTCAGCTTAATTTTGACACTGTCAGCTATTTCGTAATTGTTTAAACAATTATTGCTTCCGGGTTTCCGATATTTCCCAATAGCTGACTCGGCTAGTTACTTGCTAATTTCTTAAATGTTATTTGTTACTTCCGTGTTTCGCAATGCGTCGCGCGCTCGCTTCTTCCGTATTTCGCAATGCGTTGTGTGGGTAAGCGCATTCCTCAGATAGTCGGGCGTTGACCCGAGGTACAACGTCCGATAGGTTTTCTCAAAAAAGTAGCCGTTCATTATTAATTACCGAATCGATTCGCCTTTAGTTGATCGATTTATTTTATCGGATAACCGAGTTGAATCGATGCGCGTCGGGCGTTGACCCGGGGTACAACAATCGCTTGCTTCGATGAGTTTATTTTGCAGCATCTCATTGACTAGCCGGTCGATTTCCTCTTTGTGCGCCGGAGGATATCTGTATTGTTTGACGTTTACTGGACCGTCATCGCTTGTAATAATATGGTGCTAAACCGCTTTTGTACCTGGCAGAGGGTCGCCAGGTAGTGCAAACACATCGGGATAGGATGAGACGATGTCCCATACCTGTTCCGCCAGCTCTGGAGGCACGTGCTCCAGTCGTACATTTTCGTTTTGTAATTGTGTTTCGTAATATGGTAGATTCCTGCTGCGCCCTTCGGTGCGTCTTGGCGATCCTCCTAAGGCGAAGGGGCAAGTTCCTCTAATGGGGTCCCACAGAGCAGGTCTACCATAACCCTGATGGGTTCTTCCGAGTCGTTTATTAAAGGCACTCGGGCTTCGTAGTTTTTGGCCTCGTAGATGCAAGGCACAATAAAATTTGCGTTGTCCTCGGTTGTCACCGCTGGTCCGTTGGCGATGTTCGTGTGTGTTGTGATCCAGTAAATAGATCTTGCTGGTACCGTCAGCTGAAGTGGTTCAAATTCTAACCGCTTGCCGTCAAATTCCAAAAAGTTTTGCGGGCCGATACCAATGTGGGTCTGATATTTTATCATAAAAGGTATACCAATCAGTCCATCTTCGTCGAGAGGGAAAACGTCCGGGACAACGTGAAAGATGTGTTTTTTTCCTTCGTATTCCTGTTGGGTGACGAACAACGATGTATGTACGGCGTTACCCATTCGGAATTCTGTATTCACGTTTTTGTCCACGAGAGATGACCCCGTCAGCATCCCTCTCTTGATTAGATTAATGGCAGACCCCGTGTCTAATAAAAATCTTCCTGGTCCTCGGACGTGCTGCATTGGAAGTTTGATGACTCGCTTGGTGGATCCGATCGCGTTAACTTGAGGGATGGATCTTGTTCTTCCGTCTCGTCTGTCTCTTCTGGTATGTGGTTCACGCGGGCCGGGGGACGAGGTGGAAATCTGCGGTCCTGAAAACCCGACGATGGTGCTGAAGCAGTCGATTTTCTTTGAGCATCGTGCTTCTTCGTTCGGCAGTCTGCTTCGAGGTGTCCTTCCCTGCGACAATAGGTACAGACTACCCGTGACTGTTGGTTGGATGACGTAGCCGGTGCCTTGCTAGAAGGATGTGATGCGCGGTGGTGTGAGCTGACGTTACGTTCGCTGAGATTGAGGTTCTTGGTCATCATTTCCCGAGTGTAGTCGTAAGCCTCCGCGGCGTGTGCAATGGAAATGGCCGCTCGGATATGTTATATCCGCAGAAGCTCAGTCACGTTTTCCTGGGTTCTGCGGGGAGCCGTTGGCTCGTAAGATTCGGGATGTATCCAGTTAAGGGGGGATTGTCTTTTTTTTCGCAAAATTTACCGCTTTTTGGAAATTTTTTTGTGAAGAAAGTATACAACGGAAAACTTGTGAAACTTGGCATATAGTTTTATTGATCTGTTTACTACATACAAAAATTTTTTTTAACAATTTCATAAAAAAATCCGCCTCCCATTTGAAGGCAATCGGTTGAATAGTTTTTGAGAAATCGTGCACACCAGTTGTGAAAAAGCTGTTTCGAGAAAAACGCGTTTAAAGTTGTGAGTACAGTTTATAGGACATATCGAGTACTTACAGTATTTTTAATCTAATCTGCTATGCCAGGGCCATACAGGATGCCTTCCTCGGCTTCGAACAACTCATTCAGTGAAGCAGTTTCGCTTCTGCGTCTTGTTCGAGCCTCTTTCGTTGCTTCGAGGCTGCGTCTCTTTGACCTCTCTATCCGCTGCTTATCTCGCGCATCGACGAATATTGATGCTTGCTGACCAACGACGATTCCAATCGTCGTCATTGTTTTAAGGACTGCTGTAAAGCCTTCGTTAAAAATCCCTGCGGCCAAATAAGCCGCGATGTCGATCGTTTTCGCGCCACAGTGAAGGTGTTTAGGTGCGAATCGCCAAACGGTTGAGTTGAAGCTTTTGTTGTTGTTTTGAGTATCGCCACCTAAACACCTTTCCAGCAAGTCTCTCGATGACAAATCAATGTAAATCGGCTTAATAGCATTCGCGACGTCTTCATGCAGTGGAGCTTCGTGATCAAATTCGTCCAGAGTTTTTTCGGCTTCGGCAATGCGCCATTTGCACCAGCTTTGTGACCCCGCGGGACAGTACATATGCTGAGGATTTTCATTCGTCGAGATCTTGTGGTAGAACGCTGCCCACACAGCATTGTACATATCATCAACAAAGTCTGGATGTCTTCTGATAGCCAAACCGTAGAAAATGGTTAATTCTGTTATCAATTTATCGGTTAATTTTCCTTTTCCTCCAAGTTTTTTCGTTTTTTTCACATTTCTCATCGCGAGCCCATACGCTTCTCAACTTGCCCGACGCATTCCTTTTCTTCACGATCAAGTCATCGCCGTAAGGTTTGTCTTCCAACAAGGCTCTGAATGTTTTTGTGTCGCCATCGCCGATGTATTTCGCGTACCGTACTTCGTGCATTTCCCAAGATCGTCGGAACATGTCTTTGATCGCGTCAACTTCCATCTTTCCAGCTGACCCATCGTGATTTGCCGTACATTCACTGCTGTGTTCTTCGAACCAATCGTCGTATTCTTCGGTACCGGATTTTGATTGCCACCATTTACAAGCGTGACAGTAAGACGATTTCACGACAAGGTCAAGCAATTTGCTTGAATATTTGCCGATGAGTGTCGTGATTCCAAACAAGGAACTATACCCTCGCTTTTTCCATGTTCCGTCTCCCGACACAGAAATATCTGTCTCTGGATTTCCGTGCTCAGCATTCTTTGCTTTCTCTTCTTTCACTGCCTTTTTCGCACACAGCTCCCATACAGCTTTGGCTCCACTGTAAATGTTCTCCAAGGAGGCATAGTACAAAGTTGTGCTGAAACCTTGGGATATATCCATCGAGCCACAAAATAAATTTATACCCTCTCTACCTACTCCCAATAGTCTCATCACAAAAACCATTCTCCTGTTTATCTCACACGATTTGTCATCGACGAGAGGACAGGAATTAATATATTGCACACGACACTTGCACTGCACAACTATTTTAAAACCCAAGCCGCGAGAACTGGATTCGCCAAATTTGATCGGTCCTTTGCATTCCTGACATATTACGAGTTGCGAGATTGCAGAGAAAACCGATAGAAACGCGATAATGCGATATCCATGACCCGGGTCCGTAATTATTTCTCCGTCTTCCGCTGTCGACAGTTTCTGGGCCAACGTACTTGCAAACGTCGTTTCCGTTTTTCAGGTGTGAATATTCCCAACAAATCTCCTTTTTTTCGGTCTAGCAGCACGACTATGAGTATCACTTCTCTGTTTTCGATCCATGATATATACGTCTGTTACCAGTAAACTCTCGTTCGAGACTGAGCGACTCTCCACCGAATATTTCGATCTCGCACGACCGTTAGGACTCGTCCTTCATGCCTATTGTATGCTGTCCCGTTATATTTATGGTCCGCCGAGCAACAGATTCGGGCAGCTGCCGGGCGCGCCGACCCCTGCCGTGCGACAACGAGCGCGCGGCCACCGCGAGTCGACACGCAGGTATAAAATCGCTTATAACTTTGTCATTTTTGAGAATTTTAATTTGAAATTTTGCACACATATTCTCAACACTTTGAAGAATATGAAACAGCGGTCAGCGAAAAATCGATTTTTTTGTCGAAAAAAAAAAGAAAAGCCCCCCTTAAGGGTTGGAACCCAAGTGAATTATACTCGCTAGATTTATTGTTGAAGGTTTATTGCTCTCGATACAATTATTTTCTCACTTCGAATACACTTCGAATACACTTCGAATACACGTCGAATACACTTCGAATACACTTCGAATACACTTCGAATACACTTCGAATACACTTCGAATACACTTCGAATACACTTCGAATACACTTCGAATACACTTCGAATACACTTCGAATACACTTCGAATACACTTCGAATACACTTCGAATACACTTCGAATACACTTCGAATACACTTCGAATACACTTCGAATACACTTCGAATACACTTCGAATACACTTCGAATACACTTCGAATACACTTCGAATACACTTCGAATACACTTCGAATACACTTCGAATACACTTCGAATACACTTCGAATACACTTCGAATACACTTCGAATACACTTCGAATACACTTCGAATACACTTCGAATACACTTCGAATACACTTCGAATACACTTCGAATACACTTCGAATACACTTCGAATACACTTCGAATACACTTCGAATACACTTCGAATACACTTCGAATACACTTCGAATACACTTCGAATACACTTCGAATACACTTCGAATACACTTCGAATACACTTCGAATACACTTCGAATACACTTCGAATACACTTCGAATACACTTCGAATACACTTCGAATACACTTCGAATACACTTCGAATACACTTCGAATACACTTCGAATACACTTCGAATACACTTCGAATACACTTCGAATACACTTCGAATACACTTCGAATACACTTCGAATACACTTCGAATACACTTTGAATACACTTCGAATACACTTCGAATACACTTCGAATACACTTCGAATACACTTCGAATACACTTCGAATACACTTCGAATACACTTCGAATACACTTCGAATACACTTCGAATACACTTCGAATACACTTCGAATACACTTCGAATACACTTTAAATACTTATCTTCCCGTGGAAGAGTTCTGTTTATTTGATTACCTCGTACACTTGCCTTCCCGTGAAGGGCTTCGAACGTCTATGATTCAGTAGCGTCGCTTGCTACTGGACTGTGAGCACTTGCTCGGTTATTGGTATGCGCAGGTAGTGTACCGTACTACCGTATTACGAGCCCTTGCTCGTAATTGTAATACCTGTCGTCACCGCACGGAATCGGGAGTCCTGAAGAGTCTTCGGTTCAGACTGACTAACTAATTCAAAAACTCCTGAGTGCCTGCTTGCTCTCCCTTATATACGTATAAGGGGGTCAGGCACGTCAGCTTTATATTGCGTGCATTTTGGTGTTCTACATTATCTTTTTTATGTTCCCGATATTTGCAATCAAATATCGCTCCAGTTTCTCTACCTTCACACAGAATTTGGAGATGCTCTGATTGCGTAATACCTGGCTCGGCAATTACCGAGCCGATGCTCTAATTACTGAATCGCGCGCGATTGCCTAAATGCTGACTTGACAGTACGGTGACTTCGGTGATTTTATTATTATTTCGCAACGACGTGTGCTTGTCGCGAGCCGTTGCCTACTTCGATTATTGCGCAATGGCGTTGCCGCAATAATCGGAGTATCGAGGTACCCGGGGTACAACAGATATTTGTGGGCCTCTGCGACCGAACTTCTGTGGAGATCTCTTTGCGGAGTCCTAGCAGATATTGTTCGAGTCCCTGTTCGCGTTCATATTCAATAATAAAACGCCGTTTTATTTCATCCACAGTAGAATTTGAGAGCACGGCCAAAACTTGATTTTGGACTTCCAGAAACAGATTAGTGAATTTCGAAACTGATTCGGATTTCCCTTAGAACATTCGCGCGCGCTTGTCGCGCCATACACCGACAGGCTGTAGATTACCGAAAAGTAAACGGAGACCTTCATGTAGTTTGTCGAACGTGTCTACCTCGTACTCTTGGAGCTCCCGAGCGGCATCACCTGTGATTTTTTTAGCGATTATGAGTCTTCTAAGATAATCCGGCCGCGCTACTTCGGATCTTACATCTTCGATTGAAGCAATGAATGACACTACGCCGATGCATTTTCCGTCAAATTCTTTAATTAGTTCGATTGCTTCTTTCGGTGTTAATGGTTCAAATATGTCGCCAGAAGTTTCGCTCGCGGCTCTCGATTGTTGGCGTGAGTGTTGTTGTTGTTGTTGGTCATCCCCTGTTGCGTTCGGACGGTCTATCACTTTGCTCATGGCCTTCTTGAGTGCCTCGTTCATATTCGGGAACGACATTTCGTTTGTGACTACGGAGTCAGATTCTGAATCGGTCGCGATAATCGAGGGTTCGCGGTACTGAGTAAATGAACTGTTACTCACCGATTCCTTTCGTGGTTCCAGCGTTGATTGTTTTCGTCTCTTTCAGATTCTTCGTGTCGTCGATCGGTCCTAAGTTCCCAGCACTGTTGAGTAGACTACCCCACACTTAGCACCAGTTGTGATGTCGCGAGGAATATTTATTATCTTTTTCACGCGGGAAATAGTCGACTCTGCCACAGAACGCGGTTGTAGGACGGGAAAGACTCGGTAAACACTTTGGCGAAACTGTTTAAGACGTTTATTACAAGTACAAAAACCAGCAGCGTAACAGTGTCGCGCAGAGGTTTGGTGACTTACTGACTAACTAGCCTAGGTGGAGGATACTACTTATAGACCTATCGCGTGGGAACGTGCGGATAGTGGGGAAGGAATTTGGGAGTAAGAAAATACTGGAAAAGCCAGATGTTTCGGATTCCTGGAAGGTGGTCACTGGTGAGGAGAAGGAACGCAAGGGTCTAGCCTAGGTTTGTGTATTTTCGGGGGAGATAACGAATAGGCGTTCGGGTCCTTCCAAGAAGGGACGGGACGCACAGCAATGCGCCGAGTAACGGCGGCGGGTGGAGAGATAATGACGACAGCTGCAGTCGTACGGTGATCGTGGGAAAAAGGAAAAAAGCAGGGCGTAGAGAGGATCGTTGTTACAGTAGAGATGTTATCGAGTTAACAAATAGTTTCATAAATAGCTACTTTTCGAATATGTGAATTTTAAATCTATCAGAAAATTCTAAAGAAATTCATATGCATTCACAGAAATCAACAAATTCATTTGATATAAGAAAAAACAAAGTTTCCAGGAAATTCATAGAACAAATTAAATCAAAGGATTTGTTACTAACTTCTTTCAATTATTATTGGGCAATGGTCAACGAATCATACTTTTGGCTAGGTATGTATAAGCACAGCATCCTTAATGTAAACATCGGGTACCGAAGCTTTATTTTAAAAAATCTAACCGATTATATTCGGTACAGTAGATCGATATAGTAAATCGATTCACATGATCTACTTACCCAGTGAATCGTGACGCCGATGAACCTGCGAGTCCGGCCACTCCAGACATCGGCAGTCGTGCAGACAACCACGGCTTCTGCTACAATTTCATCCCAAATACTTGTAAGGGGGTGTCAGGATCTCCATCAGTTGGTTGGACAGTTTTATTATGAAAATTGAGAATACATCGAGTAATACAATATGCAAAATACTCGTCTGTCCGCTCTTCCGATCTCGGACCGACTGGCAACTCTTTCCTTGCTTGCCTCGTCCTGGCATCCTCGCTCGCTTCAGACCGATCGTCTTATGTCTTTATCGTGAATACATTATAACTCAGCCATACTGACCTAGTTCGGACACCGAACATTTATCATTCTTTGAACGATACAATTCTTTCTTTTTTTATACCAATATAAATACATTCTTTCAAGAGCTTATAGGTTAATTCGGCAAAAGAAAAAAGATTAATACTCATTCTAATAGTTGTCCAATTAGAGATAGAATCAATCTATTTAATAGAATTATTTTTCGAATTTCACGCTGTATTAAGCCACGGCTTCATGTTCTCCGCACTCCATGTACCCTCATAGGGTCTCTGTGAGCCCTGGAAAGTTTCTGGGTCTCCTATGATATATCTATCGTTTCTCAATACTTTTCTTGCTTGATAAGGACCTTTGAAACTCGGCATTATTTTTCTCGGTGCTCCTTTCCTATTTTCAAAATTCCTTATCATTACATAATCGCCTTCTTCGTATTTGTGCGCCCGTTTGTGGTGCTCGTCGAAGTATTTTTTATTGAAGTCTTGGGACTTTTTGATATTTTCGGACGCTTTAGCTCTCTTGGATTCTAAATGCCGCGAATCAGTGTTTACTGTATTTTGAACATACTCTGAGATGCCATCAATCAATTTTCCTCGCTGAGATATACCAAACAATAGTTTGCTTGGTGTCTCTCCTGTACTTTTGTTTATGGTGTTGTTAATTGCATATTCGACGTCAACTATCACTTTATACCAATACTTTCCACAATCGTTATCAACGAGTTTTCCTAGCATCGGGCCTAAGATTCGATTGATTCGCTCCGCTTGTCCGTTTGCTGGAGGTGAAGCAGTTGCTATGAGAATGTGATCAACGTTTCGTTCTTCTAGGAATTCCTTGAACTCAAGAGAAGTAAAGCAACTACCTCTATCAGAAACGATTGCCCGCGGTCTACTATAGTTGTGAAAGTATTCCTCTAAGCATTCTATAGCTTCTTTACTCGACGTGCTCTTTGTCGCGTATAGCTTGGTGAATTTAGTGAAACCATCTACTATTACCAAGATGTATTTTTTAGCCAGTCTCGACTTATCAATTGGACTATAATGATCAAAATGTCGATTGTTTCAAACGGTAGATTCACTTTCGGAATATTATGCAAAGTTCCCTCCGATTTTCCGCTACTCGGATTAAATGCAATGCAAGTCAAGCAATTACGAACGTATTCTTTGATCTTCTGAGTCATCTACGGAAACCAATAGTTTTCTTGAATTACTCCGTAAGTTTTTTCAGCACCGAGATGTCCCATATCATAATGATATCGCCGGATTACTTGGTTTTCCATTACTTCTGATACGTAGAAGAGTAGTTTATCTCCCGCTTTACGATATACGATGCCGTCACGCATTTTGAACAACTTGTGCTCCGAATTTTCGAGTTCAATTCGTAATTCCTTGACTTTGCTGTCGCTGTTTTGGCTCAGAGTTAAATTGAATTCTAAGGAATTAGATTCAATAACGAGTACATAATGAACGCGACTAAAAGCATCGACAAGCTTCATGCGTACACCTGGTCTGTGTTCCGTTTCGAATTCGTAAGCAAACAATTCTATCGCCCATCGCTCAATTCTACGATTTACTTCTCGCTTGGCTAAATTAAGAGCCAATCTTGTCCAATTAAGAGCTTCGCAGTCGGTTACAATTTTAAACTTCAACCCGTAAAGATAGATTCTATATCGCCTCAGAGCGTACACAATCGCCAACGTTTCCAATTCAAAACTATGGTACTTGCTCTCAGCCTCAGATGTACGCTTCGAAAAATATAAGATAGGGTGAAACTTCTGATCGTTCTTTTTCTGGAATAGAACTGCGCCATATCCATGTACCATGTACTATTTTATAGTTTCCTCACAAAAAAGCTCTAATATAAAAAATAAAAAAACAAATGTTTTTAAAAATCTCACAGTGGTTTCGCCCCTGGCATCTAAATGGTCATGACTGCACTTTTTCTGCATTTGTTAGAAAAAATAGAATGCGATACTCGTGCCGTATAGCGAACTATGTACGCACGCTGTGAAGTTCGCTTCACTTCACAGCGTGCGTACAAAGTTCTCTTTACGGCACGAGTACCGCAATGTACTATTTTATAGCTTCCTCACAAAAAACTCTAAAATCAAAAATAAATAATTTCAATTTTGTAGACTTGTTTCACCTTTTTTTGAATTTTTTTTAATTAAAAAAATCGGATTTTTTGCTTCCTCATAGAGGAAGCTTTGTTTTCGTTTAAAAAAAAATTCGAGATTTTAATGTCAGAGTACTTAAAACAGTCTAAAGCGTCGGGAAATGTGATTTTTAGCTGGCGTTCGGATATGTGTGTGTGTGTGTGTGCGTGCGTGCGTGCGTGCGTGCGTGCGTGCGTGCGAGCGAGCGTGCGTGCGTGCGTGCGTGCGTGCGTGCGTGTGACAGACTTGCATCATTTAAAACTACTGTAACTCCGAAACGGTTTGAGATAGCCAGTTCAAATTTGGTACACCAGTAGAGCGGTCACGTTTCTTCGTTCGGTGCTATTTTCGTCAAGATTGCGGCCCAATTGGAGATTCTACGCAATTTTGAATTTTTCGAAAATTCTCTGTGGTAGCTCTAACTTGCGTAAATTTTGAGCTATTGTCTTAAAACTGCACAAAAACATACAATTTCGATCAAAGACCTTTGGTATTGAATTTGGTCCATTCTATCGAAGTGGTAAGATTTTATGGGATTTTGAGTTTTTTTGAGTTTTTTGAAAAATGATTAAAAGCCGTGTACTTAGAGTAAGTATGGAGGTATCCAGCTGAAATTTGATGAGGGAATAGACTCACACTATACAATGATTCGTATTAAATTTGACGAAGATGGATCGAACCGTTTAGATTCTATAAAATTTTGAAATTTTTCGAAAAAATATATAAAACATAGCCCCAAAACGACAAATTACAAAAATGTCCGTTACCAAAACACGACGTTAATGTTGAAAAAAGCTGAAAATTGAATTTTTCTTATTGCTTCCTCATCAAAGTTGTAAATTGAAATTTTCATATGGCTTTCTCACAATGTTCCATTATTCGTGAAGCTTCCTCTATGAGGAAGCCAAAAGTACAGAAAATGCTTTCTCATAGAAGAAGCTTCGCGAATAATGGAACATTGTGAGAAAGCCAAATGAAAATTTCAATTTACAACTTTTATATATTGTTTTGGATTTAAAAAATATATTTTTCTAATTCTTTTCAGGATTGAAATTTTATTAACATTTTTTTTGGATTTTCAAAACTTTTTTTTTTAATTTTGTAGGTTTTTAAAGATTTTTTTCTGGTTAAAAAAATATATTTTTGGAATAGTTTTTGGATTTTTTGAATTTTTTAAAATTTTTTCCATGCGTCCATGAGTCCGTGGGTTCATGGGTCCATTGTCCCATCGTCCATAGTCCCACCCATCTAGCCATGCACCCACGCATCCATCCATCTGTTACGTCCTGCCGTAACTTCAATCCCAAGTGTTCACTTGTTACTTAAAATAAACTCCCAAGTATAACATTTAACTCGCAATTCTCGATGGGTAACGATTTGTTTTTACTCTACCGAAGATTAAAAATGCCACTGTCAGACGTCATGTGTGAGCTACTTAAAATATTACGTTCTATTTCTTTAAACCAGATAGAGCAAAGCGACAGACTGGTCCCAGGAGAAATAGAGATCTTTTTGATCTAAGGAAACTTATACACGGAATTACAAAATTCCTACCTTATCCACAGGGATCCATCCGGGGAATTATCGACCCACGCTCATGGATCCCAAAGGTGACTGAAACTGTATTACCATATGCTCCACATAGACTAGGGGGCATTCAAGTCGCAAGAGAGCCGGGAATCTGACCGCCGCTCTAACTGGCGGACGGGTCAGTTAAACTCCCCGGCCCAGCCTCACCACATGGTACGGTAGACTGTGGGCCTTATCGGACTTACGACAGAACAGCAATCTAACTTACCCGCTGACCATCTATAGAATTGCGAGATAATGATAAAACATACTTGTTGGAAGCCTAATTTATCAACACACCAAGCCAAAATTAGAATGACGACCAAGCCTCACCCCTTTTCCACCTTTCTTTCCTTAAACAAAGGAAAAGGTGAACGTTTGGGCTAATAAACCCCCGCAATATCGAGGAGGCTATCAAGCAAAAACGAGATCCAGAATATCTCTTTCCCGGAAAACATTTATCAATATGAATAATCAGTATAATTAACAAATTAATTAGGCATTAACACTAAGAGTATTGCAGAACGTCTCTCAAACCCAGACTCATTTTAAAGGCCTAGAGTTCCGAATTGTTATCCAAAATTGTTAATAACAATCCGGATCCCTCACCATCCGTACGATTCACGCCGCGAACAAGATGTCCGACACTCATTAAAAAACCTGCGAAATTCAGATTCTTCGCAGATAACTATGCTATACAAAAGCAAATTTTTTATAACGACGTGAATCTACGACGGTACACTAAATGTTCGGAGATCGTTCAGGCACAAGAGAGAGGAAGCAATGAAGAGAGAAAGAGCTAGAAAAGAATCTCAAGGGGAACGCCTGGCCAAACGACGAGGGCAATGCAGACTCGCCGCCGCCGCCTGGAGGGTTCATGAACTCGGCGCAATACACATCACGCTACATCCTTTCGTAAACATTTCAAACCCTCAACCTCTCTCTCTCTCGTTGCCGAAATCATTTATCTATATTTTTATTATAAAAACTAACACTTAATAACGAGAATCCGGTCGTATTCAGGAATAAGTACTTTAGATATACCCAAATTGGGAAAATTAATCATGATGCTCATCATAAAACCATTAGATAACAGGAATACAAATCGAAAGAAACAATGATACACACGTCTTGGCAAAGGGAATGCACTGACTCAATATTTAACGCAATTATGGAATGATCAAAATTCAGGAGGGAAGTAGGTCGCCATAGGCACTGCGAATTACTCCACGTAGGCAAGCAAAACCTCCAAGTCTCGCTCACGGTCAAAGAAATCCCCTCCCGTCAACTACCTCTGGTGATATCTTCCATGATGGGAACTCCCATCTCCGATCGTGATTCGCCAATACTGGGCCTCCTCATGAACCAACTACCGGCCCGAGATTTCCTCACACCCGCAACTAGCCGCGTAACGAAGGTGCACATAGATAACACCTTCGAAATGTAACGACCCTAAAAACCCACCCACCGTACCCCTAATTTTTGACAATAGTGGAAGGGTCAAGTCGATAAAAAGGCGATACTCGAGAGCGAAGAGACAGAAAGACTGCAGGAGAGATTCAGATAGATAGATCGAAGAACAGAAGTAGAGTCAGAAGTAGAATCGGTCGCACGAATTAAGAAGCAACGAATAATTTTAAGACATCAGAATTTATCTCGATCTGTACCAAACATTTTTGTCAAAACCGACATTCTTTAAATTCGGAATTTGTAAGTCAGTTTTCATCCGCGAAATTATTTTGTTTAATAAATCGTTTATCTGGACCAACATTTACTTCCATCAAATTTCATCCACCTGTTCTCCGCCAACACCGTTTTCAACGTAAGTACAGTTCCATTATTCGTAGAATTCAATATAAGATAGGATGTTTAATATTTCCGTTATGATTAGAGCGATTCTGCTCCCCGAATTTTTATAAGACATTTTCCCAGCAAAACAATTTCCTGTTGTACCTTTCCTGTAGAACTAGCCACACCTGTAGAATTTACAGAATTTGTAGGAATCGTCACCTTTCCGTTGCCAACCGTAGAAATGAAGCCGTATCATTTTTTTCCCCAAATCCATACTTTCCAGTAGCTGAACGAATAGAAATATCCTATTACCCCGCAATCTCCTCGTTTCCTGAAAGCAAGCATTCCCTGCCCCATCCTTAGTAACTTTCCGTGAGGATTAGACTAGAAAAGGGGCTATCGCGAAAGCGATTGACATCTGGTGTAGTATAGGTCGATCTCTTTTCGACTTGACTAGAGTATGTTAAATCAGAAGCGTTCCGATCCGTCTGTAACTCCAAACAGGACAGGGGCCATTGATGTCGGTGCACGTTTGGCGCTATGTGTTCGATCCGAGGTTTAACGTAACCAGTGTTACTGACGTACAAATTGGTTCGGGGATGCTCTAGTCCCACCGATTGTCGTAACACTGGTGCCGAGCCCTTGGACTTCGTGCATCTCTGGCGACCGATTCGTGCATGGGACATTCTCGCTGTTTGGACGTAACACATCCATTCGTCAGCCGGCTTGGCCGGCCGAACCGTACAGCCCCAGTATAGAGTAGACGCAAAAGTATTTTGTATTTTGTACTTAAAGGACCCGAAAAGTACTTAAAATGCCAAAAATGTATTTCAGTACTTAAAATACGTATTTAAAATACCTAAAATACATCAGGAATTTAAAGGACTGCCCAGCTCTGATGCAAATGATCGAGTATCCCTAATGCAAGCGCGTACTCAAAAAGTACTTGTACTTTATACGTGAAAACGTAAAAAAGTACTTGAAGTACTAAAAAGTACTTGAGGACTTCAAGTTCGGACTTGAAGTACCAAACAAGTACTCCGTAACTTCAAGTACTGCCCAGCTCTGCTTCTTATTATAGAACGCACTGATAATATCCTCGATTACCGGAAGTGGATAATTATCTCGAGTTATATATTTATTTAAGATTCGATAATCAACACATAAGCGAGTTTCGCCATTTTTCTTCGTCGCTCGAATCGTCGTTCGATCGAAGTACGATCGGAGGTGCGTACTCAGATTCACTTGGTTGAATTATTCCCTTTGATAGTATACTATTCAAGATGTTTCGTAATTTTTCTTGCTCCGCAAAAGAGAGTCTTCTCGGATTGAAATGAAACGGTTTATGCTTTTTAAGAGTTAAGGTCATTTCTACCTTAGATTTCGGTTCACTCGGTCGTTCTGGTATCAAGTATTTGTGTCTAAAGATTTCTCGTGCATTGTCGCGAGTCTCGGTTGGCAATTCGGGATTTATTACCAGTGAATCTAAGGTTTTCTCATCGCGTGAGCCGCTAACATCGATAGTCATGATTTGATGGATGAATTAATCTTCGATATCTGTTCCCACCGGTTCTGTAAGCTTAATTCCGAATGCTTTCAGAGCATCACGACCAAGGATTGTTTAACATCGTATAGTTTTATCAGGTACTACGTAAAGAGTTAGATTGTTCCGGCCGACGTTGTTCAATGTTATGTTTACCTGCACATAGTCTTTAATCTCTGGCGGCGATTCGTTAATACCGTTGAATTTTCGGTTCAGATCGGCTATACTCCTAACGGCTTCGCTCGGTACTAGAGATTCTTTGGTGAAGCTTTCAGGGCTACCACAATCTAATTGAGCATCTAGTTCTGAAACAAAATTAATATTCTCATAGAGTATCTGGTACTTTACATCGCGTTGATAATTCTCTTCGTCGATTTCTTCTTCGCTGACGTTCGATACCTGATCCTTTTTCTTTTTCTTCTCATCGCAGTTCTTTAATTGGTGTTCCATACTACCGCAAAAGAAGCAAGATCCCTTTTCTCCCTTCGGATCTTTGCATTGGAACGCCATATGACCGGATTTGTTGCAGTTGTAGCAGCGTACCCGGCCGCGCTGTTTCTCCTCATTTTTTTTCTGCACCGCATCGGACGATTCCGTACCAGTTGTCTTCGTATTCACTTCATAACTGGACTTCCCATCTTTCTTCACGTAAGCTTTATTGGTTTGTGGCAGCATAATGCCTTCCATTGCCTCAAGAACTTCCGGTTCGGTGGTGAATCTTTGGAGACGGATTTGGTTTCGGAGGTTTTCGTTCGGAATTCCTCGGATCAAATAGCTCATCATTTCAGATGGATCGATCGGGACTTTGTTCGCCAAGATTTTTTTTTGTGATAATAATCACAGAATGCTGCTTCTGTCTTCCAAGTTCTCTCTTCACATTTTTTGCGTCTAACAAGGACATCAGTTATGCGTCCGTATACATCTTCTTCATCTCGTCAATGAGTAGCTCCATTCCCATATTCAAATGTTCTGATTTTGAATGAAACCATCGATGTGCTTTCCCCTTGAGTCTGCTCCCCATGATTAATTTCATTTCTTGCTCACTCAAATTGTAGGTTGCCTTAAGCAATCGTACTTGATTTACCCAAGTCTCAAAGCCATCACGATCACCGTCAAATTCGTTCAATAGTTCTCGAATATTATTCAAGCCTAAATGTCGTTGAATAAATCTCGCAGGAACTTCCGGATTCGGGGTATTTCGGATCTGAATGTTTGGAGTAATCGGGTTACGAATCGCAGCTCTTCGGAGTTCTTTAATCTCTGCTCTTGCCTGTTGCAATTCGCGCTCCAAAATTGCTGCTTCTTGATTAGCAACGTCGGCTTCACGTTGTATAACTTCGGTTCTGTCTCGGTTGGGAGTAGCCTGTACTTTATTATCACTAGCTACCTCTTCTATGTCCTCCGTAGCTTTCGCATGGGCTACTTCAGTCCACGCGCCTTCTGGATCAGCGTCGTATAATCGTGCAATTAATTCCTTCGTCGCTCCCGTAACCGGTAGATTCATCGACCGGAGCACCGCTTTTAAGGCCCCACAACACGGTGCAAATTGTTTTTTTTTATTTTTTTTTCTGAATGATGCATGTGTTAAGAATGTTCTCACAAAATTTTTTGAAGAAATTTGTAAAATTGACGAAGATACAGCATTTTCTGTGAAACGGTTCGAAGCGAGCGACCGCGCCGAGCGGCAGGTGTGCGGCCGCCGACCGAGTCTGCTACCTACCGACCCTTTGTTGGCCTACATGGTCCACAATTGCAGGCAAAATGGAACCTGATGCTATGGTTGAGATGTTTCAAAGAGCGGAGGAATTACACGGAACGAAGTACGTAAATTATATCGGGGATGACGATTCAAAAACGCACAACAAAATTGTGCAAGCTCTCCCATATGACGTGAAGAAAAAAGAATGTATCAACCATGTTCAAAAACGAATGGGCACGCGATTACGGAATTGCAAAAAGGGAACAAGGGCCTCGGCGGAAGGGGGAAGCTGACTGGAAAGCTCATCGAAGAATTGACTGCATTCTATGGTCTTGCGATTCGTCGAAATAGTGATTCGTTGGAAAGCATGAAAAAAGCTATCTGGGCTACATTCTACCACAAATGTTCTACTGACGCAACTCCCCAACATCAGTATTGTCCGGAAGGCGAAAATTCGTGGTGTTCGTGGCAGCAGGCACTTGCCAAAGGAACTTTGGATGAACACACACATAAACCTGCATTGCCTGCAGATGTTACTGAAGCAATAAAACCGATATACGTGGACCTCAGTAAGAACGAACTTCTTGAACGATGTTTAGGTGGTTTTAATCAGAATAACAACGAGTGTTTAAACTCCGTTATATGGAAATTTGCGCCAAAGGCATCGTGGAACGGCAATCCCACTGTTGAAACTGCCGCTAATATCGCCTCAATACTTTTTAAATGGCTATATTGGCCTCATAAATGTATTGGAGGTGTTAAATATCAAAATTGGCGAGACGCTCTATCGATATTGTGAAACCATGGACGAGAAGCGTATATTCGACGCCGACCTCGAAGCCAAGCAAAGCACGCATGAGGGTCGTTTGCGTGGAAAAAATCAAAACACCAATCAATCTATGGATACTGACGAGCTGTCCTATGGTTCAGGAATAGCAGACTAACGGTGAGAAACATTATAATAACAGACAAGAAAAAATTTAGCTTTTACATACGAATTATTCGTTACCAAAAGTTTGAACGCGTTTTTCTCGAAAATACTTTTTTGAACCTTGTCGACGACATATTTAAAAAACTATACATCCAATTATTGGAATTTTCCAATTAAGGTTGCAGTCCGGAGTGATCGAGTCAGCTGTTGTGAGTTTGGAGCAATGTAGGAGAATACCGAGTGTAGGCGGGAAAACACAGTAGGAAAAATAAACGATGATTAGTAACGGAAGCGAATACCTTTATTATATATAAAGAGTCCACAGCGTGTGGAGCTAGAACATTTATTTCTAATATCTGTGACTTAGCGAGATTCAGTTTTCTCGACAGTTGAGGAACCAGTGGTGCTCCGAAGAGCATGAGATCACGCGTATGCCCCCGGTCCGAGCGTGAGAAGAACGGAGGGGGAAGCGAGCAGGAAGCTTCTGGATACTTCCAGACGCGAACGCCTCGACGGTTGGCTGGCCTCTTGCCAATCCGCGCTCTCCTTTCTTCTGTCGCCGGTCTCCCTGCTTCTCGCGACTCGACGACCTCGGGGCGAATCTGCCTCGAACTACTCCAACACTTCCGCCGTTTGAGCAGGATTCGCTCTCTCTCTCTGACCCATGCTTTCCCTCAGCATGTTGAACCGGTCCCTTGGAAGTGGCTTGGTGAAGATGTCTGCCTTCTGGTTTTCCGTTTGAAGATATTCGATCTTCAATTCCCTGGCTTGTACTTTCTCTCGTACAAAGTGGAAACGAACGTCTATGTGTTTGGTCCGTTTGTGAAATTCGGGATTCTTCACGAGCCGAATTGCGCTCTGGTTATCCACGAATATTGTCGTTGCCTGCTCGCAAGGACACTCGATCTCCGAGAGAAGTCCTCGGAGCCATATAGCTTCTCGTGACGTAATAGACGCCGCCACGTACTCCGCCTCGGTGGTGCTCAATGTCACGATTGGTTGCCGCTGACTTGCCCAAGTCACAGGACCTCCTGCCATCTCGAAGAGATAGCCCGTTGTTGACCTTCTCGTCTCGAGGTCTCCTGCGAAGTCTGCATCCGAGTAGCCGACGAGCGTCATCTCGCTCGAGTCTCCTCCGTTGCTTTTATACTCGATGCCGTAGTTGACTGTTCCCGACACGTAGGCTATGATCCTCTTCACAGCACGCCAATGTTCCTCGCTGTGGCGACTCAGGAATTTACTCGCCTGCGTTACCGCGTACGATATGTCTGGTCTCGACACTACCGACAGGAACATCAGTGAGCCTACTGCCTCTCGATAAGGCACTCTTGATGTCTCTTCTTCCCCTTCCACTGGGAAAAGTGTCACGTTCACGTCGCTGGGAGTACACAGGAACTTCGCGTTCTCCATGTGGAACCTTTTGACGATTTTCTTCGCATATCCGGATTGATGGATAAATATCGACCTTCTCGCTCGATCTCTCTCGATTTGGAGCCCCACGAACGGACTCGCGTCTCCCAGTGTGATCTTGAATCGTTCCTTGAGATGACTCAGCACTATCTCGATCGTTTCAGCATTCTCTGCTACTACGAGACCGTCGTCGACGTATAGGGCCAGGTACACCAGCTTTCCGTTTACACGTCCCACGAAAATGCATCGATCGGCGTTCGTCTCGTTAAACTGAAACAGATTCAAAAAAGCACAGAATTCTTTACTCCAGTACCTTGGTGCTTGTTTCAGGCCGTAGAGCGATTTCTCCATCAGGCATGAGGTGTCTCCTCTGGATTCCTCTTCGTCCAGCAGCCCCTTCGGAACTTCCATGTACATCTCGACGTCCAATTTTCCATAGAGGAAGGCCGTCTGTACGTCGAATTGAGCTAGCTCGAAGTCCCTCGACGCGACGATCGACAGCAACACTCGAATCGAGTCGTATCTCACGACAGGTGCAAAAGTCTCGTGGAAATCCACTCCTTTCTTCTGCATGAATCCTCTCGCACAGAGTCTTGCCTGGAACCGACAGCCTTCGCCTGTCTTGCTCTTCGTCACTCGGAAGACCCACTTCGAATCGATGGTTTTCATCCCCTCTTGACGTCTGACCAGAGTCCAAGTCCGGTTCTCTCTATGCGAGTCGAGTTCTGACTTGATCGCTTCTCTCCACTTCTCGTGATTTTCGTCCTCCAGAGCCTCGCGATACGTCTCTAGTATGTGGTACTCAGCGATGTTCGTCTCGAAGCGCGACGATCTCCGAATTAGACTCCGATCCCTCAGTTGTCTCGCCAGTAGGAGTCTCTCGTCCAGGAACTTCCCGTTCTCGATTTTCTTCCGCCTGGACGAAAACCTCGTCGTCTTCATCGTCATCCGACCCCTCTTCTTGTTGAGCCGGAGCAGCTTCTCTTTTTGGGAGAATGATTTCTTCGCCAATCTCGTCAGCCGATAACTCGACCGTTCGCCCGATTGTCTCGTGGAACGTCACGTCCCTTGAGACGCGCACTTTCTTCGTCGTTGGATCGTACACCCGGTAGTTCGTCGAGTTTGAGTCGTATCCCACGAGTATCATCTTTTTCGCTCTTGCCTCGAGCTTCGTCGTGAATTGTTTTGGCACATTCACGAATGCTTCGGACCCAAAAATTCTGAGATGATCCAGAGTCGGCTTCACACCAACCCACAGCTCGTAGGGTGTTGCTCCTTTCTTCGCACTCGACGCACCAGCCCGGTTGGCCACATATACCGCTGTTGCGCATGCTTCCGCCCAGAGACACTTCGGAAGGTCTTTCGCCAGTAGCATGGTCCTCGCGCTCTCGATGAGCGTCCGATTTTCTCGTTCCGCTTTCCCGTTCTGTTCCGGGGTATATGGAGCCGTATACTCGCGCTGGATCCCTTTCGAATCCATGTAGTCGTCCATTTTCTGGTTCTTAAATTCGCGACCATTATCCGACCGCGATACTTGTATCGGACGACCGAATTTATGCTCAACGAGTTTCTCGAACTTTACGATTTATCAAACACATCGCTTTTGTGTTTTAAAAAATAGACAAATCGAAAACCCGTTGCATCGTCTTTGAAGTGAAGCAGAAATCGCGCACCCCCGATCGACTCGACAGGCATCGGCCCGCACACATCCGTGTGTATAACCTCACCCGGAACTGTCTCCGCGCGCACCCGCGTTTTTTCGAACGTCTTTCGGTGAGATTTTCCCAGGTGACACGAGTCACAAAAATCCACGCCTTCGTTTGTGAGATTCACACCGTTTACGAGGTTATTGTTCACTAGATTCTGCATCGCTTTTGCATTTACGTGTCAAAGACGTTCGTGCCAGACCCGGGAATTTATTTTTGCCGCGTTCGCTTCGTTCCCGACACACGCGTTTATCGTCTTGAAGAGCATCCGATAAATTTGATTCTCTTGCAAGACACCGTGTCCAACTGTCAGTCCGCGATTGCTGAGATTTACAGTATTCCCGCAAAAATAAACACCGATTCCCTTTCTCGCGCACACGCCGACCGAAAACAGATTCTTCGTCATTTCCGGCACGTAAAGCACGTTCTCGATGCTCGACATCATCCACGTTCCGCTCACAAATTTCCGGATCTCGACCGTTCCTTCACCGACAACCGCGCACTCTTTGTCGTCGCCGAGTGTCACCGTACCCCCGTTAGGTAACTCACGATAGTCTTTCAACCATTCCCGACGAAAGGTAATATGCCGGGACGACCCGCTGTCGGTAAGCCAGACATCTCGTCTATCGGCTCTCAACATCTCGTTGACTATACCGACGGGTACCTCGCACCCTCCGTTCTTACTGACGGTCGGATCCCGCGCACTGACCTCGCTCTCGACTACAAACGCGCAATCTCGATTGTCAGTCCCGCCACGATCGTTATATTTCTTTTTGCTCTTACATTCGCGCGCGTAATGCCCGAGCCCCTGACACTTGTAGCACTTTACTTTGTCTTTACTCTGTTTCTTTTTATTGTCTTTTCCTTCTTTTGTTTTTTCACTTCGCGTAAACTTTTCCTTTTTCCCGGTTTCGCGAGTCACTGAATACGCGCCAGACTTCTCGTCCATCGCCGTCTGCCGAGCTTCTTCGCGAATTAGTCTCTCCTCCAAGTTCTCGATCGTCTGCACATTTTCGGCTATATTTTCCCACACCGTCTGAAAATTCGCGTATTTCGTCGACAGGCTCCCGAGTATCTTGGCCATTATCGACGTATCATCGATCACACCTCCGACGTCCAGGTATCGCGCAGCATGATTTCGCACCGCGGCCACGTGCTGTACGATCGACGCATTTGGCTCCATTTCATAGTCGTGAAATCTTCTCGACAATGCCAATTTGTTCGATGCCGTTTTCTGCTCGTGCATCCTTTCCAGGCTCGTCCACATCTCGCGGGCTGTCGTGCACGTTAGTAACGTCTTCCGCTGCTCCGATTCCAACGCCTGCGATAGAAGGAACATCGCTCTCGCGTTGTCCGCTTCCCACGTTTCAATCGCTGCCGGTCCCTCCGCTGGCCTCGTGCTCGTCCCATCGACGATCTTCCAGATGCGCTGCGCCACAAATAATGCCCGCATCTCGAATTTCCAGCCGTGGAAATCCGTTCCATCGAATTTCGTTAAGTGTTTTACTGTGATTGCTTCAGCCATCCCGGATTACGAATTCGCCACGCCGAGCTTCTCACTCACGCGAACACGATGTCCCACAAATGGCCACTTCCGGTTTCCCCGCGTGCTTCGCGCACCACGCTTCCCCACGTGCCGGCACTTCTCGCGCCACGAGGGTCCTCGGTTCTCTCTACCACTTTATATCGGCTATACAACTCGAACACAACTAATCTCACTCCGTTCGCGCGACTGGGCCCATAACCTATTGGAATTTTCCAATTAAGGTTTGTTGTACCCCGAATTATTTTATCTATTAAAAAATTAAAAGAAGTATTAAATAAATCAGAGAATGCATTGGGAAATACTTACTGGCAAATCCACCGCGTCGCGAAGCCGACACGTGTAGGAATTTGCCGAGTAAGTATCGAATGATGCCCGGGTAGTACACCCGGCAACGACAAATCGCCTAGTAAGAACCAGGCGATGCTCGAGTCTATATGCCCAAATATGGGCAGGTAATAAAATCGCAGACGCATCAATTTGCACGTCGCGGATCGCGACCGGAAAATAGTGAGTCTGAACTCGACTGAAGAACAGAGAGGTTGGTCTCGGAGTTAGGCTCATTTCAAAGAAATCGACAACTGTATCAAGAGATATTGGCAACTAACGAATTAATTATCTTTCTTTGAATAAACTTGTTATTTAGTTTGTATAAACAAACTTGAGTTCTACTCTTAATTTGGCAACGATCCCAAATACCTTGAAAATTAAAATTGTTGACCTCGCGTACAACAAAATTGGTGGCAGCGGTGGGATTCGCCAAAAGTCTTGTACACAAACATAACAAAAAATCAACGACGGCAAGTGCCGAAAAAGCCAGTGCAAACGTCAGCATCGACACGCACAGAAAAATATTATTCACCAACACCGGTGACATCGAGTCTCGACAACGCGGACGTTGAAAAGAGACACCGACGCAAGTTCAACACGCAGACGTTGAATTGCGAGTAGCCGAGCCCGACACACAACGTCGAGGCCACGAAGGAAGCAGAGATAACCGTCATCCCGAGGATCGACGAGGAGAGACCAACCCAGGAGTCCCGAGGACTACCGGAAGGACCAGCAGCATCCAGGAAGGACGACAGCAGCTCGTCAACGTACAACCGCGAACGAGAGGAAGACGAAAACCGCGATGTGGAAAATTCTACTCCTGTAAGTGGCAGTCACCATTTTAGTTGCGAAAATCAAAGCCAGTTAGGAATATATGTCTGACGGCGATCGAGCGAGATCTTTAAAATTACCGGGTACCAGAGTACTGGCAAGGTCGCTAGATTCCTTTCTAAACAATTTTCTAAATTTTGAAACCGTAGAGCCGGAAGAAAATATCCATCCGAAAAAGCGCGCAATATCATCCGGGTTAGAGTCAGAGTCACCCGACACCTCGCGCGACACCGAACACGAGTATTACAATACTATAGAGACCGAAAGGAATTACGAAATAAATTTAATCGATTTTTCTCTGCTCGATAACACCGTGTTAGAACCTCCCGAAATGCCGACCGCCGTAGTACACATGACGTTGAAGGAGGCTAGAACCCTAATTCCGCGTTTCGACGGGTCAAAACTCGAGGAGGTAGACGATGTAATAAACGCTTACGAATACGCTGACGAACAGGCAGCCGAGGCTGACAGACCTGACCTGCTGAAAGCCGTGTTGAAAACAAAAATAGTAGGGAAAGCCGCAAAAGACATAAAATATAAACAGATAAATTCGTTCCAAAAATTCAGGGAAGAAATGACCGCACTGTACGGGACGCAACGGACAGTCGCCGCGTTACAAGTAGAATTCAACACAAGCAAACAGAAACCGAACGAGACAGTATTAGCTTTCGGACAGAGACTTGAAAAAATGATGATGGAACTAATAGACGCGAGTACCATGAACGAGGACACGGACGTTAAGAAACAAACGATCGAGGGATACATCCGTCAAATGGGCCTCAATAACTTCGAGAGGGGGCTCAGACGCGAGTATCAGCTGATCGTCAAGGCACGTGGTTTTGCGGACCTCCAGGCGGCCATGAAGGGGGCCATGGAGGAAGAAAAAACGGTACAGGGCAACGACTCCATAAATAAACAGACACATGGTGACAAAACCGCCCAGAAATGCCATAATTGCGGGAAGCCCGGGCACTTCGCCAGGGAGTGCAGGGGCCCGACGGGACGGTCCAGTCTACCCGGACCTGGGGGACGCCGGTCCGTAAATACCGTGGAAATAGTCTACAATTACTGCAAAAAGAAAGGGCACGTCTACAACGAGTGCCGAGGACGCTTGCGCGACGAAGCCGCAGGTAATCAGAGTCAGGGAAATAACGGAAATAATAATTCTCGCGGACGTGGAAATCATCGAGGTCGAGGAAATTACCGCGGACGAGGAAACTATCAGGGGCGAAACAATTACCAGGGTCAAAATAATTGGCAAGGCCAAAATAATTGGCAAGGTCAAAATCATAATCCAGGACAAAACGGTCAAGGACAAAACGGACAGGGACAAGGAAATACCCCTGCACCCGAGACAGAGAAGAAAACCCTGGGGATGCTACGCCTGAACACCCTCACCGCATGGAGAAACGAGGAAAAACCTCGCGAGACGATACGTTTGTACACGGTAGACCTGCCAACACCGAGCGAGACAGCGAGCAATTTTCACATCGAATCGCCGGTAGCAAACATTGGCATCCTTACCCTCAAGGCCGACACAGGAGCTCAGTGCAGCATCCTTAAAGAATCCGCGCTGACGTCCGACACCCCGATCGAGGAAGCCGCCGTCGACCTAGCAGGCGTAGCGGGTAAAGTAATAAAACCTTTATGCCGCGCTCAGGTGACACTGGACACCGCGACAGTCGCGATCAAACACTGGTTTTACGTCGTAGACAATGACGTACCGCTTAACGTCGACGGACTGCTCGGAATGGAATTCATCAAAAAACACAAGGCCGACATATTAGGGGGAGAAATATTAAAATTATACGGACACTGTATGCCACTAATCGACGGGGCAACCACCGTAAATTTACCCCCTCGAAACGAAAATTTATTGCATGCTAAAACACGCAGCAAATTCATAGGACTCGTCCGAAAAATCGAAATAGGCAAGGGAATAATTCTGGGGTCATGCATCACACCGCCGAAGGGAAACAGCAGCGTCGTGAGCATCATAAACACGACGGAAAAAGAAGCACAGGTGCAGCGACCGACCGTCACGCTCGAACCGCTGACGCTGACCGAGCTATCGGGCGAAGGCGACACCGGGGCGCTCCAGATAAGTACTATCGGACCGGCGAGCGGAGCGAGCCGCCTAGAAAAAATACGCGAGGAATTACGGACTGCTCACCTGAATGAGGAAGAGCGCAAATCGCTCGTAGAAATATGCGAGAAATATGAAGATATATTTCACCTGGAGGGGGACAAACTCAAATGTACGGACAAGGCCGAGCACACCATACCGCTTCAGGAAGGGACTCGACCGATCAAGGTCAACCCATATCGACTACCCGAGGCCCACAAAAAAGAGGTCCAGAAGCAAACGCAGGAAATGTTAAACGACGGAATAATTCAACCAAGTAGAAGCCAATGGAATGCACCGCTATTGGTAGTAGCAAAAAAGCCCTATGCCACGGGAAAAGCGCGAATGAGAGTCGTCGTTGATTTCCGAAAACTAAACGAAGCCACGATTGGAGACTCCTACCCACTGCCCAATATCACCGAAATATTGGACCAGTTCGGAAAGGCACGGTACTTTACCACGCTCGATCTCGCCTCAGGATTCCATCAAATCCCGATGGCGGAGAGCGACAAAGAAAAAACGGCATTCTCAACACCACAAGGGCACTTCGAGTACACTCGTATGCCCTTCGGTTTAAAAAACGCACCGCCGACCTTCCAAAGACTAATGAACTCCGTATTGTCCGGGCTGCAAGGGGTAAAATGTTACGTATACCTGGACGATATTGTAATCTATGGAACGACGCTCACAGAACACAACGAACGACTGGTAGAAATTTTCCAACGACTCCGAGAAGCCAAGCTATCAATCCAACCCAGAAAATGTCATTTCCTGAAGAAGAAAACCCAGTACCTCGGGCACTTCATATCCGAAAAGGGAGTAAAACCAGATCCGGAAAAAATCATCGCTGTACAAAATTTTCCTACGCCAAAAAACGTTAAGGGCGTACAATCATTTCTAGGGCTAGCAGGATATTATCGAAAATGTATTAAAGATTTCGCGAAGACAGCCAAACCTCTCTCCGAGCTAACCAAAAAGGACGTAAAATTCGAATGGACACCGAGGCAAGACGAGGCCTTCGAGAAATTAAAAACAACGCTGACAACGGCACCGATCCTACAGTACCCGGACTTCGAGAAACAGTTCGTGGTAACGACCGACGCATCAGATAGGGCGATAGGAGCTATCCTATCGCAGGGCGAGGTAGGTCAAGACCTACCCGTGTGCTACGCGCGTCGCACACTTAATAAAGCCGAGCAAAATTACACGACGACGGAGAAAGAACTGCTCGCTATCGTCTGGGCAACCACCCAATTCCGACCATACATATATGGAACCCGATTTAAGGTGGTTACTGATCATAAACCCCTCACGTGGTTATTCGGAGTAAAAGACCCAGGATCCCGCCTCATGCGTTGGAAAATTAAATTATCCGAGCACGATATCGAAATACATTATAAAGCCGGAAAAATCAACACGAACGCCGACGCCCTTAGCCGAATATACACCACGACGCGAGCGCAAGCGAGAAAACAAGCAGGAAACAGCGAAGCGGCAGACACGAACGACCGCACAAAGCGGAGAGCCGAGAAGAGAGAGAGCGCACTAGCGGGCGACGAGGAGGCCGATACCGCCGCGAGCGCGCAAGCGAGAGCGGAGCTGTGCGACGGAGAGAGCGGTACCCGCGTCGACAGCGAGGTAGCAGGTACGGACAGCCCCACAAAGCGGACGAGCCAAGAGCGGGACGCGGAGCACGGGGAGGCTAGCCACCAGCAGCTAGAGTATAGCGGCGACGCGCAACCCGATGCTCCCGACGAGGACAGCCGCAGCATAGGCGGAACCTACCCCGACGAGGTGGAGCGCGAAAAAATAATACGCGAATATCACGATGCCCCTCTAGGTGGGCACCAGGGCACGGCGAGAACGCTTCAGCGTATACCGCTCCAATATCGCTGGCCAGCCATGAGGAAAGAAGTCGAAGACTATATCTCCAAATGTAAAAAATGTCAAATAAATAAAATATTTCCGAGAGGAAGGGCACCGATGGTCATCACCAACACACCGAGCCGAGCATTTGAAAAATGCGCTGTTGACATCGTAGGGCCTCTGACAGAAACCTCCGCCGGAAATAAATGCATCCTCACCTTTCAGGACTCCCTCACGAAATACAGCGCCGCGATACCCCTAAAAAATCAAGAAGCTAAGGAAGTAGCCAAAGCCCTCGTGACCGAAATAATATGCCGCTACGGCACACCAAGAACCATCTATCCGACCAAGGGACAAATTTCCTGAGCGACACATTTAAAGAAACGTGCAAGCTGCTGAAAATACAAAAATTCCAGACCACAGCGTACCATCCAGAATCAAATGGAGCCCTGGAACGGTCGCATCGAACTCTCGCCGAATATTTAAAAAACTACGCCGACGAAGACCAGGAAAACTGGGATGAGTGGTTACCATACGCGATGTTCACGTATAACACCACGCCGCACACAGCCACGGGTCTCACGCCACACGAGCTGGTGTACGGCGACCGAGCGGAGATACCTACGACGCTGAAACAAGAGCCGCGACTCACCTACACCTACGACGACTACGTGCAAGAATTAAAAGAAAGATTACGAGCAGCATGGAAGCTCGCCCGATCTCATCTAATCGCCGCGAAGGAAAAATCTAAAATGAACTACGACAAAAAATCCAAGATAACCGAATTCCAAATCGGAGACAAAGTCCTCGTGTACGACTCCACTGTACGACGAGGCAGATCGGCAAAATTAACACCGAAAAAAATCGGACCCTACGAAATAATCGCTAAACACTCTGCGGTAAACTACACAATAAAAAAGGGAAAGAAATCGGTAAAAATTCACGCCAATCGACTACAGCATTCTGTGGAATCCTAGCCTGGATCCACCTACGGTGCGGAGTATAAACATACACCAATAAACAATTAAAATGAATAAATAATAATCCAACTCCGAATAACGCAATAAGTAAACAACGAAATAAGTAGATAACGCAATAAGTAAATGAAAAACACCACAGTCGATTAAGGTTTAACAAAACCATAAAAGGGCAAAACCCTTAATTTATTATGTTCCAAGTACAAATTAAAGGGAGCAGGCTCCATCCCGATAATAACAAACGGGACACCACCAACGATCCTCCTCGAAAAGGGCGACGAGGCCGACAAAATCAGGGTAGGGCTCGGACTCCCCGCGGAACACCCCATCACCCCAAAGGGTGTCGATGGCCACCCGTAACCGACGGCGAGCATGCCGGACCTCCAGAGCCCGCCGAATAAAAACTGCTTCTGGGGAGTATGTCCGCCGAGGAAACATTGCCAGCTGGAGGAAAACAAATCAAAAATCCAAAAAACTCAGCGAAGCCCGAAAGACCCCAGCAAATTTTTTTTTTACAAAAGAAAACTCACCGCCTGCCTCCGCAAATTCACGGGCATACCCGCTCCTCCACAAACAATCACCCGATAGCTGTCCATAACCGGCGATGAACAAAGTTTTCTTAACTGGACGCAACGAAAGTTGGATAAAGAATGAGGCAGGGACAGACGCGACCGAACGCGAGAATAAAAAACTGCTGACTAGAGAAAGAAAAAAAAAATTCTACACACACACAACTCAGAAATTTTATCCGACTTCCAGGCTCACGGCACTATCAAGCCATCAGGAGGCAGCGACAACCACCAACACAGCGTATGAAATACGAACATTTACCGACTCGCCAGGAATCTTCTACGAAGAAATCGGAACCCTAACCGTCGCTCAAGATATATGGAGGCTCGTGATAAACTTGGACTTAAAATCGCTACGCGTAAGAGAACAACAAATTTTAAACAGTCTAAGGGAACTAGAACTACTCTGTAAAAACCAAACATCCTTCGATTTCCTGTGCTCCATCCTCGACACCACACTAACCGAAATGAATGGACGGATAACCGAAACAATGGACGTATTGCAAGAAATATTAAATAAAAACCAACGAGATTGTAGAGGACTAATAGACGGACTAGGAACTATAGTAAAATCAATTACCGGAAATATGGACGCAACTGACGCAGTACGTATAGAAAACGAAATACGGGCAGTCCAAAATAAACAAAAGACCATCGAAAAAATAATGCAAGACCAAGTCCAAATAGTCGAGACAACCTTTAACGTATTCAACCACAGCGTGAGCCATATCGAAGACAACGAAAAAGCCCTTAAAAATATTATAATCATAGTGGAGCAAAGCATAAACTATAGAATATCTTCTATCATAGTCAGACAACAATTAGACGAGCACATAAACGCACTAGAGGCCATAATAGAATCTTTGCTCGACGAGGTAATCGATTTAATGAGCTTTGTGTCCAACCTATCGCACGGTATGATTAACCCAGAAGTAATAACACCAAACAAATTAATGGGATACCTCACTGACGCGCTCCCACACATACCAAGGGGTCGAAGCTTCCCCACACCGATAGTGCGGAGTGAGGCGCACAACCTGCTAGAGATAGCAGAACTCAAGGCCTTCAGCCGACGAGACGCAGTAGTAGTAGTAGTCGAGATACCGCTGGTCGGAACGCAAGAGTATCGCGTCAGCAAAGCGTATCCGTTACCAACACGCGCCGCGAACCTGACGTACCAGTACATCGACACAAACGCCGGACCCGTAATAGTAGATAGGGAACACCAACGCTACCTAAAAATGTCCGAGGTAGAGCTCAACGAATGTAAACATAAACAGAGCAGGTACATATGCAAGCCGCAACATCCTTCATTATCTATAAATGAAGACGCACCCTGCGAGGTAGTAACCTATTCCAACCTAGACAGTGCACATACCGAATGCGCAAAAAGAATTGTAACATTGAAACGACCCATAATAATAACCATGAAACAACCGGGTAGATGGTTGTACGTGACTCCCACGACAGAAACCGTCGCAATTAAATGTTATAATCAACCCCAGAAATATGAAAAACTTCAGGGTTCAGGTATACTGGCTTTGATAGGGAAATGCACGGTGACTGCCAAGGACTATAAAGTAGAAACTGTGCGACGAATAACCCAGGAAGTGTTCGATACATATCTACCATCATTTAACCTAACGTTAAGCATCAACGAACACGAACTTATACCGAAAGTTGAAAGTGCAAGTGAACAATTAAAATTAAAAAGGGTTATTAACAACCCACAAGAGTTAAATCAAATCGGTATGCGAATCCAGCAAGTAAAAAAGGACTTAGAAAAAATTACAAAGGACGAAAATCAATACTATTATACCATAGGAGGATATTCCATGGGGACAGTAATCCTCGTAGCGTTAATAGTTTTCATTATATACAAATACGTTCCAAGACAACGAATAACCATCGACGTCGTAACACCACCGGAGGAAGTAGAATTAAAGCCATGTCCGCGCTCGACTATACCGCGAGCGCCGAAACGAAAATCAACGGTTGGCCAACTCCGGGTAGGATTTTAACGGAACAAACAAAGTACTAGCACAATGTAGGAAAATAATTCGCGAACAACGAATACATTAATCATTATCATTATAAGAGGGAAATTATAGAAAACTAACAAATAAATAAAGGTAGAATGGAAATTGTAAATCAACGAATGCAGAAAAATGTAGAGCGAAGAGTGAATAAACCGCGCAGCATAGAGCTGAATGTTACGAGAATGAAACATGAGCCGATACTTGACCACACCAACGATAACAGCGGCCGACGCACGGCGCCGAGCCAAACGAAAAATCTCGTAGACTCAATTTTTCTCTTTAAGGGGGGAGGGATGTTGTACCCCGAATTATTTGATCTATTAAAAAATTAAAAGAAGTATTAAATAAATCAGAGAATGCATTGGGAAATACTTACTGGCAAATCCACCGCGTCGCGAAGCCGACACGTGTAGGAATTTGCCGAGTAAGTATCGAATGATGCCCGGGTAGTGCACCCGGCAACGACAAATCGCCGAGTAAGAACCAGACGATGCTCGAGTCTATATGCCCAAATATGGGCAGGTAATAAAATCGCAGACGCATCAATTTGCACGTCGCGGATCGCGACCGGAAAATAGTGAGTCTGAACTCGACTGAAGAACAGAGAGGTTGGTCTCGGAGTTAGGCTCATGTTCAAAGAAGTCGACAACTGTATCAAGAGATATTGGCAACTAACGAATTAATTATCTTTCTTTGAATAAACTTGTTATTTAGTTTGTATAAACAAACTTGAGTTCTACTCTTAATTTGGCAACGATCCCAAATACCTTGAAAATTAAAATTGTTGACCTCGCGTACAACAGGTTGCAGTCCGGAGTGATCGAGTCAGCTGTTGTGAGTTTGGAGCAATGTAGGAGAATACCGAGTGTAGGCGGGAAAACACAGTAGAAAAAAATAAACGATGATTAGTAACGGAAGCGAATACCTTTATTATATATAAAGAGTCCACAGCGTGTGGAGCTAGAACTTTTATTTCTAATATCTGTGACTTAGCGAGATTCAGTTTTCTCGACAGTTGAGGAACCAGTGGTGCTCCGAAGAGCATGAAATCACGCGTATGCCCCCGGTCCGAGCGTGAGAAGAACGGAGGGGGAAGCGAGCAGGAAGCTTCCGGATATTTCCGGACCTCGGGGCGAATCTGCCTCGAACTACTCCAACACCAATTTGCATGGGCCAAGTTTTAAATTGTTCCCAAAGCCAGTCTCTACGTCTCCACGTAGCGATTTTTTAATAAACGGTCCCCTTCCATTTAAAAAAAATATAAACACTACAAAAAATTTCGTGAAATTTGAAGTAAAAAATTTGCCGGTCCGCCATTTTATTATTTTTTGTGATATCGGGTTTTCCCTACGTCATAATGTAAACCTAAGTGTCTAGTTTCTAAATAAATTTTCTTTTATTTTTCAGATGAACTGTATAGCTTTATCGATGTCGACCGCCGAGCAACAATTTAGCCGGAGTGCACTTTTTGACTGGACGTATACCGCAAACAACGCTGTGTATTAGGATCAATATTTTTTTATACACTCTTCTATATGTATATATTGACCACGAGAATTATTAAAAAATTTCGACACATAGTTTACTTGTAAAAAATTACGAAAAATGTCCGCTCGTCCCGCACTCGCACCGTGTTGTGGGGCCTTAATATCGGGACTTTAAAATCAGTGGCTCTAGGAGGCATGATTGATGAGCTGTCACTTTGTTATCCTGGTAATAATGCAAATCCTCTTCTTATTCATCGATGATGTTGTTTTTTAAGCCCAGCTCTATTAGTATCTTCCATATTTCGTAAAAAAAATCCTCAATACAGCTCTTCTATGGCACTGTTGTACCCCGGATATTTCAATACCTCGATTATTAAGGCAAGGTCATTGCACCGGAATCGAGGTATGCAGCTGCAGGCAATGACCGCGCGTCGTTGCGAAATAATAACGAAATCCACCGTACAGTCGAGTCATCATTTAGGCAAACGCGTGTAACTTGACACCTAACGCAGTGTAATGGATGGCCGGTGCAGGTGTAAAGGAATGACGAAAGTCGTAGATGTAAAATATATACTTGGTAATTTATTAGAGTCGCAGCAATGAATTAGGGAGAGTGTACCGTTCCGTGGTTCGAGCTGGACTGATGATCCGAGGTGCGAGGCTGAGGGCCTCGGACCCCGTAACAAAGTCGCGACGGACAGTCGCGACGCTCGCGATAAGGCCCTTTCTCACGGCGCTGAGCCGTGAGAGCGTACGCAGATAAGCTGCAGGGCTTCTTCGAATGCTGCGCGGCGGAAAATGACGCCGTCGCGAAAAATAAGATGCATGGGAAGAGGCTGGAGCCGTTACACTCCCCCTCTTGAAAAAACGATGCCCCCGCATCGGATGTTAGACAAAATTTACATGTAATAATTGTTGTTCAGTGTGATTCTATATAATTGCAAAAGAAAAATTTGGGGGTTTTTGTTTTTTGAATGTTTTCATTGTTTTTTGTGTAAGCGTGTTATGTTTTGTGTTTTTTTTTATTATTATTATTTCGTTGGTTGTTGATTGTTGATTGTTGATCCTATTTGTTGTCGTCTGAATTTGGTCTTGTATTTTGTTCCTTGGTATTGTATTTGTTCCGGTACACTCTCGTTATGAATATAGTGGTGAATGTTGATATCTGTAACAATCTAAAGAAAAACTGTTATTTATTCGTGTTAGTGGGAGTGGTTTTGGTTAAGTTGGATGGGATTAAATTTGGTGTTAAAATGGTAATCAGATATAAAATTTTTGTCCTGTTTTGTTTGAGTCCAATATTTGTTTTTCCTCCTTTTTTTTTCTTTATGTATTTATTCCTTTTTGATCCCTTGTTGTTTTGGGGGTTTTTTTCCGTTTGATTGTTTTGTTGTCCTTTTAAATTTTTTTTTTTTTTTTTTTTTTTTTAATTGTCCCCCCTTTTTTTTTTTTGGCTAAAACTTTTCGAATTCCGTTTTTTGGTAGTATATTACCTGTAACAGTCTAAAATCTGATTAGTAGTAGGTTAGTGGGTTAGGTATGTTATGTCAGGATTGGTTCTATAGGCAGAAGATGGGAGTTATTTCTGGAATTGGTAAAAATAATGAACACAAGTATTGATATTACAAGATAACGTATATTAATTAATAATGAAAAAAAAGAGAAACAGGGTATATATATATAAAAGGAAAGTGAGGCAAATAATAAAATGAAATAAAATAAAACAAAAGTAAAATGAAAACAAAAGTAAAATAGACTAGAAAGGTTTTTCTTTCTTTTCTTTCTTTTTTTTTTATAATAAGAGGGTCCTCATTTTTTCCTTCCTTTTTTTTTTATTTCGGCGCTCGGCCTACGCGACGCGTGTCGCGTATACGCTTATGTTTTGTTTTTATTGTTGTGTTATTGTTATGTATATGTGATTAGTGGAGGTTGTCATGTCCGTTTTCCGTTATCTGTTTATTATCGTCACTTTTTTTTTGTTTGAGTCATTAGATTTCATCTGAGTGTTCTGTGTCCGTTCGTCGTCTTTTGTTCGTTTTCGGTCCCATTTCTTTTTTCATTTCCATAAGGAATATGTTTGTCTGTACTTTATTTCTAATTTTGCGCAAGGCTTCTATTCCTTGGCTTTCGATCCATTTAAATCCGTCCTGCATTGTCAGTTTTGTCGGGTCGAAGTCCGTTCCGTTTTCGTTTGGTTTGTCAGTTTTTCCGTTTAATTTGTTTACCGTGTCGTTAGTAGTTTCGTTTTTGGTCAGTCTGTTTGTTGCGTTGTCGGTGGTTTTGTCGTTTGTATCGTCTGTTTTTTCGCTGTCTGTTTCGTCTGTTTTTTCGCTGTCTGAGTCGGTCTGGTCTTCCGTGTCTGTGTGGTGTAGTACGGGCGGGGAGCCCTCGGGTGTGTGCGGGGTAAACACCCTTTCTGGTTTTTCCTCGCCTTCTATTTCGTCGAGTAGCTGCTCCTGGTGTCGACGCAGTCGCTGTTGCGCCAGGAGCCGCTCTCGCTGTTGCTGCTGGGCTTGTTGCCATGGTTGTTGTTGCTGCTGTTGTTGCGTTTTTAACACGATCATGTATTTTGCGCACTCGTCCACGTGGGCCAGGAATCGGCGCGTCGGGAAGGCGCAGTAGCACAGCGGGCATATTACTTTATCGGACCCCACGTCTGCTACTTTTTGGGTCAGATCGACGTAGCATAGGTGGAGGTGCCGAATCATTTCGTGCACCCTGACTCCTTTTCGGCAAAGAACGCATTCGGCCACTGCCGGGTTCCGCTGGGTCACGGTGTTGTTGCCGCTGGTACTGGCCATGTTGTTTTGTGTTCTTTTTTTTATCTGTTAGATGTGTTTTGTTGAAATGATACGAAAAGGTAATGCAATAAAGATATAGTTTTTAAGCCATGCATAGTGGTTAGGTTTATCTGTGTACTGTAGTAAAGAGAGTAATGTATGATGAATTCCTTGTTAATGAAGGTATATGTAGTAGGATAAGGATATATTTGGTTATTATTTATTATTATGATTATTATATTTTATTAGTTTATCACGTTTTGTTTATTTTTTTTTTGTGTTTTTTATGGTAGCGCGTTACGATCATGGTACGTTAGCGCGTAGATTGGTCTACGAGTTGGTTGGGGCGGGTGGTCTGTGATGATGGCGACCTCCCTACACTCGGTAACCGGTTGTGGCTGAGTTTCGACCAACTCTATCGGTTGTCTATGATAGACAACGGTTGGTTCGGGAGCCTGTTCGGTTTGTTGTCGCGTTATCGTTTTTCGGTTTTTTATTACGCACGATATGATTTTATATATGCTTGATAATTTTCCGAATAGGGAAAACTTCCATCCGACTACTGCTAACAGCATGATGGAAGCGAGGGAGATTCCACTATATTTTAGTATGGTTTCTAATGTGGAGAGTCTGTGACTCATGTACTGGGTTTTTGAAATTTCCCTTGCCTTTGTGATGATAGCCTTTAATGCTACCTCGTTTTTTGTTAAGTCATCGTGTATCGGATTTGTGTTTGATAATCCCGTAAGTGTTTCTGTTTCCGCTATGATTTCTGTGAGGTTAATGTTTTCCACGTTTTCCATTGATTTTTGGATCATTGCTGTTATATTTAGAATCGGTGTGTGTGCGAATTTTACTTCGATTGAGGATTTTATTTCCACTGAAGGAGTTAGTGTCGTTGTTCGGGTTTTAACTCGGCAGGTGGGTTCGACTTGTAGTATTCCGGCGTTTTCGATTGTTTCAATAATCGATTTGTGATTATCGCAAATAAGATATAAAGTTTCGGGTTTTGGTGCTGCGTACAGCCATGCGTTTGCGTTACGAATTTTCTTCCAATAGGTTTGCTTTAGTATTTTTAGTCTGATATCGCATGATTCTAGATTGCCGAATTGTGGATTGACGAGGAGTTGAACCTCGCATTCAGTTTCGTCGTTGATCTGCGCTACGGGATAGATTTGTTTGCAGATGTATCGATTAATTATGAATTTACATTCGCCTTCGTCTTCCAAATTGAAATAACTACTAAAGTCTTCGGAAACTGCGGTGTATCGGACTGCCGGTTTAATGTACGCGAATCTCGCGCCTTTTGCCATTGAGAGTTGGCGTACTGGAACGGATAGATGTTGGTATAGTTTGTACTGTGTTAGGTCCAATAGTGGGATTTTGATGACATAGATAAGCCGTTCTCCGTTATGGAACGCTGTGAGGTCGATTATTTTCGTCAATTCCGGAACGTATTCCGAGCTGAGTGGGATAGGGAATATCGTGTTTGGTGTTGATTTTCGAATCGCTTCTGCGCTAACTAATATCTTTTTTGCCGAAAGTATTTCGGGGTGTATCTGTCCCATTTTTGCGAAGAGTATTGCGTTTGTCAATATTTCCAAATCGATTTCGTATTGGATAAGTGTTTCCTCTACAGAAGTGGTGTATGTTATCAGCTTTTGGATTACGTGTAATTCGTAATCGAGTGATGCCTGTTTCAGTTTGATTTCTTTGATTTCTTTGTTTATTCTGCTTGTTAATTCAGTGATTTGGGTTTGGGTGAAGTTGAAACCTGCTTTGATTATATGTGTTTGGTTTAGTATGATTTCCGCTAATTCGGTGGTTGTGTTTGCAAGTGCATCGATTTGTGAGTTTATTCTGTCTGAGTCTTCACTGTCCATTGTTCCGAAAAGTATTTTGTTAATTTTTCCTACGAATTCTAAAGGCGCGCGTTTCTTTCTCTTGTCAGTTGAATCGAGTTGAATTGATGGTATCAGTTCCTGTAAGGTTGCCTCTGCGTTCGCGACGTTGTTCAGTCGGGCTTGTATGTTTTGCAGCTGACCTCTGGTTAGGCAGTGACCTCGTAAGGTGGAACAAAATGCGTTGGCGGCGCCAAGATTTTCTTGTATCTGTTGTCGTCTGGACGTGAATCCGTGTGTGTCTATATACGTTATGAGCGTCCATGTTGTATGGTATGAATGAAGTGTGCCCAAGGACTCCGAGTAAAGTCCGGGGTTTTTCGTCAGTGGCGTAATTTTGAAGGCGTCTGGTGCGGACGCCCTTACGGAATTGGCGTGGCATCTGCAACATATGCCAGTTTTATTTTATCTACGTGTAGAGTTTTTGTTGTGTTGTCATCTAGTTGTATTATAATGTTGCGCTTGTTTGGGATTTGTGTGATTTTGTATGGGCCTAGCCAGTCCTTGTCAAATTTACTTGTTTTGCGTTCGTTTTTTGTAAGAACGAGTTGACCTACTTGATATTCCGGTTCTACAGTTCTTTTATCGTAATATCTTTTGGTTCGTTCTTTGAACTTTATTGCCTTTTCTAAGGCGAGTTCTTGAACATTTCTGAGGTTTCTCATTAGATCTGTCATGTAGTCGTCGTAGGTTATGATTTTTTCAGGTGGTGGGAACTCTGAAGGTGTTCGAGCTCTCCTACCAAATACCAATTCGTATGGGGTGAACCCTGTACTTTCGTGTATGCTGGTGTTGTATGAAAGTGTCGCAAATGTAAGCAGTTCATCCCAGTCTCGATTACTGTCGATGAAATGCTTTAGATATTCCACAAGAACGTGATGGCTGCGTTCGATTGCGCCGTTCGATTGTGGGTGATACGCAGTTGTTCTGTGTTGCTCTATTTGGAATAGTTGAGCGAAATCTCTAAACATCTCTGACATGAAGTTCGTACCTTGATCGGTCAATATTGCGCGAGGCGCACCAAAAGTTGATATTAGGGTTGTACAAAGCGCTCTCGCTACGTCTATCGACGTTTGGTGTTTAAGTGGTACCGCTATACTGAATTTACTGAATAAGTCGAGCATAGTTAGTATGTACGTATGTCTGTTTTTTGTTTCGCGTAGTGGACCTACGATATCGATGGCTACTTTGTCGAAGGGTTGCGCTGGTGTGTCCGTGATGACCATAGGAGCTTTATTTTTTACTCGGACCAGTTTGTTTTTCTGGCAGTCGAAGCAGTATCGGATGAACGTTTCTACGTCCTTTTTTAGTCCTCGCCAGTAATACTGCGAGAGAATGCGCTGGTATGTTTTCGTTACGCCTTTGTGGCCTCCGACTGCGGATCCGTGTAATTCTCTGATTATGTTTTGTCTATTTTCCTGGTCTGGAACGGTTATAAGGCCTTCGCATAGCCTAAAGGTGATGTTTGAGTTAATCGCGAGTACTCGTAGGTATCCTTTGATGTTAGACCACAAAAACGTATCGATGATTTTTGGGTCTTTGGATAGGGTACAAGATGTGATTTTGTTTTCTACTAGCGTCTGTACAAGGGTTTCTAGACATTTTTGAATTGTAAGTGTACTAGTAGCGTCTGTCGATTTATTTTTACAAATTATCGTGAAGTATCGTAGTGTTTTGTCGCGTGTGACGAAAATGTGTCCGATTCCGGGATCGGACTGCGAGAATACCGATTGGGTGAGCTTACCCTTTTCCGCGAGTATTTTTGAAACCATTGTATCCATGACACCATCGGCTGACAGGAAGTGTGCGATGTTATCTTCCTGCGCCAGGATGTTTTCGTGTGTTACTACGATATTATTTTTTAGTTGTACGTCTTCTGTTATCGTTATTCCTCTTGTTGTTGGTGGAGTTTCCAGTGTTAGACGTTTTCGTTGATATTGCGATGGTCTGTACGTTGAGTCGTTGTCAGAATCACTTTCTGACGATGCCGACATTTGATGGTATTGGTTTGCTAACGCTGGAGAAGGTTTCCGAGGTGTAGCTAATCGTGATTCGTCTGATTTAGAGCATTCTGTTGTCTCATGCAGAATCCACGGTGGTGATTCAAATGTTGGTCCAATGTCCATTGATGATGAACTGTCCTCAATCTGCTGGGAACGCCTTGGTGTGAGGATTGGTTGTTCTGGTGTGTGGTCGTCGATTCGCCATGAACACCCTGGTGTGGCGGCTGGTTCGTCGATTTGCCATGAACACCCTGGTGTGGCGGCTGATTGTTCTGCTGGGGTTCTCGGTGTGGCAATTGGTAGGTCGATCCTCTTGGGAGTGCTTGGCACTGCGGTTGGTTGCTCGATTCGTTGAGGGGTTGTTTGCTCCACTGGTGGTGTATTATCCGGAGTTTTTGTGATTTTTGAGTCCCAATATTCCTGTGTCATTTCGGGTGACACTGGCACAGGTGATTTCGTTTTTGATTGTGCATCCTCAAGATTTACATGTATTGGAATACTTGGGATTCTAGAGTTACCTACACGGACGATACCGTCCGTGTAGGTAACTCTAGAATCCCAATATTCTGGTGTTAGTTGTGGTGATGGCGGTGGGTCTGAGTCCGAGGATGTTGAGTCCGGAGGCTGGAATCGAGTTTTTGTTTTTCGTCCTCTGGTTTTGCGAGTGCTGCGCGTAACTTTGGAATCCCAGTATTCGTCCGTCATCTCGGGTGACAGATTCCCAGTTTCATTCAAGTTTTTCGTTATTGGTTGCTTTTTTGGTTGATTATCCGGGGCCCTTGGTTTTTTATTTGCCAACCTTTCACTACGCCTAGTAGGTTCTTTTGGCGTCTTTTTCGTTCGTTGTTTTATTGGTTTGGCCAACCGTTTCTCTGGTTGCTTTGATGTTGTACTCTTCCGAGGTTCTACGGGTGCGGGTGGTGAACGAAAGTGCGGTGGAAACGTCCGTTTTCCGCTGTTTTCGTCTTTTTGTGGATCATTGGATTTTTGTGTCGGAACTGAAGGTGGTGACCTAAAGGTCGGCTGAACAGATGGTTCGCCAGCGTTCTCGTTATCAGATTCCGTTTCGTGTTCCATATCTTTTTCCTTATTTTTCGCCTTTTGGTTGTCATTTTTGTTTTCGGATCCATTTGTTTTTTCGCTTTTGTCACCGTATAAGTTGCCGGCTTTCCCATCAGGGCTGACTTTTTCGCGAAACTCGCTTTTGCTGTACTGCGATAAGCTTTTTGTTTTACTTGGCCTCATTGGGCTCTTTTCTTTTTGTTGCCTCATTAGGCTTTTTCCGGTTTGCTGCTTCGTTGAGCTTCTTTTGTTTTTCTGCCTCGTTGGGCTGTTTTCGTTTTGTTGCCTCGTTGGGCTGTTTTCGTTTTGTTGCCTCGTTGGGCTATTTCCTTCATCTTCTGTTGTGCTATCCTCTATATCCGTATATTTATATTGTTTTCCTCTATCATCTCGTTTCCTGATTTGTTTGCGTGGTCGTTGCCTATTTCCTTCGTCGTCCGTTGTATCGACCGGACGTTTGGAGAGTCGCCGTTGTGGTTGCGTATTCTCCTTTGAGTACAGCTCTTCAATCATTCGCTTGATCGGTTGAATGAGTTCGCCTTCGTTTTCGGATAATTCCGAAGTTGATGTTTCGTTGTTTATGTCTGGACTGATTTTTGTGGGTACACTCTCCGTTTGTTGCTTGGTTTTTGTCTTTTCCGGTTGTGGGTTTGTATCTTGCTGGGTTTGTTTCGTTACCTGTTCCGTTGATTCGTCGGGTGCAGCTTCGCTGTCCTCCCTTGTATTTCGCTTTTTTCTCGGCGCTGGATTTCCTGAACCTGTATCAGTCGTTGACCGATTCCTGGTTTCAGGTGACGCTTTGGGAGTTAATTTCTGCTTTTTTGACTCCTGGTTCGCGATATTATCTGACGAGCTTTCCTCGCGTTGCCTGATTGGCATAATTTCTGCGGGGTTTCGCGATAAAGCGTCGGCGACGACGTTGAGTTTACCTGGTTTGTGTACGATGTCATAATCATACCCGATTAGTATGATCTGCCATCGTTGCAGTTGCTGCGGGATATCAGGTTTGTTTTTGATGTAGGTTAACGCTCTGTTATCCGTAACGAGCGTAAAGCGTTTCCCGTATAAGTACATTTTGAAGTACTCTATCGCGTTTACTATTGCTAGTAATTCTTTTTTCATCGCGTCGTACGCGATTTCAGTTTTTTTCAATGCTCTCGAGTAAAACGCTATCGGATGGTCAAAGTCGCCGTGTTTCTGGCTAAGTACTGCGCCTATGGCGTAGTCTGATGCGTCTGTGGTGAGAGTGCAAGTTTTGTCGAAATCCGGATATTTTAGAACCGGTCGTTCGATGATTCTTGCCTTTAGGTACTCGAATGCTGATTGGCATTCGTTTGTCCAAGTGAATTTCTCGGACTTTTTTAGTTGTACCGTTAGAGGAATAGCAATTTTCGCAAAGTCGCGGATAAACCGTCGGTAGTATCCAGCGAGTGCGACGAATTGCTTAATTCCTTTTTTGTCTTTGGGTACTGGAAAGTTCTTTACCGCGTGTATGTTGTGGCTATTTGGTCTAACGCCATCTGAGGATATAATATGCCCCAAATAGGTCACTTCTCTATTCAGGAAGTGGCATTTCTCCGTCTGTAACGTTAGTCCCGCTGATGTTAGGCGTTTTGCTAGGGCTTTGAATTTATTTTCGTGTTCTGTCATGTCCCGTGCGTATATTACTATATCGTCTAAATAGACGAAAAGGTCTGTGCCTTGGAGTCCGGATAACACGACGTCCATCAGCCTCTGGAAGGTTGCTGGCGCGTTTTTGAGTCCGAACGGCATTCGACAGTACTCGTAATGCCCGTTTGGAGTCGAGAAAGCGGTTTTGTGTCGATCCGCTGGGTGCATTTCTATTTGATAGAAACCGGACGCCAAGTCGAATGTTGAAAAGTAACGGGCGTTACCCAGTTGGTCCAATATATCGATGATATTTGGAAGTGGGTACGCGTCTGGCGTGGTTTTATCGTTAAGTTTTCGAAAATCGATAACGATTCGCCATTTTTTGTTACCTTTTGAATCTGGTTTTTTGGGAACGACCCAAACTGGAGAATTATAGGGAGAAAGGGATGGTTGTATAATTCCCTTGTCTAGCATATCGCTGACCTGGTTTTGTATCTCCTTTTTGTGTACTGGTGGAAACCTATACTGTTTTGTGTTGATCGGTCTGTTGTCCGTTGTATAGATTTCGTGTTTCGTTAATGTCGTGTGGCCTAACCGATCTCCAGGTAGACAAAATAGATGTTGGTATTCTGAGACTAGTTGGAGTACGTGGTCTTTTTCCGTTTCGTTAAGGTGGTCAAGTTGTAAGAGTGCTCGAAGGGCTTCGAGCCTAGATTGATCGTCTAACTGTATCGAGTGCACTTCTGCACGGTTCTCACGCTGAGAAGTGTGAGAGTCGCCCGACATGAAGTTGTCGATCGGTTTTTCTGAAATAGCTTCTACTGGTATCAGCTCGACTGTCGGAATTTCCAGATTGATTTCGCAATTATGCGAATTAATCGCGCAAAGATATGCGATTCCGTTGGTGTTTTTGACAAGAGCGTTGCCCAAGTAGAGCCGATGGCCCACGTCCATTCTAGGAATATATCCCTCCTCGAGATCGGTTGGCTTTAGTCTGATAGGTATGATGAGTTTTGATCTGCTTGGTATCGTCACTCGTTCGAAGCTCTCGAACGGGATTCGATAGCTGGCAAAAGCGATGCAGGCTTCGCTATAGAGAATGTCGGCTGGAGTCTCCCTGAAGAAGACATCGCCGAGAATAGCGTCCTGCATGATCGGGAAAAAGTCTTCCACTAAGTGGAATTCGACTTTAAACTCTTTGATTTTCAGGTAGCATCTACCAAGTGTTTTTGCTGTACCATCAGTGATTCCGCTAAGCTCGTAAATTAGCGTCGGATCTACTTCCGTACGCAGGCCAAGTAATGATTCTTTCAGCAGGTTTATTTCCGCTCCGGTATCGGCGAGAAACAAGGCCCGCTTGGTAAATAGATCTGGGGATTCTGGTGTCACCGTTGGTGGTCTATGCCGGCGCGACAATCCTAATTTAATTGTCGCCTTTCTAATAGTTACTCTACCGTCTATACTTTTTACATGCTTAGATCCTACGTATTTTACAAGTTCCGGCTTGGTTTGCGCTTTATCTGCGTCTTTTGTTAATTTGTCGTTGACGAGCGCTCCGGTGTCCGACCTCTCGTTGCGCTGTCGCGAGAGGCGGATCTCTCGTTTTTTTGAAGCAGGCGCTCGAAAATTTGTTCGATTTGCGCTGCATCAAGGCTCGACTGATGATCCGATTTACGCGAGTTTCGACTGTTGCTCGAGTTTTGTCTGTCTCGCGAGTTGTCTCGGCTGTTTCGGTCGAGAGAGTTGTCCCGATTATTTTGGTCGCGTGAACTATCGCGATAGTTACGATCTCGCGAATTATTTCGATTGTCTCTATTGTTGTAATTATTTTCCCACGAGTTGTTTTGTTGCGGGTTATTCTGATAATTGTAATCCCGTGAACTGCTTCGCTGTGGATTGCTCTGATAATCGCCCGGGCTATCGTGATAATTTTCGCGTGAATTATCTCGATAATTATTTCGCGGATTGTTTCGGTAATTTCCGCGCGAATTGTTTTGATAACCCCCACGTGGGTTATTTTGGTACGTATCGCGTGAGTTGTTTTGGAAGTTGCCGGGTGAATTATTTCGATAATTACCAGGTGAGTTGTTTCTATAATTTCCGCGAGAATTGTTTCGGAAATTACCCGGTGAATTGTTTTGATAATTCCCCCGTGGGTTATTTTGAAAACCTCCACGAGAGTAGTTCTGGTACGGTGAGTTATTTTGATATTGGCGACTGTTGATGCGCGTGTTCGTATTTTCGCGCAATCGTTGCACGGAGTAGCATTCCGACGTTGAATGCGTAGGGTTCTCGCGGTGGACTTCGCAAAATTTTAATCCGTTGTTGTCGGTTAATTGCGTGAACCGAACTTTCGCCTTTTCTGGACTTTTGTCCCTAGTCTCCGATTTATCGCGCTGCCGTCCCTGATGTACAGTTTGTCTGCGGACGAGTTCGTTCTCGATGTTAAGCGCTTCGTCGACTGCGCTGTCGAGGGTAAGAAAATTTTTTTGCATTATTATGTTCGCGATCTGGTCGAAAAGTCCGCGAATGAAAGCTTTTATGACGGTTTGTCGTACTTCATCCGTACGGTTTTGCAGGTATTGTTGCTGATTTTCCGCTCGATAGACCTCTCTTAGTCTGTTTTCAATTCTAGTTGCGATTTTTCGCGTGCGAGTTGCGTAATCGAGTACCGACTCGTTGTAATTTTGAGAATTCGATTTTAGTTCTAATTCGAGATCTGATAATTCGACTGGTTTTTCGAGCGCGTTCCTGAGATCTCTCAGGAGTGGCTCTAAAGTGTTATGTGTTTTCGCGTCGGCGATGTCGGCGGCAACTCCTGATAATTTTAGTTGTATTATTTCAAGGAGTTGCGGTTGGTCGTTTTCTGAGACGATTTTCGCGGCTTTTTTACAAGCGCGTATAAAGTCGTTGAGGGGGATATTTTTCCCGTTAAAATTCGGTATAAGGTTTTGCACATCGCGGAGCGTTATCGAGCTGCTCGCCATTGTGTAGTGTGGTCGTAGCGGGAATCGATCGGCAGATAGTGTACGGCGGAAAAAATTATTTCCGCCGTGTGTTCGCGCGGGGCGCTGAGGTGGCACTGGTGGATCAATTTTGGTGTAGTTATTAAACTACCCAATTAATAAAGAAAAAATAACAAAAATATAGATAGATTTTCGTTGTGTTGCTGCCGTCTAACATGAGGCGCAATTGGGGATTTTTTGTATTTGATATATATATATCTATGTATATATTTTCGTGTATTTTGTAAGTATTTCGTTCCTTTTCTTTTTTTTTGTTTTGTAGTTTGTTTTTTTTTGTTGTTTGGGGTTTTGTTTTGCTGCCGTCTAATGTGAGGCGCAGTAGTATCTCCCCCCTTTTTTTTTGGATATAGATTATTATTATATATGTATATATATATATATATGTATTGTTATTTTATTTGCTGATTTTATTATTTGTATTGGTTATTAGCTTGTATATATATATATATATTGTTTCGCTGCCATCTGGTGTGAGGCGCGTTATTTCTTTATTATTATTATTATATTAAAAATTTTTTTTTGAAAGAGGGAAAAAAAGAATATTGATTCGATAATTAGACAAAAACAAAAAAAAAGAATTATTTTTATATATGCGTATGTTTGCTGCCAACTGGTATGTGGCACGGTGAAAAGAGAAAAAAAAGAAAAAAAAAATAAATTTGTACTTCTCTTCTCTTCTCTTTGAGTATGTATTATATATTTTTTGTATATATATTTTTTTTTTGTTCTATCAAACTACTTGTTTATTATTACTACCATTATCGTCATTATCTGTTGGATGCTGTTGCTGCTACTTGTGTAGCGCATCCACAAAAAATTTTTTTTTTTTTTTTTTTTTATTTATGTATTTTTTTTTTTATTAGTATTATTTTTTTGTAAATATGTATGTGTATATATATTTTCCCTGTTGTATTTTATTTAAGTTTATAATTATTGTATATATATTTATTTATTCGTAGGAAATGTATAAGAAAAGGAGGGAAGTTGTTTGTTAGTTGTATGTATTTTTTGTTGTCACGTACTCTTTTCTCGGTCGTACGCTTTATACACGCGTCGCGTGTCGGCGCTCGGTTCCCGTGGGGTCGTGAAAGCGAAAAGATTTTTTTCTTCTCCTTTTTTTTTCTCTCTTTTTTTTATATATATATATTGTGACGGTGCGTCCTGGTTCTTAACGTTCCCAAACGGGACAACTCGGGGAATAATCACGGATTTTTGGGCGCCAGCTACTGTGTCGGTGTAGCACCGCGGCGCTCGATTAAATTAATCGAGTGCAAACCAAACCAAAAAAAGAAAAAAAAAACGAGGGAACAAAATCTATTAAATTTTTCACGGCACTCGGCTAGCAGGAACGGGGGGGGAGGGGGATGAGACTTCTCAGGCCGCAGGCACTGTCCAGGGCTTCTTGACGATATTACCTCGGCACGAAAACAAAATATGCAAAGTTTCAATAATCACACAAAAAAAAGTAAATATTACGAACGCTTTTACAGTCTCGGGTAGAAAGGGGAAAATTATGCTAACGGTCGCGCGCTGTAAAATTCCGCGATCGCCACCACTCACGCGCACGAAAAATATAGAGCAAAATGCCGGCGCACGTGGCAGCCGGTGATCGGCGATCAAAAATTTATACAATCCAAGAAATGCTTAAAATTACCAGGGGGGTGATGGGTAAATTTTCGGGGGGGGGGGGGGGGAAACGTGGGAAATGGGACAGTCAATCGGGTCGAAATGGGGCTGGGAAACTCAAAATGTACTCACTCAACCTGTCGCTTACACGTCGTGTCGCTTACAACAGAATCCGTGCGAGCACGCTCTCAATCAATCCGTTCGATAATCCTTAGTAATTCCAGTCGAGATAATTTACAGTATTGGGTCCAAATCGTGTCCGTGGGCGTACAATTCCTCGTCAAATTCGATACAATACTCTCCACGCAGGAGTCTGGTATAACGTGGCTTGCCGGGTCGATATAATTTCCAAATCTTTCCTCAATAAATTTTCCTCGCCTGTCACACACTCGCTCTCTCACACGCCGTGGCTCGAAGTGAAGAAAGCCATGCCGTTTCCGGCTTCTTCTCCGACCTCAGGGTCGGTCTTGCAATTTGCGATTTTTCTGCGAGAATCGATTGGTCGGCCTCGGGACTAGCTGGGCGGTGGGCGTCGTAATTGGCTGCGGCCGATTGCGAATATTCGTCGCGACGGAAGGCCTGTCGCGACGCTCGGCGCGCGCATCCTCGGCATCGATTTGCCTATCGATTGCCGAATAATTCTTCACGCCGGGAGGTGCTGGTTCCTCGCGGTGGGCTGGGGAACTGTCGCTTCTGACAGCTCGAGTGCAAATTTTACGGTGTTTACCCGCACGACACAACTCGTCGGTTTACACTCGTTATTTCGAGCCGAGAGTGTGTCGTCGAGCTTCGGACTGGCCAGGGCGGGTCAGTCGAGTGGAATTTTCGTGGTGGTGGCCTCCAAGGGACGGACGGCGGTGTGGAAGCAGAGCATCGGTTTGTCGAGATTTGTTTGGAGGTTAGTGCCTGGCTGCCGTACCAGGCTTTAATTGGCAATTTTTGTAGTCGGATTCCGGGCCTGGCGAGGTCAGTCTGGTCGTTGGTGGAGTCTTCGGGTGTCTGCTGTGGCTGTAGTGGTCTTCGGGGTGCTGCGGTGAGTCTTCGTGGTCTTCGGTGGGCTGCGCTGGATCTTCGTTGTCTTCGGTGGGCTGCGCTGGATCTTCGTTGAGTGAGCAGGGGGAGGACTGACGGGGTAGCAAGGGATGAGGGTGAGTCGAGGGGAAGGTTTAACAATAATTCAGTTCGGTGCTTAGATAATAGATTCTAATCCTAGTGTATTTGTTTTAGGTGAGTGGTGGGACGTCGAGCCACGCTGGGGAGGGCTTGTGACGCACCACGTCACAACTCCCCCCCACTTGCCGAAAGTACGTCTCCTGACGACTTGAGCAACAGATTCATACCGGGGACTAGCAGGGTAGGATTTCTGGGAGGGGTGAGAGGGGCTGGCGGGTCTACGAAAAATATAGGAATGCAGTCTGGTAATTTTAATAATACTGGTTTTACTCGTCCTCAGTCTTCTCTCCTCTTATGTACACCTGTCATCCACACAACTAAAAATGAAACAGCTCTTTGGTACCGCTGGTGTGTGATGACAGTCATGAGATCAGAACAAAATAATAATAGTACAAAAGAAAATAACTGACTTGAAAGAAAAACAAACTAAATAATTGGCCTCTTGGTGGCAAGTACTGGGGGGGGGGGGGGGGTTCGGGGAGAGAATAACGGAAGGGAGGAGCATTGAACGAGATGCGGAAGAAAAAGCTGATAAGCGAGGGTCGTCTACGGGAAAGATAGGGTTTTTTTTTTTTTTTTTTTTTTTTTTTTTTTTTTTTTTTTTGGCGGGACTGTCGTTCAATGGGTCGGTCGGGGACGGTTCTCGAGGCGGGTCGGGCATTTTGCGGAGCGGTGGTCGGACTTTCCGCAATTCCAGCACCGTGAGGGGTGCCTTACATGGCTTACTGCGGGTTTGGGGCTGACGGGGTGGGTGAGTTGGAGGGACATCAGGGCGGGCACGGGGGGTGTGGGTCTGCTTGACGCTTGGGGCTTCGGGGTTCGGGGGAGAGCGCGGGTTTGGGGAGCTGAGGGTGCTAGGGGTAGGGACATCAGGGCTGGGGCTTGGGGACTCGGGGTTCGGGGGAGGGGGCGGGTCTGGGGAACTGGGGGTGCCAGGGGTAGGGACATTAATGCGGGGGCTTGGGGACGGGCGGGAAGTCGACGGGGAGCGGGTTGGGGGCGGGTTACGAGGGGAGCAGGGGGGGGGATTGGGTTTTTGGGGAGTGGAGCTGGGTTTTGGGGCTTTCGGGGGATATATGAGTGTGGGGCCGTGGTACAGGGGACCTGGGGGGAAGGTGAGCACCAGCTTGGGGATGGCGCCGGTGTGGGCAAGGGGATGGGGACGAGCTGGGGAAGTATCTTTCGGGGCGGGTTTAGGGCTGTCTGCGGCGCAACTCGTAGCTGCGCTCCGGGGGGGCGGGAGGTCGGTTAGCGCTCCCACGAGGGCGACCTCGGGGACGTCGCGGTCTCTCGGGGCCTTCGTTGGTGGCGGGGTCGGTGTTGGCAGTTGGGTCTGGCGGGCTGGCTGTCTCTCGCTCATCCGGGGTGGCAGGATCTCGACCTCTGGCAGGTGGTAGCCGATGGCGTCCCGACGGGCTGCGGTTGTGCGGAGTCCGCCGCGTCCGTGCCGGCTCGTCATCCAGGGCAGTCTCTCCATTCTGTAATGACGGGGAAGGGGACTTTAGGGTCTGACTATTATCCGGGGCTGGGGCAAGGGGGGGGGGTGGCTGGGGGTAGGCCTAACGGGGGAATGTCTGCGATGTTTGGGGGAGGGTGGTAGGGCTTCAAATCTTTAATATGGACTTTCGGGCGGATATTTTTGGAGGGTATATTTAATTCGTAAACAACAGGGGACAGCTTATTGGTAATTTCATAGGGTCCGCGGTATCTGGCGGCAAGCTTCGCGGCAAAATTCTGCGCGCCGGACGAAAGCACGCGATTCTTCCGGAGTACTAAGTCTCCTACGTTGTACTCTCGATCGGATCGCCCTTGGTTATAATATCGCGCCTGTCGTCGCGCGGCTAGGGATAAATTACGGTGCACCCAGTCGTGAATTAAGGGCAGTCGGGTCATTCGATTTTTCCAAACGGCTGGGTCTGTCCGGTCTTCGACGGTCGGGGGGGGGGTATTTCATTTCTGATGCTTTTTGCAGGGCGAGGGTTTCGGCCGAAATTTAGGAATGCAGGGGTCATCTGGGTGGAGGCTTGGACGGCGGTGTTGAGGGCAAAACACAATTCGGGGAGGTGGGCATCCCATGTCTGGTGGTCGTCGCCTATATAGGAAATAATCATGGTCTTAAGGGTTCGATTAACTCGTTCGACGGGGTTGGCTTGGGCATGGTAGGGAGGAATGGTGGTCTGTCGGATGCCGTATTGGGATAACTGTGTGGTCATATATCGGTTTACAAATTCTGTACCATTGTCTGTCAGGAGGTATCGGGGGCATCCCCAACGGTTCAGGACTAATTTTTCTAGGGCAGTCATTATGGTGGGTCCAGTCGCGGTTTTTAGGGGTTGGGCTTCGATATATTTCGTAAATAAGTCCTGGAATACAACGACGTATCGGTTTCTATTTTTACTCGGGGGGAACGGTCCCATGACATCGGCAGCGACGACTGTCCACGGGCCTTCGGTCGTTCTTTCTCTCATCAACCCAACAGGTGCAGTTTGCTGTACTTTGTTGAGTTGACAGACTGGGCATCGTCGCACGAACTGCGCGACGTCTTGAAAAATTCCGGGCCAGGCAAAATCTTGGGTCAGGCGATGGTAGGTCTTGTCTATGCCTAGATGGCCGGACTGGGGATTATCATGGGCGTCTCGTATGGCTTTCTGTCGGGCATCACAGGGCAGGACTAACTTCCAGGAGTCCAGGTCTACCAGGGTAGGGTCTATCACAGGGTGTGGTCGGTGGTGGTATAGTCGGCCATCCTCGAGTTTCCAGTCGGGGTATTTGGAGGGGAATTGGCTGACATTTTTCATTTGTTCGAGGTACCAAGGGTCTATCGATTCGCCTATTGTGGCAAGGGCTTCGGGTGTTCCCTCGAACATTCGGGATAGGGCGTCGGGTACGACGTTCAGGGCTCCCTTGCGATGAACAATATCCATGTCGAGGTCTTGCATGGTCAATGCCCATCTCGCAAGTCTTCCCGACGGGTCTCTAACGTTTCGTAGCCAGCGCAAGCTGCTGTGATCTGTGATCACACGGAAAGAGGTGCCTTCTAGGTACGGGCGCAATTTCTTTGCAGCCCACAGAACGGCTAGACACTCCTTTTCGGTCACACTGTATTTTCTCTCGGCTTGGGAGAGGACTCGACTACAAAATACTATGGGGTGTTCTTCGCCCTGGGACTCTTGGGTCAGGACGGCTCCGATAGCTACATCGCTGGCATCGGTGTGGACGGTGAAGGGCTTGGTAAAATCGGGACGAGCTAAAACTGGGGCTTGGGTCAGGGCTGTCCGTAATGCTTCGAATGCTATGCTCTGTTCTTCTCCCCACTGCCACGGTGCGTCCTTTTCCAGGAGTCGCACGAGGGGGACTTTGTGCTTGGAAATGTCACCTAGGAAGCGAGCATACCATCCGATCATTCCGAGGAATCGGCGTAATTGTTTAAGGTTCTTGGGAGGAGGATATTTCAGGATCGGGGCTATCTTGTCGGGGTCAGTCTTCAGTCCGTCTTTCGTAATTAAATATCCCAAATATTTCATCTCGGGACAAAAGAACGAACTCTTCTCTCGGTTAATTTCCAATCCCGCGTTTTTAAGGGCCGTTAACACGAGAGTCAAATACTCGAAGTGTTCATCTACCGTTTCCGTGGCGATGATCACGTCGTCTAAGTACGCGAACACATGAGGCTCCCATTCGGGTCTTATCAGTCTGTCCATCAGTCGTTGGAATGTCGCGGGGGCGTTCGTCAGTCCAAAGGGCATGCGGGTAAATTGGAAAAGGCCACGTCCAGGGACTGCAAAGGCGGTGATGGGTCTACTTTTCGGGTCTAACGGGACTTGGAAGTAGGCTTGGCTCAGGTCTAGCTTGGAGATATGTTGGGCACGGCGGAGGCCGTCTAATATCCGGTCCAGGTTGGGTAATGGGTACGCGTCTTTGCGTGTGACTTTATTCACGTCGCGGTAATCGATGCAAAAACGGTGTTTGCCGTTGGGCTTCGGGACTATCACAGGGTTACTGAGCCATCCGCTGTCTGAGGGTTCGATCACCTGTTCGCCGAGCATTTTATCGACCTCGGCTTGGGCAATTCGCAAAAGGAAAGGGGATATCGTTCGGGGGTGTTGGCGGATCGGGGGATGGTTATCGACATCGATGGAATGGCGGATAAGGGATGTACAACTTAACGTTCCCGTGGTGGGAGGGTTCACTAGACGGTCTAGCAGTGACTTTAATCGGTCCTCCGTATTTTTAGTGATTTCCACCAGGCCGGCAAATTCAGGGTGGGCTGACACGACCATGGGGATGTGGCCATGCGTGGCGAACTTCCGAGGACGTCCTGTGGGTGTACGCCACGTGTCGTTCAGGTGATCTATTTGTAAGCCTAACAGCTTACAAAAATCTCTCCCTAGAATCGCATCGTACCCCAAGGGTGCGACACGCATGTCCAGGGGCCAAATTCTTCCGTCGATCTCAAAAAAGAGTCTTATGTCTCCCACCACGGGGACGATGGCGTTGTTGGCAACGCGTACTCCTCCGGTGGCGGGTCTTATCGGGACTTCTAGGGATTCGGCAAGGGTTACTCCTAGGAAGGAACGGGTGGCTCCTGAGTCGATGAGGGCTTCTACAGGGCGTCCGGAAAGGTTGAGGATTAGGAAGTGGCGGTCGTCCTCCCTGTAGTCTTCGGGTCGATCGGGTGGGGTGGGTAGCGGGGACTGTCGGGGTGTACCGGAGTCAATGGTGTCGGCGCGGTCAAGGGGTATAGGGTTTTCGATCCTGGGGGAGGCCTCTACTGTCCTCCCCCCGAGAGGTTTCCCTCACGGGTTCGTCGGCAACGGGTGCACGAATTTGCGTTATATCCGGGGAGACCGCATACAGCGCAAAAATTGCCACGGGGTTGGGGGCACTGCCTGAAGATATGTCCCTGTTCTCGGCAGTTGTAACAGCGGACGGTGGCTGACTGGACTCTAGGGGGTCTGGCGTCGGGTTGGGGGTTAGGGGTGGGGAAAGGGTTTTCGACTTGGACGGCCATCAGGGGTGGGGGAAAGGCTTGAAGGTCTCCGGTTGGGGTGGCAGCTCTAGGGGTTTTTGGAGCTGGCTGTAGGGCTGGTAGGACTGGGGATGGGGCAGCAGGGGCGGCGGGAATGGCTTCAGGGGTCGGGTTTGGCTCTATCGCGGCTGCTCTCGCGTACGATTTACCCTGGGGGATGAATGCAGCGGAGGGAAGAACGGACTGGGTTGGGGGCGGGGGAGGTCGGTAGTTCCTTTTTCGTTCTAACATGGACTCTATGCGTCGACACCTCAACTGAAAATCGAGGAAGTCCGCGATGTCGGCGCGTTCGAGGTGGAAGGCTAGATCGGGGTGCAGGTTTTCGTAGCAGAGGTCGAGCTGGGCGTCTAGGGTGAGGGGAGGGCTGAGGAAGCTAAAATAGGTCCTCATCTTCGTGAGGTATTCCCCACTGGGTTCGCCCGGTCCTTGGGTTCGGCGTTCGACCTCGCGACGTAGCTTCTCCTGCAGATCGCTGTGTCCGAATCGTGCCCGGAAGTGGAACACGAATTCCTCGTACGATGCCCAGGCGTGGTGAGATACCCGATACCACAGAAGGGCGTCGTGGGTGAAGGATTCGGGTAGCATCCGGAGCAATTCCTCCTCGGTGTACGCGCGGCTGGAGCAATACTCGTACAACCGCAGGAGGTACTCTTCCCCATCGTCGGTGCGTCGTCCCGCAAATTTGGGACCGAACCGGCGGAAATGGTCTATCCCGGCGGTATCCCGGGCCACGAAACTTGGGGCTGGGGGTTGGAAGGACTGGGGGTGTCGAAGGGGGGTTCGGAAGGGAGGTCGGAGGTGAGTGCTGTGGTGCTGAGGGTTGGTACGGGGAGGGATATGGAAAGTATCGTGGGAACGGGGTGGGGCTTGGGGCTGGGGTTGGGGGACGGAAACAAGGGGGGCTCTTGTGGGGATTCGGGCCGGGGTTGGTCGTGGGGTGATTTGAGGGGTCACAAATCGAGGGTGAAAGGTTACGGTGGGGGCTGGGGCGGGGGTGGGTTGTAAGGGGGGGTGTTGGGGAATGGTTTCGTCGTGTAGGGACAGTAGGTCGTCACTGTGGTCAAAGGTGATGGGGTCTTGGTACGGCCCTAGGGTTTGACCGGTGGGTAGGGGTTGTTGAGGGGGTTGATTTCCGACGAGGGGTCGGCCGTCGGGGAGGTCTTGGGTGGCGAGCTGGACTTGGGAGGTACTCAGGTCTATCCGGGCGAGGTGGGAGCGTAACGTCCCATTATGCTCGGGCTCCAGTAGTGCGGAGGACAACGTGAACGGTGTGGCCATCCCACGTTCGTCTTCCACGGGGTCCCACTCTACGCTCACACCCCGATAGCGACGGCGAACTTCGTACCGCCAGTACCGGTTTACTAATTCTTTAGCGGTCCCCCGGACGCTCAGTCCGGCATGGTCGCAGAGCCGTATCAACTCGCTCACGTCGCGGAAGCGAGCTAGATCCTGCTTAATCTTTTGCACCTCCATGTGGAGGGCATGATCAACGGGGCCTCGAGGGGGGGCTGTCAGTTCGGGCGGGGGGGTTGAAGTTCGAGATTGGGTTGGGGGTTGGGGTCCAGCCGTGGTAATGCTGCTGGTAGTCGGGGTGGTCACCCCAGCGGTCGTTACGCTGCTTGAGGCACCCTCCATTATTCACGGCAAGGGGTGACTCGGGGGGGGGGAAGGATTGAGTACAAGAAAGAAAGCGAAATAAAAGAAAGAAATATTTAACTCGATGGCGCGGGTTCGGGCTGGCGGCGGGGCGGCAAGCTAGGAAAAGAAAAGAAAAGAAAGAAAAGGGAAAGAAAAATAAGAAAAGAAGTAACGAAGAGAAAGGGGGGTGGGGAAAAAAAAAGGGCAGGGGTTACAATGCAAAAATACAGGGCGTATTAACGAAAATGCGGGGCAATCAATACAATATTCGGGTTAAATATGGGCGACGGGAGTACTTACTTGCCAACAAGATATTCGCGAGTGGTGACGACTCGCGAAACAGCGGCAGGAACAACAGTAATCGTAAAAAAAAAATAATTTAAATCGGTATACGGGGTACAAGAGGGGGGGGGGGGGTATTTTCTGTGCCGAGGTGAGCGCTATTTTGCAGCTCAGGAAAAAGAAATCCCCACTCGAGGGGTGAAAACGTCACCGCCCTCGAGGGTACCGTTTAAATTGTTTTCAATTTTCCTGTTATTACAGGGCCCCACGTTGGGCGCCAAAATTTGTGACGGTGCGTCCTGGTTCTTAACGTTCCCAAACGGGACAACTCGGGGAATAATCACGGATTTTTGGGCGCCAGCTACTGTGTCGGTGTAGCACCGCGGCGCTCGATTAAATTAATCGAGTGCAAACCAAACCAAAAAAAGAAAAAAAAAACGAGGGAACAAAATCTATTAAATTTTTCACGGCACTCGGCTAGCAGGAACGGGGGGGGAGGGGGATGAGACTTCTCAGGCCGCAGGCATTGTCCAGGGCTTCTTGACGATATTACCTCGGCACGAAAACAAAATATGTAAAGTTTCAATAATCACACAAAAAAAAGTAAATATTACGAACGCTTTTACAGTCTCGGGTAGAACGGGGAAAATTATGCTAACGGTCGCGCGCTGTAAAATTCCGCGATCGCCACCACTCACGCGCACGAAAAATATAGAGCAAAATGCCGGCGCACGTGGCAGCCGGTGATCGGCGATCAAAAATTTATACAATCCAAGAAATGCTTAAAATTACCAGGGGGGTGATGGGTAAATTTTCGGGGGGGGGGGAAAACGTGGGAAATGGGACAGTCAATCGGGTCGAAATGGGGCTGGGAAACTCAAAATGTACTCACTCAACCTGTCGCTTACACGTCGTGTCGCTTACAACAGAATCCGTGCGAGCACGCTCTCAATCAATCCGTTCGATAATCCTTAGTAATTCCAGTCGAGATAATTTACAGTATTGGGTCCAAATCGTGTCCGTGGGCGTACAATTCCTCGTCAAATTCGATACAATACTCTCCACGCAGGAGTCTGGTATAACGTGGCTTGCCGGGTCGATATAATTTCCAAATCTTTCCTCAATAAATTTTCCTCGCCTGTCACACACTCGCTCTCTCACACGCCGTGGCTCGAAGTGAAGAAAGCCATGCCGTTTCCGGCTTCTTCTCCGACCTCAGGGTCGGTCTTGCAATTTGCGATTTTTCTGCGAGAATCGATTGGTCGGCCTCGGGACTAGCTGGGCGGTGGGCGTCGTAATTGGCTGCGGCCGATTGCGAATATTCGTCGCGACGGAAGGCCTGTCGCGACGCTCGGCGCGCGCATCCTCGGCATCGATTTGCCTATCGATTGCCGAATAATTCTTCACGCCGGGAGGTGCTGGTTCCTCGCGGTGGGCTGGGGAACTGTCGCTTCTGACAGCTCGAGTGCAAATTTTACGGTGTTTACCCGCACGACACAACTCGTCGGTTTACACTCGTTATTTCGAGCCGAGAGTGTGTCGTCGGGCTTCGGACTGGCCAGGGCGGGTCAGTCGAGTGGAATTTTCGTGGTGGTGGCCTCCAAGGGACGGACGGCGGTGTGGAAGCAGAGCATCGGTTTGTCGAGATTTGTTTGGAGGTTAGTGCCTGGCTGCCGTACCAGGCTTTAATTGGCAATTTTTGTAGTCGGATTCCGGGCCTGGCGAGGTCAGTCTGGTCGTTGGTGGAGTCTTCGGGTGTCTGCTGTGGCTGTAGTGGTCTTCGGGGTGCTGCGGTGAGTCTTCGTGGTCTTCGGTGGGCTGCGCTGGATCTTCGTTGTCTTCGGTGGGCTGCGCTGGATCTTCGTTGAGTGAGCAGGGGGAGGACTGACGGGGTAGCAAGGGATGAGGGTGAGTCGAGGGGAAGGTTTAACAATAATTCAGTTCGGTGCTTAGATAATAGATTCTAATCCTAGTGTATTTGTTTTAGGTGAGTGGTGGGACGTCGAGCCACGCTGGGGAGGGCTTGTGACGCACCACGTCACAATATATATATGAAGTAGAAAAAATAGTTAAAGTAAATAAAGCAAAATAAAGGGTACTTACATTACCACGAGGATTGTAAATAGTAGTCTCATGGGTTTTTCCTTTTTTTTTTCCTTGATTTTTTTTTTTTGCTTCCTTCCTTCAATTTTTTATTTTTCGAGACGTCCTTCCTTCCTTCCTTCAATTTTTTTTGTATATTTTGGGTGGTGGACTGCTGACGGATGAGTCGCGTCGGTGCGGCTGATTACGCCCGCGGCGGGTCGATGCGACGGTCGATGACGCTCGCCGGTGGTAATGTCGGCGGCTGCTATTACGCGGGGTTTTCCTCTGCGGTCGGTAAATCCGACGTCGCTCGCGCACTCTCACTCGACACGCAATAATAATTAAAAAAAAAAAAAATTTCACTGTTCTGTATATTTGTATATATATATGTATATGTATTATTTATGTCTAGGTTAATTATTAATAGTGTCTTTTCACTGTTTTATTATAGCGTCTTTTCGCTTTTTATTTGCTAATTTGTTATTATAGCGTCTTTTCACTGTTATTGTTATAGTTTTTTTTTTTTTTTTCACTTATTGTTCAGCACTGTTGTTTGTTTTTCACTTTTTCGTGTCGTTTTTTTTTTTTTGTATATGCACTGTCACTGTCTCTTCCTTCCTTCACCTTTTTTTTCAATAACTTTTTTTTTTTCACTCCGGGTTGTGATGCGAGCACGGCTCGAGCACCGACGATTCGGTCGAGGGGTTTTTCAAACAAAGTTTGAAAAAGTAGAAAATTTTTTTTTTTTTGATTTTTAGTTATCAATTTTTTTTTTGTGTGTGTGAGCGCGTTTGTGTAATTCGCCCACTTCTGACACCATGTAATGGATGGCCGGTGCAGGTGTAAAGGAATGACGAAAGTCGTAGATGTAAAATATATACTTGGTAATTTATTAGAGTCGCAGCAATGAATTAGGGAGAGTGTACCGTTCCGTGGTTCGAGCTGGACTGATGATCCGAGGTGCGAGGCTGAGGGCCTCGGACCCCGTAACAAAGTCGCGACGGACAGTCGCGACGCTCGCGATAAGGCCCTTTCTCACGGCGCTGAGCCGTGAGAGCGTACGCAGATAAGCTGCAGGGCTTCTTCGAATGCTGCGCGGCGGAAAATGACGCCGTCGCGAAAAATAAGATGCATGGGAAGAGGCTGGAGCCGTTACAGCAGCATTTAGGCAATCGCGAGCGACTCGACAAGTAACGCATCAGCTCAGGAATTGCTGAGTCAGCTATTGGGAAATTATTGACGATATTGTATTCTACCCGGAAACGAGAATTGTTTAAACAATTAGCAATCTGACGAAATATCTGACATCGACTAAAATTAAGCTGACGTGCCTGCTCTTCCATCCATATATAGGGAACCGAGAGCAGGCACCCACTAGTCTCTTCGGAACTCCTGATTCTGTACGGTTGGTTACGTTTTGCTTGTTACGTTGTGTTGGTTACGTTTTGTTAGTTACATTACGATTCACGTAACAATTACTTGTGCAAGGGCACGCAATTCGGTAGTAAGTGATACTACTAGTTCGGACAAGTTCTTCCACGGGAAGACCACTGTACAAGGTGTACTCGATACGATTGGTAATAAACTCTAATTTGGAAGATTTCTGTAATAAACTTTAATGAACATTGTTGTAATAAACTTTAATTTGGAAGATTTCTGTAATAAACTTTAATGAACATTGTTGTAATAAACTATTTGGAAGATTTCTCTAATAAACTATAATAAATAATAAATCGTGCGATTATAATTCTCTTGGGTTCTAACCCTTAACTGGATAAATCCCGAATCATAAGAGCTAACGGCTCTCCCGCAAAACCCAGAGTAGCTAACTGAGTTTCTGCGGATATAACAGCACCCAGCCTTTAATTATCGTTCTTGATAATATTAGTTGATTTCCGGAAGCACACAGCCCAACTAATAATTACGAAAAAAAAATCTGCTTTTCCCAGCGGTCACTGTCGGCTTGATCCCACTTCTGATGTTTGTAAGGGGGTGTCAGGATCTCCATCAATTGGTTGAACCGTTTTATTATGAAAATTGAGAATACATCGAGTAATGGAATATGCAAAATACACGTCTGTCCGCTCTTCCGATCTCGGACCGAGTGGCAACTCTTTCATTGCTCGCCTCGTCCTGACATCCTCACCCGCTTCAGATCGATCGTCTTATGTCTTTATCGCGAATTCATTACATACTCATCATATTACGCTGAAACTCTTCATGAATTCTTCTGCTGAGAGAACGCGCTGAGAGATGTTTTAATGGTTTTCCATTTTGATTTATGTGAAAATCTGTAAAATTATATACAGGGATGGTCATTTGCATAATATAGTACCGGGCAATGATTATATGGATATAAGGTAAGTAAAAATTAGCAATAGTTAATGAAACTCCTTGAGTTATGCACTGTGCCGTGCAAAAAACAAAATATCAGATTTGGAATTTGTAAAAAAATAAATATTTAGAAAATACAACGGCTTTTGAAAGAGAAAACGCGTCCAATTACACAAGAAGTATTGGAAAATTCACAGGATCATTCCATTAATATTTGAGCATTCATACCTAACAGATATCGCCGCGGCTTCAACATTAAACGAAATTTAAAAATGGCTGGAAAAACCGGTATTTTTTCTTGTAGAGCACGGAAAAATATTAGATTTTTGCTTCCTCATAGAGGAAGCTTTGTGATGGTGAAAAAAAAAAATTTCGAGATTTTAATGAAAACGTGTTCAGAATGTTCCAAAACATCGAAAAATCACAATTAGAAAAAATGTCCGGATGTATGCGTGCGTGCGTGCGTGCGTGCGTGCGTGCGTGCGTGCGTGCGTGCGTGCGTGCGTGCCTGCGTGCGTGCGTGCGTGCGTGCGTGTGTGTGTGTGTGTGTGTGTGTGTGTGTGAATCAGACGCGAAAAATTCAAATGGCTATATCTCGCGTACGCCTCCACCGATCAGGCTGAAATTTTGCACACAGCTTGTGTGGTAATCAATGTTTCTGCCAAATTTCATCCAAAAATGTTCAGTTGTTTTTTTCGTACGCCATTTTTAATTTCTTCGAAAAAGTCTGTGCGCACCGTAGCGCTCACAATTTTTTAGCTATCGGGCTAAAACGCGTACACAGATGGAATATGATCACCCGATGATCCCATTAAAATTTCAAGAAAATCGATCGAGCCGTTTAAATTTTATGTCATTTTCAATTTTTTGAATTTCATGAAAATTTATTTTTTCAATACGCATTTTTCCGTATTAAATATTAATCTACGAATAAAAAAGGGTCAGTTTCGTGATCAGCGTGAAAAAATACTTATAATACATTCCCGGAGTGACGGCTAACGAAAAGTTAACGAAAATGGCAAAAAGAGTGATTTTGGTTATTTTCAGACAGCAATTTTTTCGCTTCCCGATGAATACTCTATGATACTCTATGTATTTTTTCGCCTCGAGTACAGATTCGACAGCCGTATGACCAAAAGCGTAAGGTTGGTTTTTTTTCGCACTAAACCTGAGTCGGCCAGCAGTTTTGCTTAAAATTTAAATACGACGTTGATATTGAAAAAGCTGAAAACTGAAATTTTCATATCGCTTCCTCATAAAAGTTGAAAGTTGAAAGTTGAAATTTTTATATCACCTTCTCATAATGGCCCTTTATTCGCGAAGCTTCCTCTATGAGGAAGCCAAAAATATAGTAAATGCTATCTCATAGACGGAGCTTTGCGAATAAAGGGCCATTATGAGAAAGTGATATAAAAATTTCAACTTTCAACTTTCAACTTTTATGAGGAAGCGATGTGAAAATTTCAATTTTCAGCTTTTTTTAATGTGGAAGATATGAAAGCAGTGTTGCCAGCCCATACTTTGCTAATCTCACTAGGTGGCGCATGATATCCCACCAAAAACCGCTAACATAATAGGCGTTATTTCCCGCTAGAAACCACTAACTATGAATTTTTTTCCACCGCAATTCAACCAAGTTTCTATACCCCGGCATTAGATAAACCCGAATAAAGCCAAATGTCAAACTTCCAAAAGTCGAATCAATTACCAGTAATCCTGTCGGCAATTTCCAAACGATCAATAAAATAGCTGTTTTGTTTTCTTAAAAATATTATATTTGAAGGTACTTTTTATTTGATTCAATATTCTGTCACTCTTATAATTATCGTACAATGTAAAACTGTATTTTCCAATTAATAGAAAACTCAGTAAGTTCGCACTTAAATTTTCGCGCGTAGACTTAGAGGCTATGGCAGAGCTAGCAGCGTCGCGCCATGCCGGCAAGGTTAGGTACGAAGTCAGCGATCAGTCGAACCTCGATCATTCCCTATCGAATGCTATCGACTTACGACTCCTTTCGCATGTGTACTTTGACTCTGCCCTTAGAGCGTGTTTCCCAAGAGATCGTTGACTCGAGTATTGCATTCTCTAGTTGGTACTAGAGAATGTAATACTCGAGTCAACGATTCGCAATTTTGAATTCAATTTGTATTGAATTCAAAATTGCGAATTGTGGTATAATTGCTTCGAGATGAGCAAAGACCCAACGGAACGCTATGCCCAAAAATTCAGAGATCAATGGCTCACGGACGTGGAATTGAAAGAATGGATCGTTCAGGTATATGTGGTTTATACGGTGTATTAGATTCAACAAAAGTCTTCCAAAATGCTATTGTCACAACCGGTGTTTACATTTCACAACACGCACTTTAATGGCAAAAAACAGGTAGCAGGCAAGGAAACGAGAGGCCACTGCAAGTTCTGCAAATGCGAATTAGCAGCAAAATACGTGGATCTGGTGAATCACAGCAAAACATCCAAACACATAAAAGCTGCAGAACCATTCTCTTCGTAACGGCAACAAACATTGTCGTTTCGTGATCAATCGCCGAGTTCATCAGCTGCCGAGGGATCGATGCAGAGCTGGGCAGTATTGCAGATACAAGTATTTTAAATACGTATTTGAAATAAATTTGTATTTTGTATTTGGTAATTCGAATACAAGGAAATAGTGTATTTTATCATTAGCATTTTAAATGCAAGTTAATACAATATTTTGTATTTTTAATATGAAACCGAAAATACTTAAAATACTATTCATTAAATGCTTTTTTTACGAATCACTTTGGAGAGCTTTAGAAATCTTGGTGAAAGAGTATCTTCTGCCAGCCGTCTCTCTCATACTCGTACGCATTCGGGTCTAGAAAACATTACTTTTGTTCCAGGAATCGATCGATATTTACCACTCCCGGTCACCGCGACACCGCTCGCCTATCCCCTCCCTTGTGTTATGCTAAGAATATCCACATCTTTGTTTTCGTCTCGCCAGCGCGGAGGGCAAGGTCTTATTACATTGTGGCTCGTGCGTAGAGCGTGCGGTTTTTTGTTTTGTTTAAATTAAGTTGACGATATAGCTGAAAACTCTGAAGAAGAAAAAGAAAACCTATCTAAACCAGCGAACTGTGCATTGTTAGATGGCACATTTTTCGAAGTTGTTTCCAAGACAGAAGCCGGAACAGTAAAAGCGAGATGTATCCGTTGCAAATCAGTGAAAAATACAGTCATCAGTGGAACCAGTCGATCGACCAGCAATTTTCTGTTGCATCTTAAGGTAAATAATATTCGATACAAATATGTATGATAGTAATTCATTTGATTTTAACTATATAAATATTGCTCAAAGATATAGACAATTAAATTATAACTTTAGTTCATACACAGTACAAAAAGTTTGTACTTTTTATAACAATTTATTGTCCACAAACGTCAACAATTTTTTATTTGATTATTTTCCAATCGCGCCATCCGGCTTTAGTTTTATAAACAAAAATACAAACTAAAATTGTTAATGACATGGGAAATAAAGGACCGATTTATATATTCAAATCTGAGCAAGAGTTTGTCACTTATTTAACAATAAGTAACAATAGTACATTTAGATAAGAGAGCGAAGAAAATGTTAATGACGAGTGTGGGTTTGCAGCACGAGCTGAAGTCGAGTGTGACAATCACACGAGTTCAGAAAACGTTTTTCGCACGAGTATTGTACACAGTTTTATTCCACAAGTGTGAAAATGGGGGTTTTTACACACGAAGCGTACGCAAAATCGTCATTTTCCCACCGGATGAAATAAAATTATTTTTACGAAATTTCGTATTTCAATTTTCCGATATTATTTTTTACTGTATAATATTATTATAATTTCTTTTTCGGCAAACGTAATCAAGGTAATTTCATGTATTGTATTTGATTGTACCCTGTTGCAATGATGACTATAGCTCATTTTGTAATATCCTCTTAATCAACATATAAAAATTAATTAACAATTGTATAATGGATATGAATAATTGCTGATACTAGGCATTTTTTCAGGGGGTGAGCATGGCCGAGTGGTCTCGGCGCGCGCTTCACACGCAGTAGGCCTGGGTTCGATTCCCGGCAAGCACCAAGAATTTTCTGTGGTGTTTTTATCTGCGAAAAAGTGGTTCGGAACCCACTATAATAGTAGGTCCAGAGGAAAGGACCAGCGCCTCGGTATGGGAAACCGAAAGACTGGGAAAAGGTGTCGCGGGTTCGATTCCCGAGACTGAAGGCCCGTAGGTGAAAGGAAAACGGACGGGGACATAGCTCCGGAGATAGGACGTACGAACTACGACTATATCCGTATGTCCGGGATTACTGACACCTGACGGGGCGCGACGAAGCTCCGGGCCCAAGAATCGAACTGGCGACCGCGGATAAGGAAGGAGGAGGAAGAAAGTGAAGGAGCCCGTAACCCTTAGGGGATCGGTGTATCACACAATACCCAATACTAGGCATTTTTTCAGAGGCTGCATCCAGAATGTATGGCAGAATATGAGACCTACAAACAAAAGTTTAAAAAGCAGAAGGGAGAAAGTACCCCAAAGAGCATCGTTCCTTCCGGCGTAAAGCGAAAATAATCGTTGTCAGATTTGTTATATCCGCAGAAGCTCAGTTAGCTACTTTGAGTACTGCGGGAGCTGTTAGCTCAAAGGTTTTCGGGATTTATCCAGTAAAGGGTTGAAATCCAAGTGAATTATAAAAGCACGATTTATTATATCAATATTAATTACAATAGTTTGTTCGACATTATTTACCAATAGTTGTGTAGTACACATCGTACGCTTCTCTTCCTTCCGAAGAGTGTATATAGTTTACGGTATCTCTGACTGACCGTAACGATGTTCAGATTAAAATTAGACTGCTGAGTGCCTGCTTGTGGTCCTTTATATAGGAGTAAGAGCAGGCATATCAGCTTAATTTTGACACTGTCAGCTATTTTGTAATTGTTTAAACAATTACTGTTTCCCAATAGCTGGCTCGACTAATTAATGATTCGGCTATTCTTAAATACTATATCGTCGGGTACTTCCGTATTTCGCAACGACGCGTCGCGCGCTCGTTGCCTACCGCGTTTATTGGGCAAGCGCATTCCTCAAATAGTCGGGCGTTGACCCGGGGTACAACAACTTGCTTAACAAACGTCCGATAGGTTTTCTCAAAAAAGTAGGAGTTCATTATTAATTACCGACTCGATTCGCCTTTGGGTGATCGATGTATTTTATCGGGTAACCGAATTGAATCGATTCGCGTCGGGCGTTGACCCGGGGTACAACATCCCTCCCCCCTAAGGGGAAAAAAAATTTACGATTTCTTTTGCTCGTACCCGGCAGGGTTTTCGATGTACCCCGTGTCTCCTTTTTAGGCTTGTCTTGGGTTTTTTTTATTAAACGGTGGAATATGCGCGGCCGGTGTAGCGTGGAAGCGGCCTCCGAAGCTGCTGACAATGGCGGGTTGATGTCCGGTGTAGTGCTTAGCACGACGTTTCGTGCCTATATTAGTTGGGCATTTCGCAATTTTTTCGTGCATTGTGACTACGACCACTATCCCTTAGAATTTTTTTTTTGTATTTTACCGAGACGCTTGCTTTGGACGATTTTAAAAACTCCGTTTCTCCTCCTTTTTTTCCAGAGGAGGCGTGTTGCGCTGTGCTGTTGGGAGGCAGCGGAGGAGGATCTTAAGGCTGCGCCCCGTCGTCCTCCGAGCCCGGAGGCCGAGATCGTTGGGGTCGTGGGGGACGTTGGTGCCGGGTCAGTCGTTTCCCCTGAGCCGGAGGTCATCGACCTGGTCTCCGATGAGGAGTCTTCTGCCGGTGGAGGTTCTTCCTGGGCATCCTCGGTATCCTCGGCCGGGGGTTCGTAGTCCGACGTCGTGGACGGGGATACCTTTTCCGATCTCCTCGACGAGGATTGGTTTTCGGATCTCCTTGACAAGGATTTATTCTCGGGGACCGATTCGTCCGTCAATGAGGACTCGCTTTCGCCCACCGCTGGGGGTTTTGGGCTGCAGTCGGGTACGATGATTCCCTGGGACTGCGGCTTGCCGTTCGGTGTCGACCTTGGCGTTGCTCCTTCCCAGCCGGTATCGATGTGTGGCCGGTCCAGGGTCCCGTGTCTGGCTATCGGCCAGCAGGCGCCTCGGACTCGGAGTCGGAGGTCGTGGACGACGAGGTTCCGATATCCCGGATGTGGCGGGCCGAGCGGGGCGAGATGGACTGGCGTCGGGCGGAGTGGTACTGACCACCGAGTCTCGCTTCCCTTTGTTGGGATTTATATTTTCCCTTTTTTGATGTATATATATATTTTATGTTTTTTTTCTTTTTTTTTTGGGGAAATAAATATATTTTAATGTATTTTATGTGTGTTTCCCGTTAATTCCCTTTTATTCTGCGAGATTAGGTTAAGCGGCACTGGGCAGGCGTATGGCCTCTGATTTCGCCCTTCGACACAGGGCATTAATGATCATATAGCCGGCAAGTGCGAAGAGGGCGACTGCACCGACGGAATATTGTCCTACCACGTGGTATAGCGACATGGGATTCCTCGTTTCGTGCGTGGTGGTTCGGTCCAGGTTCTCTTGCATATTCCTTATCTGGGTGCCGACTACGTTTAATTCTCGCGGATTGGTTACTGCGTGCTCGAGCGTTGTCTTCCGGCTTTCGCGTATTGTCTTTGGTATTTCTTCTGCCTCGGCGGGGAGCAGGGTAAGGTTGTAGCTCGACACATAGCAGGTGTCGTTTATCCGTTGCTTCTATCATCGCACCGTCTCGAGCTTGAAGGCCGCTGTGGTGACCGTGCATCGTTCCTGGAGGGTCACTAGCCCCGCGCCGTGTAGTATTTCCTGCTGCGTCGGCTTTCCTTGGCAGCCGACGCTCGCCGTCTCTTCGCTCGGCGCTATGTACAGCCATTGCCCTGGCTGACGCATACCCATCACGAGATTATGTGTGAGGAGTATGATTTTCTTCGGACACGGTTGTCTGTGACCTACCGAACCCTCGATGTATAATCGTATGCTGCATGGCGCGTCTTCGGTGATCGCCATGACTGGGTGTCGGGTTTGCAGTAATATTTGTCGTCGGCGGTCTTGCATGTTTTGAGGTCACGTTCCGTCATCCGGATGTATTGCCGGTTCTTCCAGTCTACTACCACGAGATCCTCCGCGGTATCTATGTAATAGTATGTGTTGTTGCTTCCCCTCCGCGGGAGGTGATACACGTAATTTAGGTTGTATTCGGACCATCCGATAAGGGGGATTTCCAGGATGAGAGTTACCACTCCCTCTTTCCGGTAAGCTCGAGCCGTTGCCCGGCGGAGTATGGCTGCCGCGTTATGTCGCGCGATGGGAGGCGGGAAGCTGTGTCCTCTTGGTAGTTGTGGCAACGCCTCCGTCAGGTATTTCGTGAGTGTGGCTGGTGTCACAGTTGAGGCACTCACTGTGCCGGATGCCACCTCTGAGAATAATTCTGTAATTTTATCTATCTCTCGCAGGTATGCTTCGACAGAGGCTTCGATTAAAGTCAGGCTTTCGTCGAAGTGTTGTCTGTCGCGCAGTGCGTCGGTTCGGTTTTGGAAACAACCGTCTACGGTGTGCACCATGGTGAACAATTTTTGTAGATTTCTTTGTGATGCTTGCGAGGTTTCGTTGACCATTTCGATCGTTGTTTCTACGACCTGCAGTTTTTTTTCATGCCTTCTTTTAGCGTATCCTTTATATCTCGGAGGGTCGCGATTTCTGCTTCGAGCCGTTCCCCATCGTCGGCGTCCATGTTGCCGGTTATGGCTTTCAGCACCGTTCCGAGTCCGTTAATTAATCCTCGGCGTTTGCGGCTCGGTTTTACTCCGATGAGATCCTGCACGACCCCCACATTCTCCTCTATTTTTTCAGAGAGCCGTACGAGGTGTTCCAGCATCTCGGCGCAATGTCCGTCCGGGCTCCCGAATTTTTCACACTTCGTCCGAACCTCGTCAAGCTGGGCTTTTATCCGTAGCTCCATAAAGGCCATGTTTTTTTAGATTCATGCGTATGGCCAGTGTCCAGACGTCGGTGTATGGGTATAGTGTTCCGACCTTTTCGAAGTATAGCCCTGGGGCGTTTTCGAATTGTTAAATTGTGTATGGCCAGTCCGGGAGATGAGCTGCGGCCTGCGCGCTTACCACCAGTAACCTGGATTTTTTTTCATTTATTTATCTATTTCATTCTTTCCTATTGCGAAGCCTTGTCGAAACCCGGTGACCGTTCCTTGGGGGTTTTTTTTTCTATTCGTCCACGTAGTTTCTTAGACGGTCTACGTGCACTTTTACAGTCCGCCGTCCTTGGCGGAGGGTGTAATTGCACGGCCGGTGTATCTCCTCGATGGGATAGGGTCCGATCCACTTCGACGTTAACTTTGCTGAGCGTCCCCGACGCACCGTTTCGTCGTGTAATAATACGCGGTCTCCGACCTTTAACTTGATTTCTTTCGCCTTTCGGTCGTGCTGTTCTTTGGCTTTTTTCTTTGCTACTTTTAGGTTATCGTAATTTATTTCTCGTAATTCTTGCACGTAATCGTCGTATGCGTACGTGGGTCTGGGCTCCCTTTTTAGGGCTGTTGGTAGCTCCGCATTGTTGCCATAAATCAAGCAGCGCGGCGTAAATCCGGTTGCCGTGTGGGGCGTCGTGTTATACGTGAACATGGCGTACGGTAGCCACTCGTCCCAATTTCCTTGATCTTCGTCAATATACCCCTTAAGGTATTCGGCAAGCGTTCGGTGTGAGCGTTCAAGTGCCCCATTCGACTTGGGGTGGTATGCTGTGGTTTGAATTTTTTCTATGCGCAGTAATTTGCATACCCTCTTAAAGATCGCACTTAGGAAATTCGTGCCTTGGTCGGTAAGGATGGTTTCTAGCGTTCCATACCGACAGATTATTTCTTTTGCGAACGCTTTCGCAACCTCGTTTGCTTGCTGATTTTCCAGCGGTATGGCTACGCTGTATTTCGTAAGCAAGTCCTGGAACGTGAGAATATATTTATTCCTCGCTTCTGTTTCCGGTAGTGGGCCTACGATGTCCATGGCGCATTTTTGGAAGGCTCGAGTAGGTGTGTCGGTAATGACTAACGGCGCTTTTGTTGCCGGCCGAATTTTATTGCGCTGGCACTTGTCGCAGCGGCCGACGTATTCTTCTACGTCTTTTCGCATCCCGGGCCAGTTGTACCTTAGTTTTGTTCGTGCGAGCATTCTTGTGATTCCCTGATGTCCTCCGAGGGGTGCGTCGTGATGCTCGTGGAGTATTTTAATTTTTTCCTCCTCGCTCGGACAGTCGTTGTCCGAGCAGTTTCGTTCGTGCGCCTTGTTGCATGGCGCGTCGGGCTGACCGTCCGCGGACTCGCACTCCTGGCTGACCGTTGCCTCGTGCGGGCGAGTCTCGCCGTCGCCCTCACTGCTACGTACTTGCTCGGTCTCCTTGTGTACGTGCGACCGGGTTGCCACACATATGCGGCTGAGAGCATCCGCATTGGTATTTTGCTCACCCGCCTTGTACTGCACGTCGAACTCATGCTCCGATAATTTTATTTAACCGGTTCACCGTAGTAACCGATCATAAACCACTAACGTGGTTGTTAAGTGTCAAGGACCCTGGGTCGAGACTTAGGTTCTCTTCTGCCATCGGAATTTGGTGTAATCCTGAGGCAAGGTCGAGCGTCGTAACATAATGTGCTCGAACCAGTTGGTCTAATATTTCCGCGATACGCGGTAGCGGGTATGAGTCACCGACGGTGACTTCGTTCAGTTTGCGGAAGTCCACGACTACGCGAATTTTTATTTATCCTGCTGCGTCAGGTTTTTTCGCGACGACTAATAAAAGCGCATTCCATTGACTTCGACTAGGTTGGATAATGCCGTCCTTTAGCATCCCTTTCATTTGTTCCTGTACTTCCCTTTTGTGCGCTTCCGGTAAGCGGTAAGGGTGTACTTTTATAGGTCGTGCCCCGGGTTCGAGGGGGATGCTGTGTTCCACCACGTTGGTACAGGGCAGCTGGTCCCCTTCGAGATGGAATATATCCGCGAACCCATCGCATATTTCTATTAACGAGCTCGCTTCCTCCTGGTTAAGGTGTGAGGTGTCAATTTCTTTTCGTAGTTTCTCGAGTCGCGTGCCGCTCGCCCCCGTGCTGACGGTGCAGATTCCGCGAGTCATGGCGGCGGGCGCGCCGGGCAGTTCCTCTGCTGAGGCCAGCGGCTCGAGTGTCACGGCGGGTCGTTCGACGCGGACGTATTCCGCCGTTGTGTTTACAAGGCTTACTACACAGCTGTGACCTTGAGGCGAGGTCGCATAGGCTCTGAGTATAATGCCCTCGGAAACATTACGTCGCTCGACGATTCCTTCGTCGGTGCTTAGCGTCGATACATATGCAATACTCTCTCTCCGTGGCGGCAAAGTTATGCTCAAACTTCCGTCCACGAGAGGCATGCAGTGCCCTTTGATCCTTATAGTTTCTCCTCTGAGTATGTCGACTTGTTTTTCTCTGATAAAGTCCATACCGAGGAGGCCGTGCATATGTATATGGAAATTTCGGGGTATTACGTGAAACCAGTGTTTCACGGACCCGTTCGGTGTATCGAGCTCCACGAGGGCGGTTTAGTACGCGTTCAGCGAGCCACCAGTCAGTTCCGAGCCCTGTCAGTTCGACAGCCGTTTTTTCGGCGGGCGTGTCGCGTTGTAGCACGTCTTTGTGTATTAGGCTCACTTGAGCCCCGGTGTCGGCCTTCAGGGTCGGTATACCCCCGACGCTAGACGGGGATTTAATGTGAAAGTCGCTGGCCGACGCATGCGGCCCCGGCGTCTGTATCGCGAAGACGCTGACCTTCTTGAGGGGTCCGTTCGGCTCCAAACGGTTTTTTCCTCGTAACGCCGCTACCGTCAACCGTCCTGTACTCGGTGCCCGGTCTACCGGTGACGACGTTGTCTCGATCGTGTAGATGTTGGCCCCCTTAAGGGCGGGTTTGTGGCGGTGACAGTGTCGACGCGGAACGCCCCTACGGTCCCATTCTGTGCCGGCTGTCCGCTGGTTTGCTCCTTTTTCGGCTCAGCGGATTTTTTTTTGGTATTATTTTTATTTTTCTTATTTTTTGCTTGCTTACGTGACCGGCAATCTTTCCACACGTGCCCGGTTTTTTAAAAATAATTACACGTGACACTCGCGATGTTCACGTCCTTCTGTGTGGGTGCCGGGAGGCTCTGCCTTCCCGATCGGCAATTTTTTGCCAGGTGCCCTGCCTTCCCGCATGTGTAGCATGCACCCTTTTTCTCCGCCGCCGCGCCTTGCGATTGTCGGGAGTTCCCTCCCCCGTTACCGTTCCCGTTCGGTCGCGCCGTGCCTGGACGTCCCAGAGTCATTTTCTCGACCTCGATGGCCCCCACGACGGCTTCGTGTAGCCCTTGGTAATTACGGGAGCGGGCGATGGTCTGAATTTCCTTTTTTAACCCGTTCTCGAAATTCATCTGTGCGCTTTTCCGGATCGCTTCTCCTATGGCACGGGCGCCTCGATGGTCGGCTCCTTCGCACAGTTTCTCGATTACCTCTACCGTGAGAGTCTCGGCCCGGGTAGCGTACGCTGAGACGTTTTCTTTTGCGTCTTGCCGGAGCGTGTAAAATTGGTACTGTAGGGAGGCGAGCGACCCGCGTTTCCCGTACAGTGCTTCCAGTTCGGTGCGTAGATCACCTAATGTGACGATCGTCTTGTGACGCATTTCGCGCGTTGCTCGGTCTTCCAACTTGCTGCTCCGTATCAGCGCGAGGAGGGTAGACCGCTGTCTGGGCTTCACCATACCCCATACGGCCTCGCAGGATAAAATAAAGCCGTCGAGCTTTGTCGGATCGTTTCCGTCGAAGGTTTTTATATTTCGGAGGGCTGAGCCCAGGTCTAAGTATTCTGGTTCCTCCTCGTCCGCCATCGTGACCCTAGTTCGGCGACGATGTGGCGACCGCCTTGGGGGGATGCATCCCTTCCCCCCCTTTGGTTCTCCAGGATGAAGTCCCTCACGGTCTCCTCCATTGCTGTCAGCCGTTCGATCATCGAATCTTCCGGTGCGGGTCCATGCGGCGGGGGTCTTGCCGGCGGCCGCCCGTTGGCGTGCTGCGTGCTCAACCCTTGAAGTAGCTGCTCCAGCCCTGCGACCCGTTGTGCCATCGCTTCCTCGGCGTCGGCCCGCCCGCTCTCCTGTGAGAGATTGTCGGACTCTCCCGCCTCGTCCACGGCCTGGAGTGTAGGGAACAGAGTCCGTCGTGCCCTTTGGGGGGCCGGTTGGGCGAAGGGCGGTATTTCAAACTCCTCAGCGGTTCTCAATACCCCATTTTCGATCTCCCAATTGCGACCTGTCTGCCCGTCTTGCGCTCTCCGCATTGGGTTAATTTCGTTGGTAACCATGGCCGGGGGAAACCTCCCCCTGCGTCGGCGCGAACATGTTCACGTCGACGTCCTCCCAACCGGTTTTATTCCCGAAAGAGGACCCTCTCTGGGTGCTCACCCTTGCAAACGAGTGAGGCGTGCCCTCCCGTTCCCGGAGCAGATTCCCGAGCAGGCTGTCGCTCGGCCCTTGCCTCGATTGGTCCGTGATTTCCCCCAAGACCCGTTTGAGGCTTCCCGCGGTTCGTAACGCGTCGACCCCGGGATCCTGGCCCTGTCCTTGAGGTTCTCCTGCCGCTTGACCTTGCGGTGTGCCGTGAGTGCTCATCCCGGTCGGGGTGTTCGCCACGGATTTTATACTATTTTTTCTTGTTCTCGATAACGTGTGCTACCAGATTCGACAAGGCTTATCGGTTTTTGTAGCTTGCTACTAAAGGTATTGGAGGTCACTTACAGTGCGCTCACCCTCCACATTACGAGATGCCCTTCTGTTGTTGACGTCTAACCCTCGGGGTTCTAGGCTCCCTTGTTTCTACGTCCCAGTTCCTGGCGACGCTCCTCGTGGATCCTGCAGTGATCCGTGAAGACTCTCTTCCGTTATCTCGCCCGAATAACGGGATGCCCACGATGGCCTTGGTCGCCTTTCGTGGGCCGCCCGAACTCTTGTCGACGATTCTCGACCCTGGTTCGCGGAACTCTCTCTACCGTGGAGAGTCTCGATTTACCGCACTACGCGGAGATTTCACAACTTGGTAATTACCGATGTTTTTTTTTCAATCGTGGGTTTATTTCACGTTTAATAATTCACTCTGGATATCCCACCGCTGCCACCAATGTTATATCCGCAGAAGCTCAGTTAGCTACTCTCAGTACTGCGGGAGCTGTTAGCTCAAAGGTTTTCGGGATTTATCCAGTAACGGGTTGAAATCCAAGTGAATTATAAAAGCACGATTTATTATATCAATATTAATTACAATAGTTTGTTCGAGATTATTTACCAATAGTTGTGTAGTACACTTCGTACGCTTCTCTTCCTTCCGAAGAGTGTATATAGTTTACGGTATCTCTGACTGACCGTAACGATGTTCAGATTAAAATTAGACTGCTGAGTGCCTGCTTGTGGTCCTTCATATAGAAGTAAGAGCAGGCATATCAGCTTAATTTTGACACTGTCAGCTATTTCGTAATTGTTTAAACAATTACTGTTTCCCAATAGCTGGCTCGACTAATTAATGATTCGGCTATTCTTAAATACTATATCGTCGGGTACTTCCGTATTTCGCAACGACGCCTCGCGCGCTCGTTGCCTACCGCGTTTATTGGGCAAGCGCATTCCTCAAATAGTCGGGCGTTGACCCGGGGTACAACAACTTGCTTGACAAACGTCCGATAGGTTTTCTCAAAAAAGTAGGAGTTCATTATTAATTACCGACTCGATGCGCCTTCGGGTGATCGATGTATTTTACGGGTAACCGAATTGAATCGATGCGCGTCGGGCGTTGACCCGGGGTACAACAGATTCGTCAAATACCACAGCATTTCAACAATCGAAACTCTTTGCTTCCGGGCAAACGGGATTGGTGCTCACGCAAGAGCAATTCGACCGTCGAGTAACGGCTTTCGTGGTTAATGGGATGCACTCCCTGGCAACGGTTGAAGAGAAACACTTCATCAAAATGTTCGAAGGTTTTGGACTCAACATTATGTCACGCTGAGCACTCGTTCGTCACATCGATGTCCAGTTTGCCGAAAAGCTCTTTGAGATTAAGGCACGGCTTAGAGACCAAAAGTACATCTGTACTACAGCGGACATTTGGTCTATAAAAACAAGAAGTTTCCTGGGTGTCACGGCTCACTGGATTCAGGAAGACAACTTTCAGCGCAAATCTGTGTCTCTCGCTTGTACTCGGTTCGAGGGTTCTCACACATTCGATCGCATCGCAGAGCTACTCCACGATATTCACTCGGATTTCGGGTTAACTACCGAAAACGTCGTAGCTACTGTCACGGATAATCGTAGCAACTTCGTTAAAGCCTTTAAAGAAATCGGAGTACATCTCGTGCTGAGCACTGAAACTGAACAGGTGGAAGATGGAGCAACTGAATGTGAAGATACAGGAGAACTCGAAGGCAGCAGAGAAACTGTTTTGTTCAGGTCGATACAGGACTCTGATTCATGTGACAATGTCGTCTGGTCTCTTCCTCGTCACCTGAGATGTGCAAGCCACACATTAAACCTACTTGCGACAACGGACATGAAGAATATTATAGCTGGATGCTCAACTTTGAAAAGGATGCACTATCCTACGCTCGCCAAATGCACAGCACTTTGGAATTCGTCTCGTCGCCCGAACCCGTCAGAAATCATGCAGGAAGTCTTAGGCCACAAATTAAGCTATCCTTGCCCAACTCGTTGGAATTCTTTGTTCGACTCCCTCGTCGAAATCGTAAAAAGTCGCGAGAAGATGGCTGACCTATACGATAAATTAGCGTCGCCATCGAGATTCAAAGATTTTGAATTGGGTTACTTAGAAGAGTACTGCACGGTTATGAAGCCTATCGCCAATTCCCTGGATCGACTTCAAGGCGACAAACAATATTCTAGTTTCTATGGAAACTTGATCCCAACGCTCTTCGCTGCAAAAAAGAGATTGTCCGATTTGCTCGCTACACCGCTTAAATATTGCAGCCCGTTGGTCGAAGGCATGCTCTCTTCACTGCAGAAACGATTTTCCGACTTCTTCGATCTGTCGGAAAATGTAAATGAAGCGGTAATTGCTGCATGCACGCATCCGACCTTCAAACTTCGATGGCTACCTACGTCCAGAGCCGTAGAAATAAAACGACTACAAAGTATCGTCGTAAGTGCGGCTGAAAAAATAAAGTCACCGTTCGTCTCAGAAGTTTCAACTGAACCTGAGCTAAACGATGCAGATGATTTTTTCGACTTTCAAGACACAGAGTGTGTTGATTCTGTTCGTGGCCGTGATTGTCGAGGAGCTCAAGTTGATTTCGAGGTGTTGCAATATTTCGAAGACAAACAACGAGATTTCGAGATGCTGAACCTGTATCCTACAGTAAAGAAACTGTTTCTGCGACGCAACACGAGTCTACCTTTTTCAGCAGCGGTAGAAAGACTGTTTTCATTTGCGACGATGATCAACCAACCGAAACCCTCTTCGCTGACCGACAAACTTTTCGAAAAACTCGTTGTTTTGAAAGGCAATGGGTACGACTAGTTTTGCACAGACTTTTTAGATCTAAGAAAACATTTTTCCTCAATTGTCTAGATTAATACGCGATATTGTTCACACTAAAGACATAAGTACTAAAAAAATTTATATCGTAAGCAATATTATTTATAAAGAGCTAATAAACTAAATGTACAAAATTCTCCTTTTAAAATGTGTATTTTAATTTCTCCTATTACGTGTGACGTTATTTTTTGGAATAGACGCCCCAAGGACCAACCCGACTGTTATCTGATTAGATTTAGTTGAATTTAAGCTACTGTATCGTTAACTGACCGGACAAATATGTTTTCGAGACGTTCTCGACAATGTTGAAATTATTTAGTTAAGTTACGGATACGAGATGTTAGTTACAATTTTGGTTTTCTATTTTGACGAGATTATGTGATTAGGAAATTTATATTCCGGTTAGGATATTTATGGGTTATCGAGGATCAGGGCAGATATTACTTGCCACCCGGTGGACCGTAATATTTCCCTTACGGCGGTTTGCATGGGTACGGTATGGAAGTTCGGGTGTGATACCGACGCTCCATTTAGTGGTATAGAGAGGGGAGGCCGTTTGGTTTTGGTGTGCGTATGGAAGGCCACGTCGTCTGGGATTCGCGATCATCCTCACGACGTGGATTACCCGATCGCTGTTAAGCTTTGGTTTCCGTTGGGCCTATTAGCCCATTGGCCTATTGGCCATCGTTATCGTTTCGTTTCTCCGATCCTCTCTATACCCGGAGAAATACCCCCACGCGATGGTCACCGCGAATAGGTAAATTCACAGGGCGACCATCTCCCCTGTCATACGCATTGACGTCTCGTTACCTAATTGGTTCCGGTCATTCCCCGATTTTCGCTAGGTCAAAAGTTAGGGAGTCCGATTCACGCAATCTCAGTCAGTCGAGTTCAGTTCTCGCGCTGCTATCGATCCGAAAAGTCCTCTCTCTAGCTATCGACCCGAGCGGCGCTCTCTTCCCCCAATGCTCTCGTTACGCTATCGATCCGCTCTTGCTCCCTATACCGCTCTCGCGACATCGACGCGTCGCGGTAGATCCGTGCGCCGAGCACGCGTTACCTCGCTACCTGGTGACCATGTGTTATCGTATAGACGAGTTTAGTTCGCCGAGTTATCGTTTCGTTAGCGCGACCGATCGTTACCGTCAGTGACATTCGAATTGCGTGGTGCTATCTCCGATCTGCACCCTGTCGATAATTATTTATTTTGTGTTTTCGCATATGTCTAGCGATTACGCATAAAAATAGTCTACGAGTGAGAACTAGTGCTTCGAAACTATGCTCTCGCTTAGCCGCTTGCGCTCGTTGGACAACTCGCCTCCGCCACCCCGCTAAGGCTTCCCTGTGGCTTCGCTCTTTTCATATTGCGCTGCAATTGTTCCGACTACCAGGTATACGTGCTTTAGTTTTATATAATGATATTTGTGAACTGTTTAGCTAGTAATTAATAGTAAATTAGGATTAGTAAGCTCGAAGATGATGTTTCTCCGTTACCGATCACGCTCTCTTTCGCTTACGCGCACGATCGCTTGCTATCGTTTGTGTTAACTTGTTCTTTCGCACGGTTACGCGTTATCTTATTTTCATCGGGAGTGCAACCGTTGTTACCTCGCTTCCACGATTATCGTTACCGGTCGTAATCCTACACCGATCTCGTTACCTTTTGGCTTTATACCGTTCTCGCATTTTGATGTTCTCGCATCTTGACTTTGTATCGTTCTCGCATTAGGGTTTATTTGCTCTCGCCGTATGTTATATTTGATTGTATTTTTGAGAGATTTGATGAATAGTGGAACACGTAAGCAGAACCTCGGCATTTATTTACCGTTACTCTTTCACGATCCTCTCTTTGGCTGGGGACAATCGTCCCACCCCTCTCTCCATAACCTAGCACACTGAGCGACTCGGGTATACCGCTATCTATTCTGTCTGTCTCCGGAGCCGCCCTGTTCTCGTGTCTTTGAGATTCGATTTCGATTCGCGAGTTTCGGTTTAGTTCAGTTTCGGTTACGTTGCGGTTTGTCTATTACGCCGATAATTAAAAATAGGCTGGCGCTCAACGGCTCTCCCGGCGCCGGAAGCGCAGACAGATAGGGCGAAGTTTAGCGGGCCTAAGAACCCCGTTATATACGATATGTATTTTAAGTATCTTAAAATACGTATATGTACTTTGTACACAAAATACTGGACCGGAAAGTATTGTATTTGACGTATTTGAAATACAAGGTTGACCTGTATCTTGTATCTTGTCATTGAAATACGTGTTTTACCTGTATTTTGCCCAGGTGTGGATCGATGGCACTTTTTCTCTGCCCACATAGCGCGATCGTCTCGTGTGATCACTTAGGAGAAGTATGTCAACATCACTTCAAGGACAGCGAGCGCATGAGAATGCACAGGACGAAATGCAGCGAGCTGATACAAAATGTACTCAGTCCTCACTTTAACGACGAGTTACGGAAGTTACGGAGCGATATAGGGGACGGGAAGTACAGTCTACTACTAGACGAGTCGAACGACGTGTCCGTCAATAAATTACTGGGAATCGGTATAATTTACCACAGCGATAAACAGGGGAAAACGATCTCGAGTTTTCTAGCACTAGCAAAATTGGGAGCGTGTGATGCCGAGAGTATCGTCAATGCGTTGAAAAAAGTTCTCGAGGAAATGCGATTAAATTTGCAAAATTTGATGGCGATCTGGACAGACAACGCATCGGTGATGGTCGGGACAAATAACGGCGTTTATGCAAAGCTAAAAGCAGAAGTTCCGTCGTTAATATTGATCAGGTGTCTCTGCCATTCGTTGCAGCTCGCCGTTTCACATGCGATGTCAGACACTATTCCACGAAATCTCGAATTTCTAATTCACGAAACCTATAATTGGTTTTCAAAATCCGCTTTGCGTCAAATAAAATATAAGCAGCTTTACGAGACGATCAACTGTGGGGAACGTCCTTTACAAATTCTGCAGGTTTCGGACACGAGGTGGCTCTCTATAGAGGCGGCTGTAGATAGAACCTTGCAACAACGGCTCGAGTTAAAAATTCATTTTAATATGACGAGATTGTCAGAGAAATGCTACACCGCGGAGATTTTATACAACATGTATTGCGACGAGAAGAATATGTTGTACTTGTTGTTTCTCAAACCGATTTCGTCTGAGATACAAGTCGTGAACAAAGGATTTCAAAGTGAAAAAAACGATCACATGGAACTTTTGAACGATCTCACGATCGCTGTTCAAGGAATTTCGAAGAAACTCCTGTTGCCGTCGTGCAGGATAGACCCTCTGCTGAATTCAATGGACGATTATCTTGATCCTAAGGCAAACTTGAGATACTCGTTCGAGAAAAAAGTAGAGCAGCTCAGGAAGGATGGAAAAATGCACGCTAGCGATGAGCAAGTGATCCGTGAACGATGTAAATCATTTTTACTTAGCTCCTTCAAACAGCTGAAACATCGATTGCCCGAGAACGTGGCAATTCTAAAAAAGTATCGCTGTTGTCAATGGATAATGTATTGAAAGCGGTCAAAGAACCAATATAACCGTTACTGCAGTATGTGGGTGGTTCAAGAAACATCGATGCAATCGAATCGCAACTCTCAAAAATTAATTTAATCGACTGGACAAATAAAACCGATACAATATCATTTTGGAACGAGGTGAATAAATACAGGGACGCATCTGGAAGTAATCCGTTCGGCGATCTGGCGTCTTTTGCTCTGTCGATGCTTATTCTCCTGTACTCAAACGCACAAGTTGAGCGCATATTTAGCCAACTTAATCTGGTGAAAAATAAAACACGTAACAAAATGTCAGTCAGGATGACGAACGCGATCTTGACGATTCGCTTCGGATTAAAAAGAAACGAGAAATGCTGCCACAACTGCGTTTTGCCACCAGAAGTTCTACGTCGAATTGGTACCAAAGAAGCGTACACAAAAAAAGCGGTCGAGCCGACCTCGCTATCAGCTGATTGCAGAAACGAAGAAATTACCGATTTTTGTTTCGATGAGCAATATTAGATTTGAACGAGTTATTTGGATAATTTTATCAGAGATAATATATTACCGTTAACATTTCGTTAACTTATAAAAAATGTGACGAGTCCCATCGCATAATAAAACAAATACTTTTAAGACAATTTGAGTTTGCTTGTTTCTCTTTATGGTTTGAATTGAAGCGATTGCTATTTTGACGCGTGCGATTCGATTGCGAGATTCACGCAATTTGAATTTTCTTGTAAATGAACGAATGTTTTGTAAGAGTTCGTAACAGCTCAGCTTGGATGTGAAATTGATTTGGAATATAGTTAGGATCGGGGCTTTAGGTTTGGATACGTTTAAATTCGATTTGTTTTCCAATATTACATACGCGTAAAAATATTTCCATTTTGATAATTCAATTGTCGAACATGTCCGTTTCTCACTAAAAACGCTAAATTAATTTGAAAACGCTAAATTTCCCGCCAACCACTTAAAATATAAATCTTCTCACCAAAAAAGTTTCAAACCCGCCAAATTTCCCACCATCCGCTAAACTTGTAAATCTTGTCACCAAAAATCTTTTAAATTCACCAAATTTAGCGGGTATACCACCAAGTTGGCAACACTGTATAAAAGCCCAATATATGGAAAAATCTCAGTGGTCGTTAACCTCCCAACTAAGGGGAGTTTGCCGGCACCATACGGTGCCCACCGCTCTTGATAATGAGAGAATAGGAATACATGTAACACATTTTTGTTTAAGCCATCAAAGATAAACTACTTTGATATCACACTATATTTTTTTCTGAATTTTATTACTACAACACTCTTTGAAGGATTTAGTAATTAAATGCAATTTCCCTCACACACGCAGTGTCTGTCAAAATACTGATCGGATTAAAAAAGAAAAAATAGGTGTTAGTTTCCGTAATTGAGGTTCCGAGTATGATTATAGACCAGTAAAAAACTACTGTCGCTGTCAACTGTCCTATGTGTACAATAGAATTAGAATTCAATGAAGCTAGCATGGACGCAGTGTTTTAGTTTAAATAATGGTTAAGTACCGTCAAAGATCTTGCGAAAAGCCGCGTTGTCTACAGTTTTCAACGGTCCCAGAGACTTCAATACGAAATTCGTGATATTAATCTTGAATTGACGTTGAGAAAATTTACACGCTGCACGTTGAGCTCGATCTGTATTCTCGGTCTTGGCTCTTTTCGCCAATTTGTGCGCCGCAAATTCTCCAACTTTTTCTTCGTGTGCTCGCTAAAACAACAAACATTTCAGTAGTCTAATTTGAAAATTTCAAATACGTCAGCTATTATTGTTCGAGTAAGCAATAATATCCGAAATTGATATTTCAATACTGAAATTTACCGGCCTTTGCAATAGTGAGTGAGAGGTATATACGAATATACCGTTGGGAACTGAAAATGAAATACAACATATTACGTTAATCGCGTTTCAAATATTTTCAGAATGTTTTATTAGAATTTTTGTCTGCAGTCACAAAGAATACTAACGATACATAAAAAAATCGAGTAATACCGACAAACTTTGGAAGATGTTTTTAGATAAAAGAGCTTCAAGTGTCTATATAGGGGGCGTCCATTAATCACGTGAGATTCTGGACGGGAGGGGGGGTGGTTGCTTGAAAACATCACGACTGATCATAGGGAGGAGGGGGTGGGGGGGGGGGGGTCTCAATCAATATCACGTGTATTTCTTGCTGTATTTTTTCGCATCGTACCTCATAAATTTTAGCCTTTATTCTTTATTTTACGGTTCTAAGCGATGCTCGCGTTTAGTCGATAATAACGGCAACGCTCCATGATGTACCGACCCAACGCAAGAAGTTACCGCAGTGGCGCTCGTTGCACCTTTGCATAGCAACCGTGGAATGAGGGTTACCTCGGAGCCAGTTGAGACTTGACTGTGCATGAGGAGTGGTCGGCGATCACTTGTTGTGCTGAACGCATTTTCGTGGTCGTCGCAATGGCTTCTGAGATTGGGTTTTTATACCGGGAACTTTTTAAGCAATATAAAATACTGCACAGCGAGATAACCGGCCAGAAAGATCAAAATTATTTTAATGCTATCTGGTCGGAGGCTAAAGCTATGAATCCTGCCAAAGAAGATCTGATGAAGTTCGCACGGAGTCTTCTAGCCAATTATCGACAAAAAAAAACAGCTCGAAGAAAGCCTAAAATATTTTGTCGTATTTTGTAGGTCGAAGTTCATCGGTGAGTTTAGATGTTTTCTTGTATTAATAATAATCATTACTTTATGAAGCGGTCTCAGGAAAAGGAAAACTCGGAAATAAAGAAATCTTCTGTATACGACACTTCGGAAGCTTTTAACGAACAAGCGCGTCGTACCTCGCTTGATGATGATAAACCTCGCGATTAATCTCATGACAGCGCTCGAAATGTTTTGGATTACTCACTCCCAACTTCTCCAGGTATTGTTCGCTATAACACACTTATTTAAGTAATTTTTTAGTATTCTCTCGTACGTCAAGATTTTTTTTTCATTTTTACAAGTGGTATAGGTATCCATTATTTTCAGTCTAAACATCCGTTGTTAAATCTTTGCATTTATTCCTGTTTTTTTTTTCAATAGATCGAAGAAATATACCTTATAACCCTTTTATGCGTTCCATATATAACATCACACTGAAGGAACCGCGATTTTTTCATAGCGTCAATTATTCATTTTTTATTTATTTTAATGGAAAATTTTTAAAAATTGTAGTGTATCCTAGGTTAATATCATGGGTTGATTTAAAAACAAAATTTTCGAAGAGAACTTTTGTTAATATTCGTATTAAAAACGTGTTATGATATTTAAGAAAAAATTAATTCTTTTGATAGGAAATAAGGTTCTTACTTAAGGGTTAACGGGATTATGTATTGCGGTGATAGTAAGTAAAATATTACAGATACTAAAAATCTTACGTTTCAGGTACTCGAAAACGTAAGGTGCAAGTCCTGGAAAGTGACGAAGAAGTTGTCGATGATCCGGGTGTAGACCACATCACGCTAAAGGATACACGTGAAACATGCGCTCAAAACAAACTGAAGGCTCGGATCTCTTCACTCGAAGCGGAGCTTCATGTTGTCATCCGTCGCAGAGATTCAATAAGCGCTGATGGAAAAGAGCAGACTCAAATATTGAAACTGAGGAAGGAAATTGATTCTATGAAGAAAGAATTACACAGGAAAGCGCAACAAAGTCTTCACTCGAAAAAGTATAGAGAATCTCAGAAATCTAAAGTTGCCGCCGTTTGCGTACAAAATCCTGACATCGCTAAGACTTTGAAGACTCGCGACGGACCAGGACGCCCACGATTGGAACCAACTGTGAGAGAGTCAACCGGAATTATTGAAAACTATAGTAGAATTAGCCATGTTTGGAGCGTGTGCAGAAGAACGTCGTCGGTGCGAGATTGTGCATAGTTGTCGGACGCTCGGCGATCTTCACACTCGATTTATAGAGCAAGGTTTCAATATCTCGAGGAGTGGCACGTCTATTCGTCTCCCGCCGAGACGGTACAATACGGTAGAGGGCAAGCGTCATGTGACAACGGTTCCCGTAAAACTGAGCCGTCCTGAAGCCCATCCATACCAGCACTTTTGCACATCGACCATTAGATCCCTGGAAACCGTCGCATCTATTCTAGGGCCAAACGAAGATTGCTTTTTATTCCAAGATGATACGACGAGAGTACCGATAGGTCTCACGGCTGCGAATAAACAGGCCCCTTTATTAATGGACGTCGAATATCGAGTGTCTTTACCTAATCATGATTGTATTGTACCCCGGGTGCAGCAACCTCGCATTACTAGGGCATCCACGGTTGCGAGATAACCCTGGTATGCGACGGCGCGCGCCGAGCGTCACCGGACACCGCTGCGTCAGCAAGGCCGTCGCGCGCTCGGTCTCGGTAACGAGGGCACCGACTCGGGAATACCGAAGCCAGGTGTTTCGAAATGAAAACAAACTCCAAATCTCGCTCGCGAAGAAGCGAGGATTTGGAAAGACATTGTTTTCATTAATTAAGTAAACCACAACCATGTACCAATTAATTAAGCGGACGTGCCTGCTCACTTATACGTATATAAGGGATCGAGAGCAGGCACCCACAAGTCTCTTCGGAGCTCCTGATACTTACGGTTGACTACATATTCTGACACATTACACCGAGCGAAGCTCATAACGCGATAAGTAGGTCGTTGGACTACTAGCGTAGGGAAGGTGGCGATCCCATCGCTCGGGGGGCAGAAGATGCCCCCTGCAGTAGACTTCCCAAGCCAAGGCGTGGACTACGGTACTGAGGGCTGAATGGTACTGGGGGATAGTGTCTTGAACGGTGCCTCTGGAAACCCACGTCGAATTCCAGAGTATGTAGACCTTACCCCGGCAATCGGGGCTCTGCCGGGGTGGACTGTTATTTCCCTAGATTCTCGTGGGACAAAAATGGAAAATAGGAATAAACAACAACAACAACAACAACAAGCAACACGACTGGGACCGGAAGGACACCAGTCAGGCCGTGCGAGCCTCGAGAGGGATCGCGTGGCTAACCGGCAGTTAGCGGAAGGGACCCTCGAGGCCCCCCCCTGCTGCTACCGAGAATCGGGGCAACCCGGCAGCCTCCACTGGTGAGGGTGGAAGCTGTGACGCTGAGCTCGCCAAGGATATCAGCAGAATAGCGCTTCAACGCCCGCGGTATAGCGGAGCGGCCAGGCGCAGATACAAAAAGGCCAAGGACGCCGCGGAAAAGGCCGGAGCGGTGGACACATCTTCACCGGAGGAGACGGCCGGTGCCAAAAAACCACCGGGGGTTAAGAGCACCCGGGGAGAGAGGCAACGAGACGACGGAAAGAAGACCGCCCAGGAAAGGAGGGAAGGTTACCGGAAGCGGCAGCGGGAGTCCAAGGAGACCCCGCCAAGCTTTCGAAGGGATTCCAAGAAACCGAGAGCGAGGGAGCTAGACAAGAGCTCCTACGCGTCGGTGGTCAGCGACTTGCCGAAGCTGGCCATCGTTCACTCGGGACAGACGGAAGACATCACGAAGGAGCAATCGGCAATGATACAGGCGAGGCTCATGGAGGTGGTGGACGAGATCCCCGTAGGGGACTTTACGCCCCGCTTTCAGGAGACCTACCTGTACCGAGGCGCCCTGAAGGTGATCTGCGCCGACAAGCAGTCGGCGATATGACTGAAGGAACAGGTCAGGAAACTGCGGAAATGGGAGGGCGCAGACCTCGAGGCTATCGAGGCAGACGAACTCCTAAAGTACGTTGGGGTCATGGCCTGGATGCCCGGAGCGCCGATGGACACAGCCGCGATGATGAAGAGGCTGGAGAAGCAGAGCCCGGGGCTTGTGACTGGGAGGTGGATTATCCACGAACGGCACGAGGACGCAACTGGCAAGGGGGTGCGTCTAGTGCTGGGAGTGGATAATCGAGCCCTACCGGTCTTGCGGACCCACGGCATGAGACCCTACCTGGGGATGGGCAGAGCGAGCTTCAGGCTGCTGGATGCGCACCCCAAGAAGGCAGGAGGCGAGCAGATGGACACGAGGGAGGATGCAACCAATGACGGTAAGGACACTTCGGTTTGTACAGATTAACCTGCATAAGGCGTCGGCTGCGGCAGCAGTGCTCAGCAGCCGGGTCTTAGCGGAGCGGATAGAGATCTCCCTTATACAGGAACCGTGGGTATACCGCGGGAGGGTCAGAGGACTGAATATGAGAGAGGGACAACTACATTATTGTGCCTCTGTTGACAGACCAAGGGCCTGCATCCTCGTCAGAGGTGTAGTGGCTACGACGTTGGTGGAGTTCTGCCGGAGGGACCTTGTGGCTGTTAAGCTCGAGGTAACTCTGGACGGAAGGAGACGGGAGATCGTGGTGGCATCGGCATACATGCCCTACGACGACCCCGAGCCGCCACCGTCGGAGGAGATCGCAGGACTCGTGGAGGTCTACAGGAGTAAAGGACGAGAGCTCATCATCGGGTGCGATGGCAATTCCCACCACACGGTGTGGGGCAGCACCGACATTTACACCCGAGGAGAGGCTCTCCTGGAGTACCTGGCCGGGACAGAGCTCAGGATCATTAACAGAGGTAGGGAACCGACATTCTGTATCACTAACAGGGTGGAGGTGATAGATCTGACTCTGCGAACGCCGGGATTGGCGGATAGGATAGAAAGGTGGGGAGTGTCTGATGAGCCGTCTCAATCAGACCACAGACAAATAACGTTTACGCTAAACACGACGGCAGTCCAGGCGACAAGGGGCCCCAGGAGGAATCCAAAAACGACCGACTGGCCGTCGCACGCGGAGGATTTGCGGGGAAAGATGGAACACTTCCCGAGTAGGTATGGTAGTGAGGGGGAGATAGACCTCGCAGTAGAGATACTGAGGGACTCTATCATACAATCCTACGAGAATAACTGCATGCCAAAACAGGCATATAGGGACAAGACACTCTGGTGGAACGAACGACTGCAAGAACTGCGGGCGTCAACCAGGAGGTCGTGGAACATAGCGAAGGCGACGGGGAACCCCTGGGACTGGGAGAACCACAAAAGAGACCAGAGGGAATACAAGGAAGCCATCAGAGTCGCTAAGACAGAATCGCGGCAGAGATGCTGCTAAGGGATTGGGAGTATCCCCGAAGCCGCTAGGATACAGCAGGTGCTAAGACGGGACCCAATGCCGATGTGCGGGTCGCTCAGGAAGCCGACAGGCGGGTGCACCGACTCCTGGAGGGAGGAACTAGAAGTGATGCTGGGGAAACACTTTCCCGGCTACACGCTGACCGAAGAATGGACGGACTGGCCATATCCCCATTGCAGACATGGGAAAATGGACTGGACGACAGCCGGAAGGATAGTTACTCCGTCGAGGGTCCGGTGGGCCGTCCGGGGATTCGAACCGTACAAAACGGCGGGGACGGACGGGATCTTCCCGGCGCTACTGCAACAAGGACTGGAGGTAATCCTTCCACCAGTCACGAAAATCCTGAGGGCCTGTGTGGCCCTAGGGTACACGCCAAGACAGTGGCGCGTGACGAGGGTGGTCTTCATCCCGAAGCCTGGGAGGATCGATTACGACCAGGCCGGGGCGTATAGACCGATAAGCCTAACCACTTTCCTCCTCAAAACTTTGGAGAGATTGTTGGATAGGTATGTAAGGGACGGGCCGCTAAAGGAACGACCCCTGCATGAGCTGCAATTTGCCTATCAGGCAGATAGGTCGGTTGAGACGGCACTTCACAGGCTGGTGCACAGACTGGAGGACGCCAGGAACAAAGATTGCATGGCAGTGGGGCTCTTTCTGGACATAGAGGGGGCCTTTAACTGCACGACGGTGGAGTCAATCTGCAGGGCGGCGGAGTGGCATGGGCTGGGAGCCGCCATCACCCGGTGGATCAGGAACATGCTCTCCACCCGACTGCCTACAGTCTCCAGGGGCGAGGGGACCGCCAAGGCCTCAGTCGAGCGGGGGTGCCCGCAGGGGGGGGGGGGTCATATCCCCACTGCTGTGGTGCCTGGTGGTCGACGAGCTACTGGACCGGCTGAGCAGAGCAGGAATTTACGCGCAGGGGTATGCAGACGACCTCGCGGTGGTAGTACGCGCGAGGGACGCCAACACTGCGTCGTGCCTGGCGCAGGTTGCACTTAACCTCGTTAGTAGGTGGTGCATGGAAATTGGGTTGAATGTTAACCCGGAAAAGACCGAGATAGTCCGCTTCACCCGGAGGCGAAAGCTAGAAGGGTGGAGAGACCCGAAATTTCGAGGGACTGTTATCAAGCCAACAGAGCCGGTCAAGCATCTAGGGGTCATCCTGGTCGCGAAACTGAACTGAGGGAAAACAGATGCAGCGGGTTCGCGACAGGGCCTGTGCGCTCTTATGGGCCACGAGAAGGGCCTGTGGCGCAACCTGGGGCCTGAGCCCCAAAGTAACGCACTGGATATACATATACGGCGGTCGTCAGACCAGCCGTATTATACGGAGCGGTAGTATGGTGGAGCAGGACCCGGCTCAAAACAGCCAGGAACATGCTCACCCATGTGCAACGACTGGCGAGCAGAGGCACCACGGGTGCCATGAAAACCACCCCCAGCATGGCGCTGGAGACACTGTTGAACTGGCCGCCACTACACACGGTGGTAGAGAACACGGCAGCAGCGTCAGCATACAGGCTGATGGGTACGACCAGTGGCAGGGAGAGCTGCCACGGGGGAGTCACACCGCGATCGTAGGAGTACTGCGCGAGGCGAGCCCACTAGCTCACCTAACGCGCGACCGGGACCTGGCTGGATACCGGTTTAACAACGCCTACAAGGTAGTGTATCCGGAAAGGGAGGAATGGGAGACCGAATCAGGGCCACTGAGAGGACAGGAACTGATATGGTACACCGACGGCTCGAAGATGGAATAAGGATCGGGCGCGGGTGTGTGTCTCGATGGCTCGATCAGAGAGATATGCATCCCGCTCGGCAGACACAGCACGGTCTTTCAGGCGGAGATCACAGCCATACAGGTGTGTGCGCTGGAAAACCGGGCTGCGGGGTACAGAGGCAAGCGCATATGCATCTGCTCTGATAGTCAAGCGGCGCTGATGGCGCTGGACAGGGCCAGGACCAGCTCACTTCTGGTGAGGGACTGCAGGGACGCGCTACAGGTCCTGGCGGACCTCAATAGGGTGACGCTGGTATGGGTCCCAGGACACAGAGGCATCGCCGGAAACGAGAGAGCGGACGGGCTAGCCAGAAGGGGATCAGAAACCCCACTGCTAGGCCCGGAGCCGGCGGTAGGAATCACCGAATGTCAAGTGAAGGCGGAGATAGCCAAATGGGTGGAGGTTCAGCACCGAAACCAATTCAGAGCGACGCCAGGAATGAGACAGACGAAGACGCTCATCGACGGGCCGGACGGGGAAATCACGGACCAGCTACTGAGGATGAGCAGGGAAGACACAAGGGTGGCAGTGGGCGTGCCGACGGGACACTGCACCCTCAAGAAACACATGCACACGCTGGGAAAGGTAGGAGACAGCGGGAGCCGAAGATGTGGGGGGGGGGGACGAGGAGACACCCATCCACGTATTATGCCATTGCCCGGCCTTGGCCGGGAAGCACCTGGGGGCTCCCTTATGGGACCCCGGGGATATTACGACCCTGCAAATAGCGAGACTGGTGGCCCTCATGAGGGACAGCGGCCTACTATAGAGGGGGGGGGGGGTCGGGTGACAGGAAAAGAGGTGCACAATTGGCCGTAGGCCTAAGTGTAAACGCAGTAATGCCCTCTATTAACTACTACTGCTACTAGGCCGTTGGACTAATATTGTGATATAAAAACCCGTTATCGTGAAGGATTAACGGCCGACTGCCGTAATCCAGGGAGTGTGTCAAGCGTACAAGGTGAACAAGTGATTAGTAATTCAGAAGGACATTAGGCAAGCCAGATAAAGCATTATAGAAGGGTTGAAACCGTTACAGCGTAATCATAGTACCAGTATCTTTGTAAAACATAACCAATACGTGATTAAAGACTCATTAAATGAAATTACGCATTTATAATTCACGTGGGTTCCAACCGCCTACTGAGCATATCCCGAATCCTACGAGCTACGAAGTGGCAAGCACTCTTCTTCAACAGCATCGTCACATGTGGTTAAATTCGAGAATCTGACGGATCTGGACATCTTCAAAGAAATCATCCGAGACAAAGCAGGACGAGTCAAACGTGTTGTCATGATATCTTCTGATGGTAGTCCAGATAAAAATCCTCGTTATCGAAAAGTTTTGGTGATCGCGATCCATCACTTTGCGAAACATGATTGGATGGGCTTTTCATGTTTACGAATGCACCGGGCAGAAGTGCCTTCAATCGAGTCGAAAGATGAATGGCTCCGCTAAGCAGAGAATTGTCAGGAGTTACTTTACCGCATGACTCTTTCGGAAGTCATATTGACGACAGGGGGCGAACCGTAGACACGGATCTAGAAAAAAAGAATTTCCGAAAAGCTGGTGAAGGACTAGCGAAAATATGGGGCAACGTCGTGATCGATGGTAAAAGTGCTGTCGCTGAGTACGTCGAACCCGATTCTTGTAACGAGTGCTTCGTATCGACGATACCTTCGCAAGACTGGTGCAGCAAACATCTTCGATAGAGTCAATATTTACTTCAGGTTTTTAGAACTTTATGATTCACTAAAACACTTATTTCGTTCATAGGAAGTGACGGTATTGATATTTAGTTGAATATATATGTTATATGCCAGGAATGGTATTAACTACCATTCTTTTATTTTCCATGAACAGGTGGTTAAATGCAATGACAGATCGTGCTGCACAGAAGTGCGGAGCTCACTGAGGCATATTCTTCTGAGTGGATTTCTGCCTACTCCGTTTCCGATTCTGCAGGGTCCGAATGGCTTGACTATCCCAAAGCCAAATGAACATGACGGCAAAAAATTCGCGGCGTTTTTGTTACAACAGTCTTTGGCCGTAATTCCTTCCGACGATCACTTCCACGAATTACCATACGATTTGAATTGTCCCATTGTGCATGCAAAGAATGTGGGTTGTACGTTTGCTCTGAAAAAACTGTTGCCGCTCACAAAACTTCTCTGCACAGGAAAAAAAACGACCGGTGACCGAGTTAGTGAAGAGGGAATGAAAGAGCCGAGTCAGAAGACATGCAGGATCTCGATACTCACGAACTTGAGAACCATAGTCAGCAAGATGAGAGTACAGCTTCTGTTAGCGTCGAAAAAAATCACCAGAATTCCTGGGTCGAGGACGCGTAAAGAAAGCTTTTATTCAAAAGTGGTTTTTAGTATTCAATAGGCACTTTTCTTTATAGATATGTATGCTGAACGATACTCATGCTAATGTTCTGAAATGAAATGTTATACATATATGGAATATATGCAGTTATTTTGTACTTAAAAAGGATGTTTTATCTTCTCTTTTATGAATTTGTTAATAACTTGCATGTTATGCATTATTTTCGGAATCCCTACGAGCGACAAAAATCACGTGCTTGTGAGGTGGGGAGGGGGGTCTCTCAAAATCTCACAACTAATCACGAAGGGGTAGGGGGGTCGAAAATCCAATAAAAAACATCACGTGATTAATGGTCGCCTCCTATCCAAATCAAAGGCTTCGATTTTGGGTAACATCAATAGTAAATTGAGAAACAAATTATTGACTTCGTTAAAAAACAAAAGGAGAACTGAATGCGGTGGTTTGCCGCATAAAATTACCCATAAAGTTGGTATCAATTATATGATAACTTCAAACGTGGGTGGGTGGTGGGTGGTGGGTGGTGGGTGGTGGGTGGTGGGTGGTGGGTGGTGGGTGGTGGGTGGTGGGTGGTGGGTGGTGGGTGGTGGGTGGTGGGTGGTGGGTGGTGGGTGGTGGGTGGTGGGTGGTGGGTGGTGGGTGGTGGGTGGTGGGTGGTGGGTGGTGGGTGGTAGGTGGTGGGTGGGTGGTTGGTAGAATTTTTTTTTTCGTGTGATTCGGTGAGCGGCGTGCAGTGGGTGGCGGGGAGATGGGAGGTGGCAGGTGGCAGGTGGGTGGTGGGGTGGTTGAATTTTTATTTTTACGTGAATCCGCAAGCGGCATGCAGCGGTGGGTGGTGAGAAGATGGGAGGTGGGAGAGAGGGGGACGGTGGGTGGTGGGTGGTTGGTGGATGAAATTTAATTTTTTATAATTTTATTTTTATGGATGTTTGGTCGATGGGTTGGTGGGTGGCGGTGGGTGGGTGGTCGGCCCCGGGTTGATGGGTGGCGCGCGAAGGGGGCGAGTCTGCTCAACGTTTGGTGTTTCACAAATAAACACTTTGGCGTTAAAATCGAATGTTAGTCGCGAAGGATCAGACTCGTTGAAATACCACAGACCTCTCAACTTGAAATATATGACCCCGATGAATATTTGTATACAAATAAGAGGGTGTGGAGTCCACCGAGCGTTGTGTCTTGGAGAAAATCAGTCGCAGGCTAGTTAAACTAAACAGTATCGGTCCATTGACTGTATTGAAAGCTAGTCGAGTGTGCATCCAAGTGTTGGGCATGGCGGTGTGAGGTCCACTTGAGACCCTGTCTTCGAGTCAAATGCGCGTATCGCGACGTTTATCCTTCGAAGCCTATACTGGGGTGATATACCCGCTGTGGATGCTGCTACGAGACGCCTGGAGCGCGAGGCATCTTGAGAGTATATCCCTCTCCGTCAACCATACACATTCTCCCATCTCACCACTTTTCTCTCTCCCACCCATTTTTGTCAATGGTCACAGATTTTGTTTGGGTCCACGGATAGCGAGTCTGCATCGATTGGTTCTATTTCTTAAGTCTGCATGAGTCCATGGGAGGGCTGAACGAGAAACAGAGTAGTAGATTTTAGCTTTCTTTTGGTCAGTGCTCAGTCTACATTTGTCTCGTGAACTTCTCTGCCATTCAAATTAGTCTTCCCTTTTTATCTCATATGTAGATGTCTATGAGTTATAAAAATGGATTCGAAAAAGTGCAAAAGGCTCATTGCCATTATGGAGCAAGCGTATTCGGCTCTTAGAGATAAACCCTCGCGTGCTGAGGCACAGCAGTTGATGAAGTTCGGCAATGATAATGTTGAATTGCTGAGGAAGAATTTGCGGAAAAGTTCAAAAACTATTGGTGAAAAAATTAGAATCCAGACTACAATTGCTGTGTTAATGTCACTTACGACAAAATTTAAAAAGAGTGGTTCCGGTGTTGCTTCAACTAAAGTGCAGTGGGTTGATCTCGAGACGGCGTTCAAGGGAAGAATACGTACGGGGATGGTCATCAACCTGCAGCATCGTGATCTATCCGACTTCTTGGATGATTCGAAACGAGATTAAAAAGAATGATGAATGGTTCTAAAAAAAAGAGGTGCAGACGTTCGTTAAAAGTTAATGTTATTCTGACGTGCAAATTCAGAATGACAAAAAATGACGAAATTGTAGAGGAGAATAAAATTTGCAACACGAGAAGCGAAATGATTCTTCGCTCAACGAACATGGAAGAGTGGTCTTCGGAGCACGTGAAGGAGAAATTATTATTAAAAGTGGAGCAATTCGAACAGAAGGAATCCGGCTGGTCTTTGGTTGAAATCATGAATCTACAATTCAACATGACTAAGTACACGCCGCTAAGAGGAGGAATATCGACGTTCGTGAGCGTTCCAAAGGATTTGCAGGTGAAGCGCGCCGTCGTTAACATCATTAACAACGACCCTTATTGCTTCTTGTAGGCGGTCACCGCGGCACTTTCTCCGGCAGTACAACGAAATGGCGATAGCACGAGTTCATATCAAGATTTTCGTCAAGTGCTCGCGTATAAGGATTTTAGTTATCCAATGAAAGTTAAGTCGATACCACGGTTTGAGCGATTAAATAAATTATGTATAAATGTCTATGGTGTAGAAAGTAGGAAGGGCAAATCGGATATCGTGCCGATATATTTAAGTAAGGAGAAGTCCGAACGAGACACGATACATCTGCTCATGCTTCAAACCGAAGTTAAACTCGATGACAATAATCCAGTGCACCATTTCGCATGGATTAAGAATTTATCGCGATTAGTTAGTTCACAAATATCCAAGCATAATCATGCGACTTGGTTGTGTGATAGATGTCTGTCTCACTTCCAAACGGAGGGTGGATTAGACAAGCATAAACCCGATTGTTTTAGTGCTAATGGGTGCAAAATGATCCTTCCAAAAGATGGGGAAAACATTTTTAAATTCAAGAATTTCAAATATAAAGAAGACGCCCCATTCGCTATTCAATCAATCAAGATTGATCAATCCCTGATCAAACTTCACCGGACAATCAGAAGCATGTACCTCATAATATAGCTTTTTATGTACACTGTACATATTCGACTGAAATGTCGCCGTACAAATGTTATCGTGGTAAAGGTTGCATCGACTGGTTCATGAAAGAGTTGCGTAAATTAGCTGACTTTTTTACTCCGCTGGTACGTTACGTAACACCGATGAAAAAATTTAGTGCCTTTCAGAAGCGTGAGTTTGAATTGGCAGCCACGTGTCATATATGTGAAAATCCCTTTGACACGAATGATAAAAAAGTCAGGGATCATTGTCATTTTACGGATGAATATCGAGGGCCTGCGCATAATCAATGCAATTTAATTTATACAAAGTCACACGTCATCCCAGTTATTTTTCATAATTTATCAAGCTACGATTCACATTTTCTAATTAAAGCGTTGGCAAAGGAGATTGAAGGATCAACTCAACTTTTGCCCGTAAACAAAGAAAAATATATATCGTTCACAAAAATCATGAAGTCATCGGCTGTGCAATATCGATTTATCGATTCGTTTAGATTTATGCCAAGTAGCATACAAAAATTGGCATCGTATCTCGACGCGGGGGGAAAGGTGATAACGCGGAAGCATTGTGATAGTGCAGAGGAATTTGAGCTACTTATCAGAAAAGGAGTTTTCCCCTATGATTATCTTGACAGTTGGAGTAAACTTGATGATACTAGTTTGCCATCGAAGGAAAGCTTTTTCTCCAAACTAAACGACGAGAATATTAGTGACGATGAATGTGCGCACTCGGTAAATGTTTGGCGGGTATTTAAAATCAACACCTTGGGCGAATATTCGGATCTGTATTTGAAAACTGATGTACTACTTGTAGCTGACATTTTTGAAAACTTCCGACGCACCTGCAAGAAAACGTATAATTTAGATCCTCTGCATTATTACACAGCGCCTGGTCTCGCTTTCGATGCGATGCTCAAATGTACGAGTGTGGAACTTGAACTCCTGACAGATGTAAATATGATGTTATTGATCGAAAAAGGTATTCGTGGAGGGGTCGCTCAGTGTACGAATCGATATGCCAAAGCGAATAATCGATATATGGGTGAAGATTTTGATTCAAGCGTCGATGAATCTTATCTCATGTATTACGATGTTAATAATCTGTATGGTGCGGCAATAAGCCAATTTTTACCTCGCGGCTCATTCGAATGGATGGCGAATTTTGAAAATATCGACGTTACTGAAATCGCTGACGACTCTCCTGTGGGATACATACTTGAAGTCGATTTAGAATATCCACAGGAGCTCCACGATAAACACAAAGATTTACCATTATGCTCTGAGCACTTCATACCCCCCATAGCCGGCTGTAATCAATCAAAATTAATGACAACGCTATCACCAAAAAAAATTACGTAATTCACTATCGTAATTTAAAGCAGGTTCTCAGCTTGGGCTTAAAATTATCGAAAATTCACAAAATATTACAATTCGAGCAAACTCCATGGCTGAAAAAATATATTGATTTGAATACCGATTGTCGCAAAGAATCAAAAAATGACTTCGAGAAGAACTTTTATAAGTTAATGAACAATGCTGTCTTCGGGAAAACGATGGAAAATGTTAGGAAACATCGAGAAGTCAAGCTTGTTACTAAATGGCATGGGGGATATGGAGCACGAGCTCTTCTAGCGAAAGCGAGGTTTCATAGCTGCACAGTCTTCGATGATAACAATATGCCGATTATTGAATTAAAGAGAGCTGCAGTTAAATTCAATAAACCAATATATACCGGCCTCACGATTTTGGATATTTCGAAGATATATATTTATGATTTCCATTATAATTATATTTATCAAAAAACCTTTTTCAAAAAAATATGCTTATCAAAACGATCTAAAAATAAAAATAAAAAATAACTTAGATCATGTGAGCCAAGCAATGATATACATACAAAAATACAAAAAAATTCTTCAAAAATATGTTTATTATGGAAAAACCTCTTAAAAAATAAAAAATCTTCCAAAACAGATGTGTATCCGAACAATAAAAAAATATATATGTGTATCAAAATGTAAAAAAAAAAATCGAAAAAAATCAAATCAAACCAGCCAAGTAGTATTACAAAAATCTAAAAAAAAAAAATATTAAAAGATACAAGATGTAAAAAATCTTGAAAAAACAAACTTAGCGTGCCAGTTTTTTTTTTTTTTATATTTGAATGAACTATGTACGACAGTGATTGGAAAAAAAACTGGCACGCCAAGTTTGTTTTTTCAAGATTTTTTACATCTTGTATTTTTTATTATTTTTTTAGATTTTTGTAATACTACTTGGCTGGTTTGATTTGATTTTTTCGATTTTTTTTTACATTTTGATACACATATATATTTTTTTATTGTTCGGATACACATCTGTTTTGGAAGATTTTTCATTTTTTAAGAGGTTTTTCCATAATAAACATATTTTTGAAGAATTTTTTTGTATTTTTGTATGTATATCATTGCTTGGCTCACATGATCTAAGTTATTTTTTATTTTTATTTTTAGATTGTTTTGATAAGCATATTTTTTTGAAAAAGGTTTTTTGATAAACATATTTTCTAAACGAAAATACTAACTTTAAATACTTGGCGTACCTTTTTACTTTTTTGAGAAAAGTTTTTTAGGTTTGATTTAACTTATTTTTGAAATCCTGTAATAAATAGGAATCCAATAAATATATTTTGTCGGATTAAAGAATACAGGAAGCGGAGAAAAGTACGTGTGTGATACGTCTCAAAAATGTATTTGGAAATTATCTCGAATGGAGCCAGCGATAAAAACGAACGAATCAAGACACACACCGCACGTTCAATTTCCGGTTCAGTAAAAGAAATTAGATTTTTTTTCTCTCTTTGATACAGGTACACTTTAATCAAATCATATATGTACAAAGGTGTTGTGTGGAAGTAGTTTTACGTGTCAATTTTTCCAACGACCTCGAACCATTGTCTCAATGCATCGGTCAGCACTCCCGGCAGAGCGTTTATGTCCCTGAGTATCATGTAAAATGGAAAGGGGAAGCTGTCCATGTACGATTTGATGCCCAGCAATTTGCCGGCCTGGAAGACTGGCATCCGAATGTCCAAAATAGAGTCCTGTTAACAGAAGCGACAAGCGTCGTTAACAATCCATTATCGGCTTTATTACGCAAAAAAAATCTGATCTTTTTACCTTATTGTGAGGATTATCGACAATAATGAATACGAGGAATATGTCTGCTAGTCGAGCTCTTCGCACGGCGTTGTTTACTTAATCCAATCCTTCGGAGAAAACTCCTCGTCCATCTGACAGTACGACTAGTAGCTTGGCATTGTCCGTCGAGCTTTTTTGGCTGTCGAACATATCCACTGTAAAGTCCACCAGTTCGCCGACCTTTGTCTTCTTCTGATCGAATCTCATTTCTTGGATCAATCTGCAACACAAGCAAACAATATAGTTGTCAAATACTGTGACCGATGAGAAAATTTATTTCTTTGGTTTGCTGCGGCTTCGAAACGGAATAATTTCGAAATCCTCTTCGTGTTGGTTTTTAATTTAGAACTCTTTAGAACGATGGTAGTTTTGTCTGTTTCTTTTTATTATGATTCTTTCTTTATTTTGGATGCTCATGATGTTCTTATTAAACAGGCTTATTTGTGTGTGATCCTTTATGATGTGTTCTGTTGTATTTCTTGACTATGAGTGATAGCTGATTATGTGAGTTAATTCATTTTATCGGTTAGACAAGCGTCTCAGTTGTCATTAGTCGCTTGGGAAGCCGGTATACGTGCAGATATTTCGCAATTTATTTATTGTGCGACAATCGACAACAGAGACGTTTGTCTAACTGGTACAACATAATAATCCACATAATTAGCTGTCACACATAGGCAAGAAATACAACAGAACACATCGTAAAGGATAACACACAAATAATAACCGGTTTAATAAAAACGCCATGAGCACGGAAAAAGAAAGAAAAAATCATAATAAAAAAAGAAAAATCATGAATTTGATAAATGATCATGTCATTATGTTACACATGCTATATGTTATATCTTGTTAATTTTTACGACTTCGATGGGTCATAGGAAATCGACAGAAATCGGTTTTTGTACAAACAAAATAAAGTTAATGGCCGATACCTGCAGTCACCTGTCTCAAGTTGTGGTCGAGGTAACGTGTCCCAAATCGCTGATCTTATAGGTGATTTTGTCTTCGACGGTCTCCTCCTCATCAAAATCGTCCGCAACGGTCTGCTCCTCGTTGAATCGTTCTCAACGATCTCCTCGTCGAAATCGTCCTCAAGTTTCCTCGTCATCGAAACTCGACGGTCTCCTCCTCGTCGAAATTGTCCTCGATGGTTTCCTCCTCGTCGAATCTCCCTCGATGGTCTCCTCCTCGTCGAAATTGTCCTCGATGGTTTCCTCCTCGTCGAATCTCCCTCGACGGTCTCCTCTTCGTCGAAACTATCGTCAGCCGAACATGTGATGTATTATGCATCCTATGGACGCATCGCAAGCCCTCGGGCATGTAATACATATATCCTGAAAAGAGAATATATTATTATCCTGAAATAAACATTAAATTTTGAGGTTAGGGAAAAATAAATAAATAAATAACAAAAAATGGAAAAATTGGGGTTAAGCCCAACGAAAACAAATTTAAAAAATATGAGAATAATTTAAAGAACATGAGATATATACTCACCAGTCTTCGTTGCCGAGATCGAGCCGACCGAAAAAGCACGTATACACTTGATCTCTTCACACCCCTATTTCAGGTTCACCTCATCCTATCTCGGGAACCGCTGGACGATTATGAACGTAATTAGGCCCATTGGAAAGCTTGGGTCCGAATTATATAATAAAACTGTCCTTAAAAATTCGATCCGATTCTTCGTTACCGATGTACTTTATCACCTCACACCCGTATTTAGGTTCACGCACAATCGAAACATTTTGGATCGATTCCTGATCGCGATCATCGTACACAAGAATCTACCGAACGAATGTGTTCGGAATTAAGCGAACTCGAAAGCTTGGATAGACATTCTATAGTAAAAATCTTATCACCATTTCGATTCGATGATTTATTCGTGAGGTAACGTAGTGCTAATATTTACTTCCGGCATATTGGAGTATATACACTTGGTAGCATTATATGATATTGATGATATGATTTTTTTTTATACTTGGCGTCGAGACGCTACCGCGTCTCTTGATGAAAACCAAATTCATTCACAGCGCAAAGCTAGTGTATGCAGATACACATGGTCTGATTTATCATATTACCACGCCCAATATAATCGAGACGATAAAGGATGATTTGCACAAATTCGATACTTCTGATTATCTGGTTAACAATGTGTATGGAGTACCATTAGCCAACAAAAAGGTACTGGGATTGATGGAAGACGAGAATAATGGCAGAATAATGACTGAGTTCGTAGGTTTAAGGGCAAAAATGTACTCCTACAAGGTTAAGGATGATGAGAGGGCCCAAAAACGAGCTAAGGGTGTGAAAACATGGACCTTAAAAAGAATCACGTTTTTAGACTACAAAGACTGTTTGTTTTATCACAGAAATAAGGTGAAACCACAATGTTTGATTCGTAGCCGTAAGCATATTGTTCAAACGATTAAGCAAAATAAGTTAGCCCTTAGTTGGAACGATAATAAAAGAATTTTGCAGCCTGGCGCAACTGTTACTCTACCGTGGGGTTATAAACAATAATCCAATTTTGGATGTGATAATAAAAGGTACGAATCATATATTCTTTTAATTTTAATGAAAAATTGTATAAAAATAGATACAAATTATTATCTATATATATGTTGTGACGTATTTTTCTTTAATTCGATATCGCGAACTCGAAACTCAAAAAACGATACGAAGAAAACGAAATCTGAACTCAAACCAAAAAGGGAGGACAAAACGCGGAACCGAAATTTACGTCACCTTCGGCCATCCACCCTCACGGATGCATCGACGTCCCGGTGGGCGCCAGATAATTTTTGTTTCGCGGGCATTAACAACCGGGCTAAACTGGAGGTCGATTGAGCGGGTCGACCTCCGCAGGGACAGCACAAAAACGACAAAACGAGAACTTAACGGTAACAGGAACTAGCGCCAATGCATTCGCGAGAGCGAATGGTTGCGGAAATGCACGGTCGCTCAGGATGCGGGTTGTGGTAGAAGGATCGCGATCCGAGGCCGATAGAATAGCGAACGAAATCCAAAATCGGGATCATTAAATCTCAAATAGCGAGAACAATTATTTGTTGGCTGTTAAGCCACGGGAACTCGCACACACGTGCATCGGGAGCGCTCAGCTGATCGAACGATCGAAGCGAGCGGAGCTAGAACGAAGCCTGTACGCGATCGAAAATTTATCCAACGATAAAACTTACCGAAGCAGCGTAATTTAATCCAATATTGGGCGGGAACTGCATCTTACGACACCCCGAGAACCTCAGCACGACCACTGTGCCTCAAGAGCGTTATTCACAATGCATCTCGAACACAGAAAAATCGGTCACGAATTCAGACGGAATTCGCGTAATACACGCCGTACACTAGCCCACCCGCGAACGCACGAAGTGACAGATAGCACGAGCGAGACGCACGAACCCGAGCGAGAGCGATAGCCTGAGTCCACGGTAGCGCGAGCGAGAACGCACGACTCAGCGCGAGAACAATAGGCTGAAGCCAACGATAGCGGGAGCGCGAGAGAGACCCGAGTTGCCTCTAGGGCCGCTCTCGGAAGACTGATAAGCCTCCGAAAATATTCTAACGAAACGTTATTATTATTTCGGGATCCTTTACCTGTAACTACTGCCCTCAAACTATCTCGATACGTCATACAAACAGGAGCTGTACTATACGCGGTAACTTTGAGACTCGTCGCGATCGTTACTCTCAATTCAGGACGTGAAAACAAGGCTCTCTTCTTTTCACAAAACACAGCACAAGGGGTCCCACCCTTGCCCGGAACTAAACCGTACCTCCGCCTGTTCTCCAACGCCCTGCATCATCACCTAAACAGAGTGCCGGACATGCACCGGACTGTGACGTATTCGCGACGAAATCTCGTCGGGCTCGCCTCTATTCGCGTTTCTCGGTACGTCGAGATTCCCTCCACCGAATAGATTCGAAAATCCCGACCTAAACCAAATCTTTAAACCAATCCTGAAGCTTATCTCACAAGCTTTACAGAATACTGAACGAGATCGCGCAAACTCACGAAGCTCATCTCAACAAAATCGGACGAGATCACCGAACGTCACGAAACTCAGCCCTAACGAGAGCTGGACGATACTGTGAACAGCAAGAGGTGTTTTTGTGACAGTGATCAAAAAATCACGTCACAATATATATATATATTATGACTGGGTATTTTCATACCGCGTCACCTTCGCCCTAGCCCCTCCGTTTCGTCGCCGTGAGAGCCTTGGGCGCCAGTCGATTTTTGGTTATCTGGCGGAATCGACAAACCGCAAACGAATACGGAAACGGAGATCTTAATTTTCGTGGAAACTTAAACGTGAGGCACGGCTTCGGAACGGCGGAGCTGGTTCGCGGTACACCTCGGGTCGCTCAGGATGCGGGCCGTGGAGAGAGGGCGTGGACGGTGGTGGACAATCGTGTAAATTCGTACGCAAAAATAAAATATGAAGGTCGGAGAATTTATTCGTGTAAGCCGCAATCCAACAATTGATGGTACAAATGAAACATTGTCTCATTTGTACCATGTTTCATGGTACAAATGAAACATGGTACATGTTTCATTTGTAATTTCATTTGTAAGTTTAAGGTGTTCCGGCACATAAGGTGCTGGAACACTTTAAATTCGGGAATACCAAAATAACTATACTATAGATTGAGATCGAGGAACAGAGAAATCGGTACGGACGGTAACATCCGAAAACAATAATCGAAAGCGCGACAAGCAAGAGCACTCCGTCCGCGGAACAGAGAGAGACTGCGTAAGATAGAGCTATATCGAGAGCGCGGCCGCCAGCGGCCGTGCGGGAACACTACAACGAGTACCTTCGCGGTAACTCTCGGTCTCAATGATAACTCGTCAGATCGGTAATAGTCCTGAAATCTGTTAATTAATATACCCCGGCTAATTAATACGGAACTCAGAGGCTTATAGTCCTACGTATATGTTGTACCCCGGGTATTTCAATACCTCGATTATTAAGGCAAGGTCATTGCACCGGAATCGAGGTATGCAGCTGCAGGCGACAACCGCGCGTCGTTGCGAAATAATAACGAAATCCATCGTACAGTCGAGTCAGCATTTAGGCAAACGCGTGTAACTTGACACCTAACGCAGCATTTAGGCAATCGCGAGCGACTCGGCAAGTAACGCATCAGCTCAGGAATTGCTGAGTCAGATATTGGGAAATTATTGACGATATTGTATTCTACCCGGAAACGAGAATTGTTTAAACAATTAGCACTCTGACGAAATATCTGACATCGACTAAAATTAAGCTGACGTGCCTGCTCTTCCATCCATATATAGGGAACCGAGAGCAGGCACCCACTAGTCTCTTCGGAACTCCTGATTCTGTACGATTGGTTACGTTTTGCTTGTTACGTTTTGTTAGTTACATTACGATTCACGTAACAATTACTTGTGCAAGGGCACGCAATTCGGTAGTAAGTGATACTACTAGTTCGGACAAGTTCTTCCACGGGAAGACCACTGTACAAGGTGTACTCGATACGATTGGTAATAAACTCTAATTTGGAAGATTTCTGTAATAAACTTTAATGAACATTGTTGTAATAAACTATTTGGAAGATTTCTCTAATAAACTATAATAAATAATAAATCGTGCGATTATAATTCTCTTGGGTTCTAACCCTTAACTGGATAAATCCCGAATCATAAGAGCTAACGGCTCTCCCGCAAAACCCAGAGTAGCTAACTGAGTTTCTGCGGATATAACATATACGAATAGGGATTCCATAACTCCCACCGTAAAATATAGGCAATGACTCGGGAACGATAACCGAAGAGGTTTATAGTAATGAAATCGATAACGCTACTCTCTGAGGAAGTTGTCGACAACAGAATCCATAACAGAATAACACGCTTTTCGGCGGCGCACGGATCTACCGCGACACGTCGATAGCGTACGTAACGTCAAGAGCATAGGGCGATAGTAGAGCAGGAGCTCGGGAGCGAGCTCCGCTCTCGGGGGTAGCCGAACGAGAACTGACTTCTAAGCGACACAGAACGAAAAATATAATTCACATACAGGTCCGGTAGATGTTACAAATTCGGTAACGCGAGGCATGATAATTCATTTTCAACCGGAACGTCTGAAATCCAAAACAGAACCGTAACGCTTATTCGGTAACTCATACACGAGAGCGATTCTTCCCCAGGGTCGATGTTTGCCCTTGAGATTCTATCCACCATAGTGGCTATCCCTAGAACGTACTCTCCAGGCATTACGAGTCGAGACACACCCGTCAATTCGAAAATCCTAAGCGATAACAGCGATCGGGCAATCCGTGACGGCTGGGTGATCGCGAGCCCAGACGGCACGGCCTTCCATACTTAAACGTAAACTCAAACGCAAACTAAAACTTATATTCGTTTCTTTTCGGAATGCCAAAAAACGGAGTGTCGAGTATTTCACTCGAACCTCTGCACTAATTCCAGCAATTCACCGTAAGGAATTTCCCCCAATGTACCGGGTGGCTCGGTATATCAGCCCTGATCCGCGGTAAATTCGAGATCCCAAACCGCGAAATAAATCTTACTCTTTCTCCTTGTCTCGATAACTGACCTTAAACCCAGATCTAAAAGCGTAACTCGAGAGCATCACGTGTACTCGCGACCATATCGAAACTCGACAAGATAACAAAATCCCGCAAAACGCTCGGAAAATAACACTATTCTCGAGAGTTGAAGCGGGGTGGTCGCTGGCGACGATGTGACGGAGTTGACCCTAAAAAATTCCGTCACAATATATATAATGTATAAATGTATATAATGTATATAATGTATAATGTGTAATGTATATATCTCTCTATAATATAAAAAGATATCGCCGCTGCCGCCGTCGCCGCCGTGTCAAGAATCGAGGGGGGGAGGGGTTGCCATAGCAACCGAGGGTTGTTGCCATAGCAACCGGGGGTTGTTGCCATAGCAACCGGGGGTTGTTGCCATAGCAACCGGGGGATGTTGCCATAGCAACTGGGGGTGGTTGCCATAGCAACCGGAGGGTGGTTACGATAGCAACCGGAGGAGTGGTCGCCATAGCAACCAGAGGAGTGGTCGCCATAGAAAGCGGAGGGGTGGTCGCCACAGCAACCAGAGGTGTGGTTACCATAGCAACCGGAGGGGGTCGCCATAGCAACCGCAGGGGGTGGTCGCCATAGCAACCGAAGGGATGGTTGCCATAGCAACCGGATGGGTGGTAGCTATGAGGGTTTGGAATAATAAGTCTATAAAGGGGTATTATAGTAACGCTATTATTATAAGGGCACACGTCTTTTAAAGTATTTAGAATAATAAGGGTTTACGTCCAGAAAGGGTTGCGAGCGCGCGAAGCGCGCGAGCCCCGAGCCCCACTAGTATATATATATATATATATATATATATCTCTCTATAATATAAAAAGATTTCGCCGCTGTCGCCGCCGCCGCCGCCGCCGCCGCCGCCGCCGCCGTCGCCGCCGTGTCAAGAATCGAGGGGAGGGGGGGTAACTTGGAATAATAAGGGCTTAAGTCCAATACGATGTTCCAGTACTTGGATGGGTGACCGCGGTCACCCATCCAAGTACTGACCCCGTCTTGGAATTATAAGGCCTTAAGTCCATCGGAGGCTTAATTCCAATACTTGGATGGGTGACCGCGGTCACCCATCCAAGTATTGGATCGAGGGGGGAGGGGGGGTTAGAATAATAAGGGCTGAAGTCCATACTTAAAGGGGGGGGGTGCCATAGCAACCGCAGGGGGTGGTCGCCATAGCAACAAGAGGGGTGGTCACCATAGCAACCGAGGGATGTTGCCATAGCAACCGGGGGTTGTTGCCATAGCAACCGGGGGATGTTGCCATAGCAACCGGGGGTGGTTGCCATAGCAACCGGGGGTTGTTGCCATAGCAACCGGGGTATGTTGCCATAGCAACCGGGGGTGGTTGCCATAGCAACCGGGGGTGGTTGCCATAGCAACCGGGGGTGGTTGCCATAGCAACCGGAGGGTGGTTACCATAGCAACCGGAGGAGTGGTCGCCATAGCAACCGGAGGAGTGGTCGCCATAGCAACCGGAGGAGTGGTCGCCATAGAAACCGGAGGGGTGGTCGCCACAGCAACCACAGGGGGTGGTCGCCATAGCAACAGGAGGGGTGGTCGCCATAGCAACCGAAGGGATGGTTGCCATAGCAACCGGATGGGTGGTAGCTATGAGGGTTTGGTATAATAATTCTATAAAGGGGTATTATAGTAACGCTATTATTATAAGGGCACACGTCTTTTAAAGTATTTAGAATAATAAGGGTTTACGTCCAGAAAGGGTTGCGAGCGCGCGAAGCGCGCGAGCCCCGAGCCCCCCTAGTATATATATATATATATATATTGTGATGATACTTCCTTGTAATAATTGTCCAAAACGGGGACAATCGGGGAAATATAGGGCGAGGGAAGAAGGGGAAATAACACACCAAATTTTTGTGTAGAAAACGTAGTAAAATAATCTTTAATAACCACTCGTTCGTTGACTAGGAAATAACAAAATATCAAGGGGGTTCGCAATAACAAATATGGTAAACACGAGCGAATAATAAAAGGAAGGCAAAGAACTCGAAACAATAAGAAAAAAAACCGCAAATAATCAATACGCAAGAAAAATAAGAAAATAGCAAAATAATCAATACTCGGGAAAAAAATAAGAAAATAAAAGGAATAACCAGTGCTCGGGGAAAAATACGAAAGTCGGGAAAAAAATAATTAATACCAAAACTTATGAACTAGCGGGTCTTATATTAATCGCCCGACGGTGATTCGCAGGGGTCAATCGCAGGGAGGAGGGGGGGCTGGCCGGTGAATTTTCTACACAAGGTAGGTCGTACTTTGCCAAACTGGGAAAAATGTCAAAAGCAAAAAAAAAGAATCAAAATATTATCGGTTTTATTGGGCGCCAGCTACTGTGACGGTGTAGCACCGGACCTCCCGATTGTTAGTCGGACCAAAAGAAACCAAAAAGAAAAAAAGAAGAGAACTCTATTATCTCTCACGGCACACGGATAGCAGGGATGGGGGAGGGAGGGGAATGAGACTTCTCAGGCCGAGGGCACTGTCCAGGGCTTCTTTATGATATTACCTCGGCACAGAAAAAAATAGAAAGAAAAAACTTCAATAATTACACGCAGGAAAAAAATAGGTAAAAATGAACAATTTTTGAGTCTCCGGGGGGGTGGAGGGTTGTACGGGTCTTACGGTATCGCACGCTGTAATCCTTCGCGAGCATCACCACTCACGCGCACGTATCGATTCCTGAACAAAAGAATTTGTCGGTGCACGTGGCGGCCGGTATTCGACGATCGGAGTTTCACACAATAAATATCACTTAAGATTACAAAAAGGGGGGCGGGTAGAAATGTCAGGGGGATCAAGAACGGGTGAAAGAATTTAATTAGGGGGGTGTAACGGCTCCAGCCTCTTCCCACCAATATTATTTTTCGCGGCGGCTCCACTTTTCCGCCGCGTCTTAATTCGTAGAACCTGCAGCTTATCTGCATCCGGTCGCACGGCTTAAAGCCGTGAGAAGGCCCTTATCGCGGGCGTCGCGACAGTTCGTCGCGAGTTTGTGACGGGGTCCGAGGCCCTAGGCCTCGCACCTCCGAACAGTAGTACAGCTCGAACCGCCATCCGGTACACTCCTCCGAACTAAGTACTCGCCAAAAACTCATTGCTACGACTAATAAAGTATCGTCAATAAAGCGACATTTGAGTTCATAATTCATAATCATCCGCACCGACATCCTCGACGTCACATGGTGTCAGAAGTGGCGGAACTTCACAAACACGCCTACATAAATTTAAAAAAAAATCTCACTTTTTCTTTTCTTCAAAAAATTTTTTCACCCAGAACCAACAACCGTGCTCGAGTCGCGCTCGCACGAATAAAACAAAACTGGACAACGAAAAACAAAATGTGACATAACAACAAAAAAAAAAACAACAGTGAAAAAAAAACACAAAAAGTGACATTCATCGGAAGTGAACAAAACAAAGTGAACAGACACATACATAGATTATAAACATACAACAATAAGTTCTTCATAAATATATATATATACATTAACAACAGTGCGAAAAGACACTTAATAAACGATAACAAACTTAGACATTAAGTATATATACGAATAGCAATAATAATAGTAATAAAAAAAACAGTAAGCACAGTGGAAAAAAGCTGAAAATTGAAATTTTCATATCGCTTCCTCATAAAAGTTGAAAGTTGAACGTTGAAAGTTGAAAGTTGAAATTTTTATATCACTTTCTCATAATGGCCCTTTATTCGCACAGCTCCTTCTATGAGAAAGCATTTACTATATTTTTGGCTTCCTCATAGACGAAGCTTTGCGAATAAAGGGCCATTATGAGAAAGTGATATAAAAATTTCAACTTTCAACTTTCAACGTTCAACTTTCAACTTTTATGAGGAAGCGATATGAAAATTTCAATTTTCAGCTTTTTCAATATCAACGTCGTATTTAAATTTTAAGCAAAACTGCTGGCCGACTCAGGTTTAGTGCGAAAAAAAACCAACCTTACGCTTTTGGTCAAAACGGCTGTCGAATCTGTACTCGAGGCGAAAAAATACATAGTGTGTCATAGAGTATTCATCCGGAAGCAAAGAAATTGCTGTTTGAAAATACCCAAAATCACTCTTTTTTGTAATTTTAGCTATAAAAATGCCCAATAAACTTTTTCGTTAGCCGTCACTCTGGGATTGTATTATAAGTATTTTTTCACGCTGATCACGAATCTGACACTTTTTTATTCGTAGATTAATATTTAATACGGAAAAATGCATCTTGAAAAAAAAAAAAAAAATCATGAAATTCAAAAAATTCAAAATGACATAAAATTTAAACGGCTCGATCGATTTTCTTGAAATTTTAATGGGATCATCGGGTGATCATATTCCATCTGTGTACGCGTTTTTAGCCCGATAGCTAAAAAATTGCGAGCGCTACGGTGCGCACAGACTTTTTCGAAGAAATTAAAAATGGCGTACAAAAAAAACAACTGAACATTTTTGGATGAAATTTGGCAGAAACATTGACTATTAACCACACAAGCTGTGTGCAAAATTTCAGCCTGATCGGTGGAGGCGTACCCGAGATATAGCCATTTGAATTTTTCGCGTCTGATTCACACAGACACATACATCCGGACATTTTTTCTAAATGTGATTTTTCGATGTTTTGGAACATTCTGAACACGTTTTCATTAAAATCTCGAAAATTTTTTTTTTCACCATCATAAAGCTTCCTCTATGAGGAAGCAAAAAAGAGGTGAAAAAGTGAAAAAAAAGAGGGGAAAACGAGCGAAACGGTCGGCTTAATTGCACATTGATCCGCCGCTACCGTGACCCGTCATACCGACCGCCGAGAGTTCTCGTACGATGACAGCGGCCGACGTTACCGTCGACCGCCTGCCATCGACCCGCCACGGGCGTGATCCGCTGCACCGACGCGACCCGCCCTATCGACCGACGCACCATCCGCCACCAAAAATCGCAAATAAAAAAATAGAAGGAAGGACGTCCCGAAAATAAAATTCGAAAGAAGGAAGGAAGGAAGCAAAAAAACCAAGGGATATAAGCAAAAAAAAGGAAAAATCGTTACAACTCATGCAATTATTTCTCATAATTCTCGTGGCAACGTAAGTACCCTTTATTATACTTTACCTACCTATTTCATCTATCTTATAAAAAAAAAAAAAAGAAAAGAGATAGGAAATTTTTTTTTTAACGACCCACGGGAACTGAGCGCCGACACGCGACGCGTGTAGAAAGCGTACGACCGCGAAAAGGTACGTAAAAACAGAAAACTAACTAACAATAAACACCCTCTCCAACAACAATAATAATAATACAAATAAATAAATAAATAAATAAATAAAAAATATATATATAATAAAAAAAGAGGGAAAGAAGAAAATCTCCCTTCTAGCGCGCCTCATCCTAGATGGCAGCAAAACAAAGCATAAATAAATAAATAATTAATAATAAATAAATAAATTAATTAATTAATAAAAAAACAATCGGACGCGCTGCGCACAAGTGTCACCAACAGCATCCAACAGATAATAATAATAATAATAAAAATAATAATCAAATAATTCAATAAAACAACAAAAAAAATATACAAAAATATATAATACAAATTTAAAAAAAAAAGAAGAGAAATACAAAAATTTATTTTCTTTTTTTTTCTTTTTACCGTGCCACACACCAGTTGGCAGCAAACATACGCATATATATAAATAATTCCTTTTTTTGTTTTTGTCTAATTATCGAATCAATATTCTTTTTTTTTCTCTTCCAAAAAAAAATAGTAATAAAAATAATAATAATGACGCGCCTCACACCAGATGGCAGCGAAATTATACATATAATAACCAATACAAACAATAAATAAACAAATAAAATAACAATACATATCTATACATATAATAATAATCGATATTTAGTAAAAACAAAAGGGGCATACTACTGCGCCTCACATTATACGGCAGCAAAACAAAACACCCCAACAACAACAAAAAAAAACAAACTACAAAACAAAAAAAAGAAGAAACGAAATATTTACGAAATATACAAAGATATATACATTTTTTTTATGCGAGCACTCAGTCCTGCTGGACCATTGTACTCGGGCCCTTTTGGGGCACTCGCAAAACTTTAAGGTTGGGGCGGAGGTCCGGCCTCTTCCGCAAAGCGGAGAAGCCCACCAACGCCCGTCACCTCCAACTGCGGTGTAGCCAGGGCTGGGGCTCCAAGGGTTCTCAGTCGAGGCCCCTGTAGTCCCTCGCACGCCGTTATTAAGTTATTAATAGTTGTGCGGGTCCCCAATGCCAAGGATATTCTCGTCCTAGGCCCCGCGCACCACACTCCGGCGCCTGTCCCCGTCGGGGTTTTGGATCCATCCGTATACCAGACGAGTCCTTCCGGTGACAGCAAACCGACACTGTTCTCTTCCCACTCTTGCCTACTCGGGAAGGTAACAACGTAATTTCGGCGAAAGTGGTAGGTACTAGGGCCGCAGTCTCCGCCTAGGGCTAGGACCTCCTCGAGATCCCTGTTGCCGTTCAGCAGAGACGCGTGGCCCCTGCTAGCTTTCTTCCACTTTCCTCCAAACTTCAGCCGCACGGCTGCACCCATCGCTTTGGCCTTAGCCACGATGTCTAGAGGCACTATGTCCAGAAGCGCCCCCAGTGCCAGGGTAGGAGTCGTCCGAAGTGCTCCTGTAATTCCCAGCAGTGCAAGCCTATAGACCTTATTAAGTGTCTTCTCGTTGGTTTCCCGCTGTAGCGCAGGCCACCAGACTACCGACGCGTAAGTCACCTAAGGCTCTATGATGGCTGTGTGAATCCATTTCACCACAGCCGGCCTGAGTTCCCAGGTCGAGTTGAAGATCCTTCGACAGGCCCAGAAAGTTGAAGTGGCCTTCCGGGTCTGCCTGGCGATGTGGCTTCTCCATAGAAGCTTGCTGTCTAGGGTGACGCCAAGATAGCGTACCTCTGCAGAAAAGCTAAGCTCCGTACCAAAAATGGAAGGGGGGTCCACCCTGAGTTTCCTTCTATTCGTAAATAGCACCATCTCCGTTTTGCCCGGGTTGACCCTGAAGCTCTTCGATGTGCACCATACTTGTACGTGGTCCAATGCTCGCTGCATTTTCCACGACATCTCCCCCGGGTAGGTACCGGTGACCAGCATCGCCACGTCATCCGCGTAGCCCACCACCATCACCCCTAGTCTCTCGAGCTCCGCAAGGAGCCCGTCAATGACCATCACCCACAGGATAGGAGAGGTTACTCCCCACTGCGGGGAACCCTTTTTGACGAGCGCGTCAAATCCTTAGGGAGTCATACTTGCGTATGACTCCCTAAGGCCTGCGGTGACTGACCTGGTGCTAAGCATGCAGTGGATCCAGTCGATGACAGATTCCTCTACCCCGAATCCCCTGGCTGCTTCGCAAATAGAAGCAAAGGAGGTATTATCAAACGCTCCTTCGATGTCAATAAACACGCCCAGGACAGACCTGCCCGTGTGCACGGCCCCCTCCAATACCCTGACGGTATGGTGGAGCGCTGTTTCCACGGATTTGCCCACCTGGTAAGCGTGCTGGGAATGATGCACCGGTCTTTCGACGAGCGCAGTTTCCCTTAAGTACCTATCAACGAGTCTTTCCAGCGTTTTCAGGAGGAAAGACGTCAAGCTGATGGGTCTGAAAGACTTGGCTCGGTCATAGGTGTCCTTCCCCGGTTTGGGAATGAAGACGACCCTGACCTCCCTCCAAGCCGATGGAACGTAGCAAAGCGCAAGACATGCGCGATAGATACGTTGGAGATGTTTGATGAGGCCCTCCCCGGCCTCGTGCATGAGGGCGGGGAAGATCCCGTCCACTCCGGGGCTTTTATACCGGTCGAAGGTATCTATGGCCCATCTGATCCTTGCGGATGTGACAACTGCTGTTGCCGTGGCCCAGTCCCGGGCGGCCGCTCCTAAAGGTGGGTCCGCCGTGCCTGTGGGTGGCCCCGGTTCAGTTAGAACTGACCCAGGGAAGTGAACCTCGAACAGGTGGGCTAGGGGCTCCTCCTGACTTGACGTTGTTCTCCCGTCGGGGAGAACAAGACCGTCGAGCCGGGTCGAGGACCCCGACGCAAAGATTCTACGTAGTCTGGCCACTAAAGGTAGGGCCTCGATCTCAGGATCAGACGGTGGTTGAAGAGGGTTGTCTCCTCGCTCACAGGCCAGTCCAGGATACCACGTGCCACCTCCGGTGCCGCCAGGGTCAGGTCTAAAACCTCCTGTCTGCGCGAGGTGATAAAGGTTGGCCTAGATCCCCGATTGAGAATCTCTAGCCTAGTTGTAGAGAGGTACTCCAGTAGAGCAGCGCCTCTCAGATTGATGTTGGAGCTTCCCGACACCGTATGGTGTGAGTTCGCGTCGCAACCCACGATTAATGTTAGCCCGTTGGCCCTTGTGTCATCGACTAGGGCCACGAGTTCGTTTGTAGGCGGGGGTTCCGCCGAGTCATAGAGTAGGTAAGCCGAGCAGATTACAAGTTCGGTCCGCCTACCCTCCACATTTAACGAAATCCTGGCCGCCGCTAGATCCCTGGTGCAAAACTGGTTCAGCTTGAGGGCACTGTGCAACTTGTTGATAAAGATGCAGGCCCTCGGACCCAGTTCCGCCTCCGCATGGATAAGCGAGCCCAGATTCCTGTCAATACCCCTAATCAGCCCCCTGTTGATCGACGTTTCCTGTATAAGGGCTATGTCTGTCTGCTGCACGGCTAGGTCCCGACTTAAAACAGCCGTGGCCGCTTTGCAGTGTTGCAGATTGATTTGGGAGAACCTGATACTGCCCACAGCTATCGAAGCTGCAGGGTCGATCTGTCTTCTAGCAAAGTGGGGAAGGGACGGTCAGCAGGACGGTCCCGTCCTGCTGACCCCTCCCCGGCCGTATCCTCGCCTCCTACGAGGCTGCTGCCAGTAATCCCGTGAGGTTCTACTGGTGCAGCCCCGCTGTTTTCCGCCGTCAGCTGGTCGCTGCGGCCCTGCTGATACTGCGTCCGGCTCTGCGGGGTTTCTCCTGTAAGGGCTCGGAGGTCTCGGCTGACGCTGAGCCCTCTGTCCCTTTCTCCACACAAGCGTTCGTGTCCATCGGTTCCACAGGGGTCGGTTGAGCTTGCGCTCCCCCAACACCCTGGGCCCGGACAGGAAGGTCGTCCGCCAACTCAAGTGTCAGGCCCTCCTGCGAGGTTCTGGCATCAACAGAATCATGTTCAAGTTTCGATGGTTCAAGCATTTGCATCCCACGAGTAAACAGGAAAGGGTAGTCGACCTACGCAGAGCCTGTTGCGTAGGCAAGGCGACTTAAATATAAGTGGGTGGCGCCTGGTACCCACAGAACATCGTTCAAGACACTACCTCCCAAGTGCCATGCATCCTGTCGGCATGATGAGCTTACACCTTAGGATTCGGGAAGTTGGTCCGCGGCAGGGCTTTTGTTCCCCTGGTCGGCTTTTACCCCGACCTGGTTCCCTATAGCACCCGCAGGCCAGTTTCCTGGAGATCTCCTGCCTCGGTTACCAGTCGTCACGCGGCGCCCGGTCCCCCAGACTACGGAGATCCCCGAGCCCTGGTCCCTCCTATCCGCCACCTGGAGACGCGCTCGGTTGGCACTCAACCCAGTTACCCGCTCCCCATTACGGGTGTTAGGTAACCTCCGAGAATATATATACATAGATATATACATATACCAATTAAAAAAAAATCCCCAATTGCGCCTCATGTTAGACGGCAGCAACACAACCAAATTTTTCTCATTTCGGTCTCATTAATTGGGTAGTTCGATAACTACACCAAAATTGATCCACCGGAGCGGCCTCAGCGCCCCGCGCGAACACACGGCGGAAATAATTTTTTCCGCCGAACGATATCTGCCGATCGATTCCCTCTACGACCACACTACACAATGGCGAGCAGCTCGATAACGCTCCGCGATGTGCAAAATCTTATACCGAATTTTAACGGGAAAAATATCCCCCTCAACGACTTAATACGCGCTTGTAAAAAAGCTGCGAAAATCGTCCCAGACAACGACCAACCGCAGCTCCTCGAAATAATACAACTCAAATTATCAGGAGTTGCCGCCGACATCGCCGACGCGAAAACGTATAACACTTTAGAGCCACTCCTGAGAGATCTCAGGAACGCGCTCGAAAAACCGGTCGAATTATCAGATCTCGAATTAGAACTAAAATCAAATTCCCAAAATTACAACGAGTCGGTACTCGATTACGCAACTCGCACGCGAAAAATCGCAACTAGAATCGGAAACAGACTATGAGAAGTCTATCGAGCGGAAAATCAGCAACAATACTTGCAAAACCGTACAGACGAAGTACGACAAACCGTCATAAAAGCTTTCATTTGCAGACTTTTCGGCCAGATCGCGAACATAATAATGCAAAAAAAATTTCTTACCCTCGACAGCGCAGTCGACGAAGCGCTCAACATCGAAAACGAACTCGTCCGCAGACAAACTGTACATCAGGGACGACAGCGCGATAAATCGGAGTCTAGGGACAAAAGTCCAGAAAAAGCGAAAGTTCGGTTCACGCAATTAACCGACAACAGCGGACTAAAATTCTGCGAAGTCCACCGCGAGAACCCTACGCATTTAACATCGGAATGCTACTCCGTGCAACGATTGCGCGAAAATACGAACACGCGCATCAACAGTCGCCAATACCGTAATAATTCACCGGGAAATTTCCGAAACAATACTCGTGGCGGTTACCAAAACAACTCACGCGGTAACTATCAAAATAGTCCGAACAGCTACTATCAAAACGGTCCACCCGGGAATTACCAAGGTAATTCACGTGGGGGATACCAAAACAATTCACGCGAAGCCTATCGAAATAACCCACGTGGGGGTTATCAAAACAACCCGCGAAATAACTATTGAGACAACTCACGTGGGAATTATCGTGATAACTCGGGCGATTATCAAAGCAATCCTGAGCAAAGCAGTTCGTGGGATTACAATTACCGAAATAACCCGCAACAAAACAACTCGCGGGAAAATAATTATAACAATAGAGACGACCGAAATAATTTGCGAGATCGTAACTATCGCGATAACTCACGCGACCGAAATAATCGGGACAAATCTCGTTACCGAAACAGCCGAGACAACTCGCGAGACAGACAAAACTCGAGCAACAGTCGAAACTCGCGTAAATCGGATCATCAGCCGAGCCTCGACGCAGCGCAAATCGAACAGATTTTCGAGCGCCTGCTTCAAAAAAACGAGAGATCCGCCTCTCGCGACAGCGCAACGAGAGGTCGGACACTGGAGCGCTCGTCAACGACAAATTAATAAAAGATGCAAATAAAGCGCAAACCAAGCCGGAACTTGGTAAATACGTAGGATCTAAGCATATAAAAAGTGTAGACGGTAGTATAACTATTAGAAAGGCGACAATCAAATTAAGATTGTCGCGCCGGCATAGACCACCAACAGTGACACTAGAATCCCCAAATCTATTCACCAAGCGGGCCTTGTTTCTCGCCGATACCGGAGCGGAAATAAACCTGCTGAAAGAATCATTACTTGGCCTGCGTACGGAGGTAGATCCGACGCTAATTTACGAGCTCAGTGGGATCACTGACGGCACAGCAAAAACACTCGGTAGATGCTACCTGAGGATTAAGGAGTTTAAAGTCGAATTCCAATTAGTGGAAGACTTTTTCCCGATTATGCAGGACGCTATTCTCGGCGACGTCTTCTTCAGGGAGACTCCAGCCGACATTCTCTATAGCGAAGCCTGCATTACATTTGCTAGCGATCGAATCCCGTTCGAGAGCTTCGAACGAGTGACGATACCAAGCAGATCAAAACTCATCATACCTATCAGACTAAAGCCAACCGGTCTTGAGGAGGGATATATTCCTAGAATGGACGTAGGCCATCGGCTCTACTTGGGCAACGCTCTTGTCAAAAACACCAACGGAATCGCATATCTTTGCGCGATTAATTCGCATAATTGCGAAATCAATCTGGAAATTCCGACAGTCGAGCTGATACCAGTAGAAGCTATTTCAGAAAAACCGATCGATAACTTCATGTCGGGCGACTCTCACACTTCTCAGCGTGAGAACTGTGCAGAAGTGCACTTGATACAGTTAGACGATCAATCTAGGCTCGAAGCCCTTCGAGCACTCTTACAACTTGACCACCTCAACGAAACGGAAAGAGACCACATACTCCAACTAGTCTCAGAATACCAACACCTATTTTGTCTACCTGGAGATCGGTTAGGCCACACGACATTAACGAAACACGAAATCTATACTACGGACAACAGACCGATCAACACAAAACAGTATAGGTTTCCACCAGTACACAAAAAGGAGATACAAAACCAGGTCAGCGATATGGTAGACAAGGGAATCATCGAACCATCCCTTTCTCCTTACAATTCTCCAGTTTGGGTCGTTCCCAAAAAACCAGATTCTAAAGGTAACAAAAAATGGCGCATCGTTATTGATTTTCGAAAACTCAACGATAAAACCACGCCAGACACGTACCCACTTCCAAATATCATCGATATATTGGACCAACTGGCTAACGCCCGTTACTTTTCAACATTCGACTTGGCGTCCGGTTTTTATCAAATTGAGATGCACCCAGCGGGTAGACATAAAACGGCTTTTTCGACTCTGAATGGACATTACGTGTACTGTTGTACCCCGGGTATTTCAATACCTCGATTATTAAGGCAAGGTCATTGCACCGGAATCGAGGTATGCAGCTGCAGGCGACGACCGCACGTCGTTGCGAAATAATAACGAAATCCACCGTACAGTCGAGTCAGCATTTAGGCAAACGCGTGTAACTTGACACCTAACGCAGTATTTAGGCAATCGCGAGCGACTCGGCAAGTAACGCATCAGCTCAGGAATTGCTGAGTCAGGTATTGGGAAATTATTGACGATATTGTATTCTACCCGGAAACGAGAATTGTTTAAACAATTAGCAATCTGACGAAATATCTGACATCGACTAAAATTAAGCTGACGTGCCTGCTCTTCCATCCATATATAGGTAACCGAGAGCGGGCACCCACTAGTCTCTTCGGAACTCCTGATTCTGTACGGTTGGTTACGTTTTGCTTGTTACAGTTTGTTAGTTACATTACGATTCACGTAACAATTACTTGTGCAAGGGCACGCAATTCGGTAGTGAGTGATGCTACTAGTTCGGACAAGTTCTTCCACGGGAAGACCACTGTACAAGGTGTATTCGATACGATTGGTAATAAACTCTAATTTAGAAGATTTCTGTAATAAACTTTAATGAACATTGTTGTAATAAACTATTTGGAAGATTTCTCTAATAAACTATAATAAATAATAAATCGTGCGATTATAATTCTCTTGGGTTCTAACCCTTAAGTGGATAAATCCCGAATCATAAGAGCTAACGGCTCTCCCGCAAAACCCAGAGTAGCTAACTGAGTTTCTGCGGATATAACAGTACTGTCGAATGCCGTTTGGACTCAAAAACGCGCCAGCAACCTTCCAGAGGTTCATGGACGTCGTGTTATCCGGACTCCAGGGCACAGACCTTTTCGTCTATTTAGACGATATATTAATATACGCACAGGACATGACAGAACACGAAAACGAGTTCAAAGCTTTAGCTAAGCGATTGACATCAGCGGGACTAACGCTACAAACAGAAAAATGCCACTTCCTGAACAGAGAAGTGACCTATTTGGCGCATATTATATCCTCAGATGGCGTTAGACCGAACAGCCACAACATACACGCAGTAGAGAACTTTCCAGTACCTAAAGACAAAAAAGGAATTAAGCAATTCGTCGCACTCGCCGGATACTACCGACGGTTTATCCGCGACTTTGCGAAAATTGCTATTCCACTAACAGTACAACTAAAAAAGTCGGAAAAATTCACTTGGACAAACGAATGCCAATCAGCATACGAGTACCTAAAAGCAAGAATCGTCGAACGACCGGTTCTAAAATATCCGGATTTCGACAAAACTTGCACTCTCACCACAGACGCATCAGACTACGCCATAGGCGCGGTACTTAGCCAGAAACACGGCGACTTTGACCAACCGATAGCGTTTTACTCGAAAGCAGTGAAAAAAACTGAAATCGCGTACGACGCGATGAAAAAAGAATTACTAGCAATAGTAAATGCGATAGAGTACTTCAAAATGTACTTATATGGGAAACGCTTTACGCTCGTTACGGATAACAGAGCGTTAAAGAACAGCACCGAACAACCGCGTATCACCCACAATCGAACGGCGCAATTGAACGCAGCCATCACGTTCTTGTGGAATATCTAAAGCACTTCATCGACAGTAATCGAGACTGGGATGAACTGCTTACATTTGCGACACTTTCATACAACACCAGTATACATGAAAGTACAGGGTTCACTCCGTACGAATTAGTATTTGGTAGGAGAGCTCGAACACCTTCAGAGTTCCCACCATCTGAAAAAATCATAACCTACGACGACTACATGACAGATCTAATGAGAAACCTCAGAAACGTTCAAGAACTCGTCTTAGAAAAGGCAATAAAGTTCAAAGAACGAACCAAAAGATACTACGATAAAAGAACTGTAGAACCGGAATATCAAGTAGGCCAACTCGTTCTCATAAAGAACGAACGTAAAACGAGCAAATTTGATAAGGACTGGCAAGGCCCATACAAAATCACAGAAATCCCAAACAAGCGCAACATTACAATACAATTAGACGACAATACGACAAAAACTCTACACGTGGATAAAATTAAATTGGCATATGTTGCAGATGCCACGCCAATTCCGTAAGGGCGTCCGCACCCGACGACTTCAAAATTACACCGTTGACGAAAAACCCTGGACTCTACTCGGAGTCCTTGGGCACACTTCATTCATACCATACAACACGGACGCTGATAACGTACATAGACACATACGGATTCACATCCAGACGACAACAAATACAGGAAAACCTTGACGCCGCCAACGCATTTTGTTTCACCTTACGAGGTCACTGCCTAACCAGAGGTCAGGTGCAAAACGTACAAGCTCGACTAAACAACGTCGCGAATGCAGAAGCAACCTTACAGGAACTGATACCATCAATCCAACTCGATTCAACTGACAAACGAAAGAAACGCGTGCCCTTAGGATTCATAGGAAAAATCAACGAGATACTTTTCGGAACAATGGATAGTGAAGACTCAGATAGAATAGACTCACCAATCGATGCATTAGCAAACACAACCGCCGAATTAGCAGTAATCGTACTAAACCAAACACATATAATCAAATCAGGCTTCAATTTTACCCAAACTCAAATCACCCAACTAACAAACAGAATAAATACGGAAATCAGAGAAATTGAACTGAAACAGGCAGCAGTTGAATACGAATTACACGTAATCCAGAAACTGATAATATACACTACTTCCGTACAAGAAACACTTATCCAATACGAAATTGATTTGGAAATACGCAGTACTATTCGCGAAAATGGGACAGATACACCCCGAAATACTCTCAGCAAAAAAGATACGGACTAGCGCAGAAGCAATCCGAAAATCAACACCAAACACAATATTCCCTATACCACTCAGCACGGAATATGTGTCGGAATTAACCGAAATAATCGAGCTCACAGCGTTCCCTAACGGAGAACGGCTTATCTATGTCATCAAAATTCCACTTTTGGATCTTACACAATACAAACTATACCAACATCTGTCCGTCCCAGTACGCCAACTCTCAGCGGCAAAGGGCGGGAGATTCGCGTACATCAAACCGGCAGTCCGATATACCGCAGTCTCCGAAGACTTCAGTAGTTATTTCAATTTGGAGGACGAAAGCGAATGTAAATTCATAATTAATCGATACATTTGCAAACAGTAAAATTGCAAAGCAAAAAGTAAAATTCGCACACACACCGGTTTTGAATATCACAGCAATGATCCAAAAATCAATGGAAAATGTGGAAAACATCAACCTCATGAAAATCATAGTAGAAACAGAAACACTTACAGGTCTATCTAACACGAATCCGATACACGACGATTTAATGAAAAACGAGGTGGCATTAAAGGCCATCATCACAAAAGCAAGGGAGATCTCAAAAACCCACCACATGAGTCACAGACTCTCCACATTAGAAACCATACTGAAATACAGCGGAATCTCCCTTGCTTCCATCATCCTGCTAGCAGTAGTCGGATGGAAGTTTTCCCTATTCGAAAACATATCTAGCCTATACAAAATCATATCGTGCGTAACAAAAAACCGGAAAAAGATAACACAACGACAAATCAATGAGGCTCCCGAACCGCCTATCGTCTACCACAGGCAGCCGATAGAGTTGGTCGAGACTCAACCACAAACGATTACCGATTGTAGGGAGGTCGCAATCATTGCAGACCATCCACCGCAACCAGTTCGTAGGCCGATCTGCGCACTAGCATACCATGACCGCAACGCGTTACCAAAAAAAAAATATATATATACACATATATAAAAAAATAAAATAAATAAATAGTAATAATACAGCGCAATAAACTAACAAAACATATAATAATCGAAACAATAAATAATAATCCAATATATCCTTAACACTCTACATATACCCCTACTAACAAGGGATTCACTATACACTATTCTTGTACCCTATCACAACACACAAGTAGATACGATTGCATCATGCATGGCTTAAAGCTATTATTACTTTTCCCTGTCCTTTTATATGTTCTTTCAATAAACACACACACTCAATAGATTATAAGAAGACAAACATACAGAACCAAGATATGGACAGCCAACCGTCGACATCGGCAACTTCGGCGGACACAAAAGTAGAATGCCTACTGTGCCCAAAAAAAGTCAGAGCCGAACGGATGCCACGGCACCTCAACTGGTACTACAACGAGCTCCGGACGAAAGTGGCCAGCCTGGGATCACGGCATACGGGATGCCCGATTTGTTGCTGCGTCTTCCCGGCAGATCGCTTAGTGGCGCACATTGACAAGTGCGTTACATATTTAACAAAGCTGCAACACCATGACCGCCAGCAACAAGAGCTGCAACGATACCACCACCGACAATTGCTCGCGCAACAACAGCTGCGGCAACACCAGCAGCAACAACTGCAGGAGCAGATCGAGGCGTCGACAGACGAAGAACGCACCTACACACCTCGAACACCCGAAGAGTCACCACCACCACTAACACCAAAGACTGAAGACACCGACGACGAAAGCACAGACGATGACTCCACGACAGAAACAACAATCGTTACGAACGAACAACCGAATACACAAACAACAGACCAGGCAACACAGACAGATAACACAGACGAGCTAACCATAAAAACAGTATGGAAGTGGATCGACGAGCAGGAGCTAGAGTACCTGCGCAAAACAAAAAACAGGATCTGCGCAAATATCTTCCTAATTGAACTAAAAAAAAAACACAAAAAACACAACGAACAAACAACAGAAAAACCTCACACATAAAATACCACATAAGTCACACCATGACTACATAAACACATATAAATAACGATATGAATAAGCAAAAAAGCATACACGCGACACGCGTCGCGTGGCCTCGGAGAAAAAAAAACGAAAGGGCCCACCCATTATTATTATTATTTTTTCTTTTTCTTTCTTTTACAAAAAATCATCAAAATATGTTTTTTCTTTTAATCTTTTCTTTTAATTATTAGTCTTTTTATTTCCCTTTCAAAGTTATTTTTCTCGAATGTATGCTATGCTTTTTACCAATATACGAGTTAATTATTTTACCCATTCCAGAAAACAGCTTCCATCTTCTACAAACAGAACCAATCCAAATAACATACCCAACCCACTAACCTCCACTAATCAGACTTTAGAATGTTACAGGTAATACAAAAAAAATTCTCAAAATTTATAACCGATATACTAAAAAAAAAAGAAAGGATCTTCAGGAAAAGAAAACGAATACAAACAAACAATAAGGAAAGCACAGAAACCATAACACCAAAAAAAGGGAATAAATGGACGGAGGAAAGGAAAACAATAATTGGACATCATCAAAAAACAAAACAGGACAAACATTTTTTATACCTCTCTACCATTTTAATACCAAAAATTAATCCCATCCCCACTAACACGAACAAATAACAGTTTTCTTAGATTGTTACAGATCAACATAGATACCAACATTCACCACCATATATCCAAAACAACGAGAGTGTACCGGAACAAATACAAAAACCAAGGACTAAACCAATTCGGACAACAATCAGGAACTCTTAACTCTCCAGCAATCAACAAACCAACAACCAACGAAATAAAATATACCAAAAAAATTAAACACAAATCATAACACATTCACACAAAAAAAATGAAAATATATTAATAAAAAAAAAAAAAAACCTCCAAAAAACTTCTCATTATATAGAATCGCACTTAACAACAATTATTAAATGTAAATTTTGTTTAACATCGGATGCGGGGCATCGTTTTCTCAGGAGGGAGAGTGTAACGGCTCCAGCCTCTTCCCACCAATATTATTTTTCGCGGCGGCTCCACTTTTCCGCCGCGTCTTAATTCGTAGAACCTGCAGCTTATCTGCATCCGGTCGCACAGCTTAGAGCCGAGAGAAGGCCCTTATCGCCGGCGTCGCGACAGTTCGTCGCGACTTTGTTACGGGGTCCGAGGCCCTCAGCCTCGCACCTCCGAACAGTAGTACAGCTCGACCCGCCATCCGGTACACTCCTCCGAACTAAGTACTCTCCAAAACTCATTGCTACGACTAATAAAGTATCGTCAACAAAGCGACATTTGTGTTCATAATTCATAATCATCCGCACCGACATCCTCGACGTCACAGGGGCAATGGGGGTGGGAAACTTAACTCTACTCACTCAACCGGCGTTCTTTCACTCTTTTCGGTCGGTCTCAAATTCTCCTTCCGAACAAAGTCCTTTGCAATATTCCGTGGTTCGCCAAGTCGTTATAATTTCCAATATTGGTCCAATCGTATCCTTTATCTAAGCCTCTGGGTCGGTACTCTCCGGGGATGGAGTCGGAATATAACGTGGGCTTTCCGGGTCGATATAATTTCCAAAACTTTGCTCGTTATAATTTATTCGCCTGTCACACACACGCTCGCTCTTGCACACTGTGGCTCGAAGTGATGAAAGCCATGCCGTTTCCGGCTTCTTCTCCGACCTTAGGGTCGGTCTTGCAAGTGGCGATTCGTCAGGCGAAAATCGATTGGTCGATCATCGGGACTAGCTGGAGGTGGTCGTTGTAATTGGCTGCGGCTGATGCGAATATTCGTCGCGACGGAAGGCCTGTCGCGACGCTCGGCACGCGCATCCTCGGCATCGATTGGCTTATCGATCGCCGAACAATTCTTGCCGTCGAGAGGTGCTGGTTCCTCGCGGCGCTCGGGCAAAATGTCGCACTGACAGTTCGTGTGGATTTTTACGGTGTTTGCACGCACGACACAGCTCGTCGGTTTACACTCGTTATTTCGAGCCGAGAGTGTGTCGTCGGGTTCCGGGCTGTCCATGGTGGGTCAGACGGGTGGAATTTTCGGTGCTGTGGCCTCCAAGGGACGGACGTCGGTGTGGGAGCAGAGCATCGGTTTGTCGGATGTTTTTGGAGGTTAGTGCCGGAATGCCGTACCAGGCTTTAATTCCCGGTCGGTTGACAATTTTTGTAGGCTCGTTCTGGGCCTGGCAGGGTCAATCTTGTCGATGGTGGAGTCCTCGATGGTCTGCGCTGGTCTGCGATGGGCTGTGATGGTCTTCGGGGTGCTGCGACGAGTCTTCGTTGGTCTTCGGTGAGGCTGCGACGAGCCTTCAGTGGGTTGCGAGGGCTTCGTTGAGTGATTCGGGGGACTGACAGGGTGGCAGGGACTGAGGGTAAGTCGAGGGGGAGGGTTAACAATATTACAAGTCGTTACTTAAATAGTAGATCCTAATTCCTAATATATATATATATATATATATATATATATATATATATATATATATATATATATATATATTGAAACGTTTCGAAAACTCGAGGTCACGGCACGGGTTTGAAAATGGCCTTGATTTGACTTTATATGTGAACTCGAGTTTACCTGACAACGTAGAGTCGTTTTCTCGGATTGAGGAGAGTTCGGGTGCTGGACTCGACGGACAAAAAAAAGTTGGAGGAAAGCGGTAGTGAGGACGTTTTTTTGTTTCTTTTTTTTTATTTGCTTTCAGGTGTGAAACGAATCAAAAATTTCTATCGGGATTGCCTCAGATGGATTAATTTTGTCACTTATGCGTTTCGCGCCGCTCGAGTGATCAGACCCTTCATCACAGGCTTTAAGATAGTGTCTGTAATTGATAAAATGCCTACCCGGGAAGCGGGCGGCCAAAGGGAAATTAAGGGGAGAGGTATACAAAAAATGTTAAATTGGAGGGTATCCCGAATTTGGTAATGTTGAGAAAGGCTCGAAAGAAGGCCTAATATGTTAGATGTTAATATGTTAGAGAGGGTTGATCAACGGGAGAGGAGACAAAATATACGACGTCCGTACGGCTTATGGCCTAGGATCATCGTTACATGCGAAAGTTGGTCAAATTTGAATTAAATGGAACAGTCAATGTTGAGTAGGCCGACGTTCCAAGTCAAACGCCCCGTAGGTCACCGGACAGCCGAACGTCGGTGGTTCTCGACAATACAGGCCTCGCTCGGACCCGCTACAGTGCTCCGCGATAACGTTAATACGCGACGCCGCGACGGTCCTTACTACGATAATCGTGGCTATGGGGACTTGGCTATCGTCTCTTGCGCGGACGACGAGACGATCCCGTGCTGGGCTATAGTACTACGCTATCGTACGCTGCCGCGGAGCTGGCCGAGATGTTATGGCATAAGGCTTCTGTCCAGTACAACGGTATCGACACCTGTGAGTTACGGTGTCCTTGACGAAAGTCGAGGCCTATTGTTCTTTCGTAAATATAATGGACATTGGCTTTCTCACCGCGTGTGAGACAGCTGACGGTCGTGCACCGAGAACGAATATTTATTCGTGGAATTACTAAATTTAGAAGATTCCTACGCGACGAATGGCTCGCGCGTAGGGAGCTTAACACTCAATTTGCGAATAGGGAAATTAATGAAATTATGCGTCTATGATTTTACCTCACGGATTCTCCAGAAAATTGGACGCATGGGTGTTCTACACTTCGACACAAATCGATTTGACTCGTATTCCTGTGTTCTCCTAGACTAGTTTCTAGATCGAAAGATACGCTCTGAGATGCGCTTACGCGATGGCCCTGGATGTGTCACTATGTCGCGGAAGGTTTTACTCGTTATTTAGCCTCGCAAGCTGACGCTGTAGCTCACAACGAGGGTCTCAATCTAGAAGATCTCGTAGAAATCTCCAAAGTTCTAATTAAGAGAATAACTCTATAAGAGTGAATACGCGGTACCGTTGATGTTCTACCTTGTCGCGTCGGTCTTTACTCGTTATTTTTCCTCGCAAGCTGCCCGCCGAAGCTCACAACGAAGTTCTCGATTAATTAGTCTTATTTCTACTTCCTTAATGTGTGTCACTCACTGTCGCACTGCAGAAGCTTCACACACTAAGGGCCCTGCCTAATGTTAGATCGGACTTACAACCTTAGTAAATTAATACGAGCAGCAGCTCGGCTCCGTCGTAGATAGAAGGGTCACCACGATGATTCTGAGAGCGAATTGTGCGCTCCCGGGTCTTTTATTGATCATGCCGAAGTTCGTTTTTAGTGAGAGGGGTACAGGTGTGACGTTTCGGTATTTCATTGGTGAGTCCGTTATTGTTCGTCCTGGTGGGGTGAGCTTGCTCCTTCGTGGTGGGACCGACGAGGTATTCCCTTCCTTGGATGACGGAGTGATGACGTGGATCGTCGTCGCCTCGGCGAGGGTAAGTTCCTCGAATTCAGTTATCAGGCACTTAGGAAGAACGAGGAGTGTAAAACATAGGGGAATCGGAAAGTAATTAACACTCAAAAAAATAAGAAAATCGAAAAATAATCAGTAAAAAAACTTACGAAAATAATATAACTCAGGGTAATCGCCGAGACGGCAATTCGCAAGGTCAGTCGCAGGGAGGGGGAGGGGAGGAGGGGCTGGCCGGTGGATATTCTACACAATGCTGGTCTCACTTTAGCAAACTCGGAAAAATCTCAAAACTCGGGGAACGATCACTTATTTTTGGGCGCCAGCTACTGTATCGGTGTAGCACCGTAACTTTCGATTTAGTTAATCGAGTTCAAGAAAAAAGAAAGAAAAAAAGAAACAAAATCTATTGCCTTTTACGTCACTCGGCTAGCGGGAACGGGGGAGGGAGGGGGATGAGACTTCTCAGGCCGCAGGCACTGTCCAGGGCTTCTTGACAATATTACCTCGGCACACAAAAAAAAAAAGATACAGAAAAGTTTCAATAATTACAGGAAAAAAATAGATACTATGGACAATGTTCTAGTCCCGGGGAGAATGGGGGAAATACGCGAACGGTACCGCGCTGTAAACCTCCGCGATCGCCACCACTCACGCGCACACGAGAAATATAGAGCAAAATGCCGGCGCACGTGGCAGCCGGTGATCGACGGTCGAACATAATACAATAAAAGAAAATCACTAAAATTACCAGGGGGGTGATGGGCAAATTTTCAGGGGAATGGGGGAAATGGGGCAGTCAATCAGGTAGAAATGGGGGAAGGGAAACTCAAAAAGTACTCACTCAACCGGTCTCTTACGATTCGTATCGCTTACAATAATCCGTGCGATCACGCTCTCACTCAAGTCCGTTCAATATTCCTTGGTCGTTCCGGTTCGATATAACTCCAATATTTGGCCCAATTCGTGTCCGTGGGCGTACAATTTTGGTCGTGATAACTGCGGTAATTCTCCAGGAAGGAGTCGGGTATAACGTGGCTTGCCGGGTCGATATAATTTCCAAAAACTTTGCTCGTATATTTCGCTCGCCTGTCACACACAATCGCTCTCTCACACGCCGTGGCTCGAAGTGAAGAAAGCCATGCCGTTTCCGGCTTCTTCTCCGACCTTAGGGTCGGTCTTGCAAATTGCGATTCCTCTGGCGAAAATGGATTGGTCAGCCTCGGGACTAGCTTGACGGTGGGCGTCGTAATTGGCTGCGGCCGATTGCGAATATTCGTCGCGACGGAAGGCCGGTCGCGACGCTCGGCGCGCGCATCCTCGGCATCGATTGGCTTATCGATCACCGAATATTCTCAACGTCGAGAGGTGCTGGTTCCTCGCGGCGCTCGGACGAAGTGTCGCACTGACAGCTCGGGTGGAATTTTACGGTGTTTGCCCGCACGACACAGCTCGTCGGTTTACACACGTTATTTCGAGCCGAGAGTGTGTCGTCGGGTTCCGGGCTGTCCATGGTGGGTCAGACGGGTGGAGTTTTCTTCGTAGTGGCTCCCAAGGGACGGGACGGCGAAGTTTCATCTGTGTACCGGAGTGTCGGGCACGTTCGGAGGTTAGCGCCGTGCAGGTGACCCAGGTGTATTCTCTGACACATCGGTCACGTTCCTCAGGTCTGTCGGAGTCGGGCTGTCGATGACAGGGTCAATCCAGGGCGTTAGGAGTGTCTTCGATGGGCTGAGATGGTCTGCGGTGGTCTTCGATGGGCTGTGATGATCTTCGGGGTGCTGCGACGAGTCTTCATTGGTCTTCGGTGAGGCTGCGACGAGCCTTCAGTGGGTTGCGAGGGCTTCGTTGAGTGAGTCGAGGGACTGACAGGGTGGCAGGGACTGAGGGTAAGTCGAGGGGGAGGGTTAACAATATTAAAAGTCGTTGCTTAAACCGTAGCTCCTAATTCTAGTTCATTTCCCTAGGTGAGTGGTGGGACGTCGAGCCACGTTGGGGAAAACTTGTGACGCACCACGTCACAATATATATATTGCGACCGCCAACTTTTCCTCAGGTTCCAAAAGGTGATGGTTCGGTCACCAACGGCGTGCCTCTCGACCGTTTAAATTATTTTCCGTGGGCGCCAGCCGATTATCAATTAATCGGCACGGTCGGTACCGATGTTGTTGAAAAGCACGCGCTCTCACTGCTCCGGCAGCTGCAGCTAGGCGAGGGTAGAGGGGTGAGGGCGGTGAAAATTTGCTACTCCAAAAGTACAAAATGCCGAAAATAATCGGCCGAAGCCACCCGATTTATTACAATTCAATACAATGGAAAGAAAAACCGCGTACAAAATCAGTCCCTACTAAATTCGCCCCAGCTACTCAGTTCACCGGTTTGAATTTTTCTACGCGTTACAGAGATCCTGGCCCGGGAAAAAGAATAGTAATAAAAATTCGTAAAATAAATTTCGAAGAAGATACGGTACCGGAAGAAGTCCGGAATATCTAATGACGGGCCAGTCCTATTCTTCCCTACTAAATCTCGCGCTCGTAAAATGGACGGACTGTACCGCTGTCCGATCGTCGTCGTCGCGCGAAGGGCGATGTTTCGCCGCGCACACACACACACACACAATCTCGGCGTGCAGGCTGCGCCTCGCGATCGCTTTTGGAGCGGTACCGCCCGAAACCCGAAAATTCGCAATGTCCACCGAACTGACAAACGAGCAAACAAAGAACACGAAACACTAACGGCGGCGTTCTCGAGACCCGTGTATTTTCCGCGATGCTTTTTCGACGTCCTCAGCCGCGAAAGAAAAGCCTACGTTTTTCACCCGCGCGAGCTCGAAACCTGCACGCCACGCCAAACACACACACGCACTCTCCCCCGCTCTACATAAATTTCGCGCAGGCGATCTCTCCGATGTTACGGTACCGGTGCGGCGAGAGGCCGTCCAATTCCCGGCACTTATGATCCCCGAATGACAAAGAAAAGGAAAAAGACAGAAAGATTTTTCCCCGAGAAGTAATAAAACGAAGCACAAGTTATGATCGGCGGAAACATAAGCCTGTTTTGCCCGGGACGGAACTCCACGCCGCGATCGAGTCGCGGGCACGCTCGACAGTCTGCGCGCAAACCGGTAACGAACGCGTGTCCAACAATTTTCCCGAAAATCAGAAGTCTTACCGCAAGAGATGTTTGTGACGGAAATACTCCTTGCCGGTACCGGTTTCCTCCGTCCTTCCAATGTACCACGGTCACGGATACTCCGCCAAACGGCCTGGTAGGCGACTTCTCCACCTCGCACAGAGAAACCTTCGCAAATTCGCACGCGAATCGACACGCAAAATCTTCCGGCGAGCACACGCGTCGTATCACCGTCGCTTCACAGAAGAGAGTCCCGACCTAATTTTCGGAGTCGCGCTCGCCGCCTCGCTCGTGTTGTCTCTCGCTCCCCACTTTTCCCGATTTTCGGCCGGTGTCCGGTACCTGGCGACACCCTACGATTCTCGCGAACTGTCGTACGCGCGAAATTAATATCAAAAAAGTAAAAAGGTACGCCAAGTATTTAAAGTTAGTATTTTCGTTTAGAAAATATGTTTATAAAAAAACCTTTTTCAAAAAAAAAAATCAAAAAACCTTTTTCAAAAAAAAAAAATCAAAAAACCTTTTTCAAAAAAATATGCTTATCAAAACAATCTAAAAATAAAAATAAAAAATAACTTAGATCATGTGAGCCAAGCAATGATATGCATACAAAAATACAAAAAAATTCTTCAAAAATATGTTTATCAAAACAAAGTTAATTTTTTTTTTGTCTCAAAACAATTTTAAAAAACATACAAGATGCAAACAATCTTGACAAAAAAAATTAAGATGTTAATCATATTTATAAATCGGACGACAGTATAGTGAGATGGCGTACAAAAACTTGGCGTGCCAGTTTTTTTTACAAAAGCTGTCGTACATGGTTCATTAAAATAATCGAGGGAACAGGGGGAACGCCGAGACTCTTTCTCTACAAAACACGATAATGTGTTCCAGTGCAAAATTAATCCTCTCATGATGCAATCCGGCTATAGCTTCCATCTTTATGGCAGTACGTGCGTGTGTGTGACTCTCGGTGAACAATACTATCACAGATTACTAGATTCGCTATGCGGGACTGATAGCTTGCTTTATTTCTATTGGCCCTTCGGAAATCAACCATAGCGAAATCTTATTTACCATCATTAAGCCTTTTAACATTTTATAATTTTGTTTATAAGGTGCACTAGTCGTTCACTACTACAATAACATTACATTACGGCACAGGGAGAATATTTTCCAATAATTTTTGGATGCCCCACTTTGTCCCGACGATACATCCGGATTTTCAATCCTGTTTTGCTACACTTACCATCGCAGCCACCATCCAACAGTTATTGTAAAGTTACGTTTTACCTCATTATCCCGTTTTGCCCCAGTGTGCCCATTTGCCCCGCTCTCCCCTTTAAGGTTAGCAGTCTCATCTACATCATACGCCCTTATCGAATTAGGCCATTGATATAACTTTCCTGGGACCTCAACACAGGCATCAATATTAGATGCATGAGATTCCAACTAGACCATGAATCAAGTAGCAGTTGAGGAAGTGGCGAATGAAACGAAACCTACGGGTGCATCCTACTCCCCTCTCCCTCGATTATTTTAATGAACCATGTACGACAGCTATTGTAAAAAAAACTGGCACGCCAAGTTTTTGTACGCCATCTCACTATACTGTCGTCCGATTTATAAATATAATTAACATCTTAATTTTTTTTGTCAAGATTGTTTGCATCTTGTATGTTTTTTAAAATTGTTTTGAGACAAAAAAAAATTTAACTTTGTTTTGATAAACATATTTTTGAAGAATTTTTTTGTATTTTTGTATGTATATCATTGCTTGGCTCACATGATCTAAGTTATTTTTTATTTTTATTTTTAGATTGTTTTGATAAGCATATTTTTTTGAAAAAGGTTTTTTGATTTTTTTTTTTTTGAAAAAGGTTTTTTGATTTTTTTTTTTGAAAAAGGTTTTTTTATAAACATATTTTCTAAACGAAAATACTAACTTTAAATACTTGACGTACCTTTTTACTTTTTTGAGAAAAGTATTTTAGGTTTGATTTAACTTATTTTTGAAATCCTGTAATAAATAGGAATCCAATAAACATATTTTGTCGGATGAGGTTTTAAAATTTTTTTTTATATTTGCATTTTTTTTTTTTTTAAGGGTTTTTTGATAAACATATTTTCTAAACGAAAATACAAACCGTAAATACTTGGCGTACCTTTTTACTTTTTTGAGAAAAGTTTTATAGGTTTAAAAATTACAAAACATCGATTTTTTTTTTAAGTACTCGGCGTCGAGACATTGTTATGTCCCTTGATTTTTGATAGCGTCTCGTATTTATAAAAATTACAAAACATCGTTTTTCTAAAGTACTTGGCGTTGAAACGCTATTGCGTTACTTAGGCTGTAAGCCGTGTTGTCGCGTTCCAGTCTTGTCGGGGCCGTCACCGAGAATTATCGAGAAACACCGAGAATCATCGAGAAATAAAAAATGCATACAGAAGGCATTCAATGGTGGAGAGGAAGCTGCAAAACAAAATCCGACGTTATTCGATCTAAGCCTTAAAACAGGTATAAAATATATAAAAGGAAATGAATAATTAACAAATAGTAGAAACTCACTATCGTTGAAAATTTCAACTCTTATACGCGGTATGTTGAACGTCGTTGCCTGGAGATGTTCCATTTTGCTGAACAACACGTTACGAATTAAATTTTACAAATGCAACGGCTTAGCACGTCCTTGATCTGGTACTTGAACTGATAGGGCATGCCGTTTAATTCGTTGAAGATATTCCATTTGACCATGGAGCCATGATAGCTTATTTCATCGAACTGATGATTCTCGACTTCGTCCAGAACTGCGAAACAGTAGTTAATTATTATTTATTATTATTATTATTTTCGTATAATTGGTAAATTTTTCTTATATGCATAATAGTGTAATCATCTCCGTCACCGTGGTACGGGGGAGTGGGGGGGCACAGAGTAGATTTGTTCAGATCGGTAACGAACGCGCTCTGCTCGGTGAGCGAATCGAACAAATCGCGGGATCATCTTCGACTTATATTTTCGTTTCTTCCGAAAAATTGCCACCAAGTCGAGGCTAGAAGATCGTAGGCTCTATTTATTGTATGTATCTTCTACGGATTCGGCGACGTCCATTAGATTTTGACCACGGTCGAATTCATCGCCTTCGTCGAAACTGCGGGATTATAGAAAGTGTAGATTTAGAACAGAAGTCTAATAATTTATAAATCGAAATAAATTTGAATTTTTTTTTATAAAATAATTTTTTATTACCTCCTTATTTATTTTGTTTTTCAGTCGCTCGGTAAATGTGTCAACATTGTTATTATTGTAGGTGGCGAAATGTGCACAACGTAATGCTTCCACGATATATTCATGATGTTTCGTCCTACCTGTCGAAATGATCGAATACGCCTATTCATCGGCGTCCAAGGCTCTCACAGTGTGAATGCATCGTCACTCTCTATCTCGCTTGGGTATTTTTATAACCCTGCAAGGTGAAAACTTAAACGGCATTCGATACCTAAATTCACTGTTTCTCTATACTATGAAAGTTACCTTACTGAGTGTTGGCGAGCTACACGATGTCGTACGGTACGCTATGATCGTTCAAAATCTTGCAATTGAGTTCAGCGTTGTATAGCAGCAGAACATGACACGTATAATAATCTGGAATGTCATATAATCTGCTTTCTCAATGTGGCAAGGAAATAAATAATAGTTTCATCAATAATATAAAGAGTCTATAACGAGGCTTTATTTTTCTAGGTACGAGGATTTTATTTTTTAATTTATTATCAAAATTATCAAAAACTCACCAAAACGAAATAGGTACACGTTGTTGAACGCACGTGAATAGAAATTTTCTGTCCGGCATGTTGGAGTATAAATATACTCTAACGATTCATTGATGAAATAATTTGTTCTATTACAAGGCGTCGAGTTTCTATCACGACTCTTAAACGTAGTCCAATCGTGATAAGTCGATTTTATAAGACGCAAATTGTGCAGTGCTAGTCATGCGCTAAAATAATCTATAACGAAAGCTGCATTATTCTTCCATTGGTTAGGTTTAAAACTGAAAGAAAATATGAAAACCAGTACATCTACTCTTAATCACATGTGGAACAATGTTTATAGCAATATTTTACATTACGTTTGTTCTAAGAATAATATATACATATCTTTACTGTTACGGGGCCAATTTTTTTTTTTGAATTGTTGAATCATCAGCAGATATCCAGCCGGTTCGCTTCATCCTCAGCATACTAGCGTAATGTCCGTTTCGTATACTCGTACCATGGTGGAAAATAGCACTTGTAACTTTATAACTGCAATCGTTGATTCTTATCGTTACTGTAGGTACACCTTTAATGGTGCATATTTTCTTATTAACTTCGCCATCTTTTACGTGAAATAGTAACAATTGAATTATTAGTATTCGTTGCGTCGATTCAATCTTCGTCCGTTGAAGCACCCTCGAAGCATTACAAGTATTGCAAGAAACATCTATGCTATTCCACTTACTTATATTGTGATCAATAATTTCTTGCAGCGTTGACGCTTTCCTACCTTTTGCTTGTGGTAATGAAAATAACAAAATATTATTCGGATGTCCAGGATAAGTACTTTCAGTGCCACAAGAGGGATACATTTGTACTGTACTAATCTGATGATTAACCGTGTTTCGAATACTACATAATTTTTCACAAAGAACATTAATAAACTCCCGTGCATCTTGTTGAATATTTTCCGTAAATGTTCCACCAACAAAATCACGCACTTTTGATATATCAATACAGTCATCTTTATCCGTGGACATATAGGTTTCGATAAATAATCTAATAGCTGTATTTTTTTCACTCTCAACCAAAATCGCTTGTCTAATGGGAGAGGAATGTATAATACATTGCATAACAGAAATAACATAATACGACACCTGATCATGATTTATAAGAGCTTTTACATCGAATTGAAAATCCCCATGACTATTGTCTTGCGCCTGTTGTTGACAATCTAATATCCGAGCTGCTATGGACCAGACGGTATCAAATGTTTTTATAGCGCGATTGTGAGAAACATTAAAACTCTGAAGATCAGGCCTGTATTTGCTTCGCAACCTATTGTACTCTATTATTGCTAATTCATTGGCTTTAACGGATGCTGGATCATAATTGATTAAATGCAACCCTTCTAATTTTGTAACTCGTGAGAGTGCTACGTAAGCTTGGCCACAGCTAAAGACAGTATTACCCACATCTACGAGAGCATTCTGTAAGCTTAAGCCTTGACTCTTATGAATTGTAATACCATAACTTAAACATATGGGAAATTGCTTTCTTACAACAAATGCCCGATCCATTATTTCAAATTTCACACTCATACGTTCTAATGTATGGTGTACTCCGGACGGCAATGAAATATTGATTGATACAACATCATTACTATCGAGAGTTCGTTGTATAGAAACAATTGTAGCAATCGTGCCATTGACAAGACCCTGTGTTACATCAATATTTCTTCTAATCATTATCCGTGATCCTACCTTCACAGTAATAACTTTCGACAGGCCGGCCGTTCGTGAATTACCTTCCTCGTCATTACCCAAGATTTTTGATACTTTTTTTTTCATGTATGATACACACTTTATAGTATCCTGTGCGATAAGTTGTATCTCTTCAGAAAATATTCGAGTCAACATTGCCGCGTTTAAAAAATCACAAAGTGCACATGTGGGAAGCAAACAAACTGCATCCAATGGTAATTTATACATGTAGTCGCATATCTCATCCAAACGGTCTTCCACCGTTTTTGTATTAAATTGCAATTTTCGTGACTTTAAAACTTGCGTGTCGGAATCAAGTACCACTCCTATTCGAATTCGGGATAACATATCTCTGTACGAATGGTCGCCCTTCTGACGCATGTTGATTGTAAGTTCGTCATAACAAAATAAATCAGCCCATAAATCAACAGGCCCCATAGCACCAATTAATTCATCAATTTTTTTTTTGGATAATTTAATGAACGGTGGTTCTTCGTGGACTGGCGGAAGTTGTAAAAGATCGCCAAAGACAATTATATGCTTTTTGCCAAACCAACCGTCTTCACATTCGCTGGTGTTGAATATTTCAGTTAATCGCAAATGGATGTACATTTAATGTGTTGGAGACACGGTCGGAAACCGCACACCAATGCTCGGTCCGAAGACCTCTCGCCCATAAAGAGCAAACGCCACCAACCCACCTATATACCCACTTCCCGTTGAAAACACTGACAAGGGGAACTAGGCTTGGAAAAACCCTGCTCTCATCAGTTAAGAATCATTGAACAGATTGGACCTACCCTGCCCTGCAGCGGGTAGCGACTCACCTGGTTGGGCTTCCAGCGATCCGACCGAAGTCGAATCCCTCGAAGTCATTTCCAGCGGGGGCCAAACGGGGAGGCGGAGTCGTGAGCAACTTGCTCAGTCCACTTACAGGATGCCCGGAAAATATCCAGGCGATTGTCGGGGGAATGGAACCCCACGTAGCTGCCTTGAACAAGTCGTATTATACAATACGACCCCTGCGCAGTTCAAGTGCAGCTGCAAAATGCTGTAAGGAAGAAACATTGATTAAATTGAAAAACCTGCCTATCTAGTTGCCGCCCAGGTTAACGGGTGATCCGCGAGGATTGCGGGCCCATTCCCCTATCTCCCTCGGTTCCGACAAACCTCGGGCCGGACGACACGCTTGACGCCCTAACTAAATATACTAATTAACTCTATCCTAAACCCTCCCCCCTCTACTGCGCTGCCCCGGCAAGTCGCTCCTGGCTCCTAAGCCAGAGAGACTCCTTGCCGAAATCGCTGAGGACAGAGAACGCCTCCGCCGACGACACCAATCGGCGCGCCGCTTCTGGCCAATCTCTGTCCCCAATGAAAGCCCGCAGAGCGACCCTCTGCGGGTCGAAGTTGGGGCATTCGGTAAGGAAGTGCCGGGCTGTGTCCTCGAGACCACACTCACAGTTCCCACCGGCCACGAGCCCCATGGACGCGAGACGCGCCCTGAAATCTCCGTGTCCGGTGAGCACCTGCGTAGTGTGATGGTCCGGTCGGAACCACTTTGCCGCGGCAATTCGATCCCGAACGTTATCGAAGAAGGCGAATGTGGTACGGCCTTTATCCGAAGAAACCCACTGGGCCTGCCACATATTGATCGCCTGGTCCTTTATACGCGCAACCGCGTCTTCACTATTGTGGAGAATCTCCACGCCGTTGATCTCGGCGTCCACACCCGCCCTGACAAAATATCTCTGCCTAGCCTGCTCCAGGAGAACGATAATCGGAAGGGCACCAGCGACCACGCACAGGGAATCCAGCGACGCCGTTCTGTAGACCGCCGTGACCCCTATGAGTGCGAGACGCTGTGCCGAATGAAGAACCCTACGGTCGTGACTAGTGCACAGGTCGGCCCACCCTGCAGCGGCATACGCCATCACAGGTATGAAAACCCCCCTGTACACTGTATTGAGCGCTTGATAGCGCAATCCCCAGCCCGACCCCGCGAGTTTACCTAGCTTTTTGAAAAGCGACCCGACCTTGTCGCGCAAATACCTACAGTGCGTGTGCACCCCTAATTCCTTATCAAAATGGACGCCGAGATACCTAACGCTGCTTTTAAAAGGGATCGGAGTATTCGCGATTCTAATGGTCGGATACCTACGTGCGAAGTTTGGCTTCGTTTGCGCGCGGGGTTGTCTATCGGGACGGTCTCCTCCTCTCCTCCCTATAGGCGCCCTCCGAACCCAGACGGTCTTCAGGAGGATAGCCTCCGTCTTACGCGCCGAGAGCTCGAGTTTGGCCTTTCCGCACCATTCTACTATAAAATCGACTACCTCCTGTCCCCTGACCTCTAGTTCCCGCCGCGACTCACCCTTCACGAGGACGAGAAGATCGTCCGCGTAGGCAACGAAGCTTTCGGGGAACAGGTTATCCAGTTGGGAGAGGAGATCGTCGAACATGAGGTTCCAGCATGCCGGACCGAGCACAGAACCTTGTGGACAGCCTCTTGTGGCACGCTTGGAGACCTCTTCATCCCCCCACGAAATCTTAACCCTGCGTCCGCTAAAGTAGCTTTGCAGCACCCTATAGACGTTCGCAGGGCATCCTCGTTGACCGAGGCTCCTAAGGACAAGGGGCCACCACACGTTGTCGAAAGCACCGGCTATGTCAAAGAGCAGCCCGACAGTGTAAGTCGCCTGCGAGGCGTCCACCATGTCGCGCAGCTCCGTGATCGCATCTTCCGTCGATCTGCCCGGGACAAAGCCGAACTGTCGACGAGAGATGCCTCCGCCATCCATCAACCTCGCGAGCTTCCTCCTTATCAATTTCTCGAAAGTTTCCCTATCACGGAGAGGAGGCAGATGGGCCTGTAGGATTTCGGGTCCTTCACGTCCTTATCTTCGCCCTTCAGGAGTACCCGGAGAGAGCCCTCCTTCCAGGCCGTGGGGAAGACCCCCCACTGAAGGCACCCGTTGAAAAGTCGGACGAACTGATCGGGGATAACAGCAACAGCCTTCTTCAGTACTTCGACCTCGATGAGGTCGGAGCCCGGGGCTTTGCCGTTGGCGAAGCTGCGTACTTCAGCCTTCACCGCAGCCGCGGTGAAGGCGGCGGCTTCCGCAGTCTCGGGGACAACCTCCGCCATGGCACGCACTTCTCGTTGCCAGGGGGTGTCGTCCTCTTCTCGATCGTCCGGAACGTGAACATCCAGAAGGCCGCTGGCGGTTTCTCTCATGTCCATGGTAGAATGTTCGCCAAGCCGGATAGTGCTAAGCACTTTCTCAGCTCGGAGTTTGTCCGCCTGGTGCTTGTATACGAAGCCCCAGGGCTCCTCGTTGCCGTGCGACGTGACGAAATTCTTCCAGCTTTCACGCTTTGTCCTTTTCACCTGTTTGCTGTAGTACCGCAAAGAAGAGCGGTACTCCTGCAATTTTTCCAGGCGTTCAGGCTGCGCTCTTACCCTCTGGTATGCCCGCATTTTTCTATACACGGTCTTCTTCAGGTTAGTCAACTCCGCAGTCCACCACGGGTTTGACTTCCTGAATCGGACCTTGCGCGGCATCGTCTCGACACAGGTCTCCGTGAGCACTCCTGTGAGAGATTCAGCCATTACCTCCACATCTTCCGCCGAATCCAGAGCGAGTCCCTCCAGCCTAGCTCCCGAGAGAGCACCCAAGATCTCGGCAAAGCGGTCCCAGTCAGCCCGACGAGTGTTGAACCGGCAGGTCCCGCTTCGCCGATCATTCCTTGCGACCTTTGGGATCCCCAGTCTGATATCCAGCGCCCTATGATCGCTGGTAGACCAGTCCACCCTCACCTTCCAGTCCCTGATGAATCGGGACATGGAGGGCGACCCCAGGGTGACGTCGATGAAGGACTCACCGGTCGGGGTCCAGAAAGTGGCCTGCTGACCAGCCTCGTTGACAATGTCCAGACCGAAGGCTCGAATGAGTTCCTCCAGCTGGGCACCACGCTCGTCAGTCTCCTGTGGACCCCACAGAGACGACCTCGCGTTCGCATCTAACGCAATAAGAAGTCTCTTCCCCCTCAGAGCACGAAGCACCTTATCGAGGTGTCTGAGGTGCAACTCGATGTCGTCTCTGAACTGAAAATAGTGCGAGACGACGTAAAACGAGAAGCCGGGAGCTCGCACTTCCGCACATACACAGTGGGCAGTGCTGAGCTGCGAGACGAAGATCATCTGAAAGGCCGGGTTGCAAAGAGCAACGGCAGCCCAGGCTCTTTCAGTGCGGACAGCTGCTACCTGTACCGCAGTCCCTAGTCCGAAGAAGGTGTGGCTCGCATCCGGCTTCTTGACATACGGTTCCTGCAATAACAGGATGTCAAGATGCTTTTGCTTTACGAGCGTACGCACCTCACCAGTTACTGCCTCTGAACGCCTCATGTTCAGTTGCAGGATCCTGATACCCGTTGTACGGATAGGATCGTTGTTGGGGTTGGGGTTGGTATCGATGTTGTTGGGGTCGTTGTTGGGGTCGTTGTGCGGGATGAGATTATCGGGGTGGGTCGCGTTCGCGGTTCTAACCTGTTCGCGTTCAGCCACGGCGGCTGCAGTTCCGTCACACCTGTCGATGATGATGCGGGCTACGCGGAGCCCGAGAGTCGCGGATCTAAGGGGGGGGTCCTGATGCTGAGGGTCCAGTCGACCGGGCCGCAGAACTATCGCACCGTTCCAAAACGACATTGACGGCACGAAGGCCGAGAACATTTCCCTGACCGCCGAGGCGTCTTCGGCCAGCGACACCCGTGGGACCGCAAGGGGGTGGACCCCGATGAGCGGATGCAGGCTGAGAAGCCGTCAACCCCCTCGCAGCGGCACGGGTGTGCGGCCTCGCGACGGTGTCAGCAACTCCCACTTGTGCCGCGCCTGGTTGCCCTTGCTCGGCCAGGCGGACACTCCTACGTCCATTCACATGGTCACATTCACTCAGGTTTTTCAGAGATTCCATTTGTGTTCACACGAGTAACGACGGAAGAAAAGTCACACGGTGGTGCAGCGCCGTCTTGCCCCACCCGGGAGAATTCATACGGTGTCGGGGGCCCCCAACCGCCCTAACCGCCACGCTTGGAACAGGACAAATTACCCCTTCCTGCCATGAGGCCCTCGCCACGTCGATCGAGCTTAGCCTAGGGGGGGCGCTGAGTCGCGTCAGTGGGCCCGTCTGTAGGGGAAAAATACGATTAGAAACAAAATTAAGATTAAAATTAAAACTATAGAGGAGGGTAGGGTAGAAAGAAAGAAGGAAAGAAAGAAAGAATGACAGACAGACAGACGATAGGCAAGTTAACGAGGGGGCAGGAAAAGGAAATAGAAGGAAAGAGGGAAACCCATACTCACACACTAACACGCACACACGAACACAGTCATACCCACACACACACATTCACACGTACACGCACACACAAGAAGCAAGAACGTGATCTTTCTCTAGAAAACATTCTTGCTTCTTCAAGGGAGCAGGAGCAAAGGGAACAAGGAGAAGGAAACACAAAAGAACAAGAGAAGAAGAGAGGAGAACTCAGGAGAAGAAGAAAAGAAGAAAAGAAAAGCAAGAAAAGAGAAAAGAAGGATAAAAGGGGGTCGAGACGAAGCGGGTCGAATCTAGACACCACGAAACGAAACGACAAAAGACAATTCAACAGGAGCCGACGAACGCCTGAACGAAAAAACGGCACCAAAAGAATCGAGAAGAGTGGGACTAACGAAACGACACGAGCCGAAGTGAAGCGAACTAGAAACGCGACGGATCGGACGAGGCGAAACGATTTGTACCGAAGCCTGAAAATCTGAGAATAAAAGATTAGTACCTGAAAAATAAAAATAAAAATAGATTAGTATACCCCCGGTTCCGTCACCATCGATGCCCCGGGACATCGACAGCGCAGGGCCCGGTTGGGGTTTCGCGGTCATTGACGTCGCCTTTTCCCCTCCCCGAGGGGATGGGAGAAGCCGACGCTGGAGACCGCTAGGGGTGGATGGGGGGACCTGTGGAAAAGAAAACAGATTAGTATCGGAGACAGGCCGAAGCGGACGAGACGAAACGAAGCGAAACTAGATACGCAACGAGTCGCCCGAGGCGCAACGGCCTGAAACCGCACCTGAAAAGAAAAAGATTTATGCCTGAAATAATAAAATGATTAGTGGACCCCCCGGTTCCGTCACCATCGATCCAAAGACATCGACAGCGCAGGGCCCGGTTGGGGTTTCGCGGTCTTTGACGTCGGCTTTTCCCACCCCCGAAGGGATGGGAGAGGCCGCCGCTGGAGACGGCCAAAGGAGTGGAAGGAGGTTAAATGGATGGGTGGGAGTTTGGTGCATGTAAAGTCGTTCCATGCACCAAGCCCCGCGCGCCCGTTGGCGCGCAGGACAGAGTCCGACTTCTAGTGAGTGCAGCACGCGCCGCACCCGCCGCTCTTAAGACCAAGGGAGAGGGGGACTCCTGCACGTGAGTGTCGGCATAAGTCGATTCGTCATTTGCATCGAGACTATAACAGCACAGGATGCATCCGAGGTGTGAATTAAATTCACCCGACATTTCTCGGCACCATGTGTCAGATCCGACACCCCAGAAGGGCCCCCAGCAACCCCCAGCCCGCCAAGAGACGGGAACAGCCCGAACAACCCCCAAGAGAGCGGTCGGACCGCCTTGAGCCAATCTGTGAAAACAGCGATCACCCGGTGTCCGAAGATCACCTTCTGGAAGGGTGGCTCGAAGACTTGACATCAACCAGCTATGAGACGCCTGCTGATGCCCATAATGGAGCATACAGGCGTGTGGGACCACCCGGGGTAACGTGCCTTCGTTACGGCTACTCCGGCACTCATCCCCGGATGGGGTGACCCCCATTACCCGCATGCTCGATCGCCAAATGGATGTACATTAATGTGACATTGGATATCATAGAAACTTCGTCAATGATTATCAAAGTCACATTTCGAAGTTGATCCCGCAATAATTTAAGAACGCCATCGGAGAGTTGTCGATACTTGGCCGTATGGCCATGTTCAACTGGCAATTGAAAAAGCCGATGTATAGTCAATCCGTCGACATTAAAGGCTGCTATACCAGTCGGAGCACTCACTGCTACATCTTTATTAAGAACTATTTTTGTCCACATTCTCAGAGTTTTTATCAAAAAACTTTTTCCCGTTCCTCCATCTCCACTTATGTACAATCTTATAATTTCATTTTCAGACTGCAAAGCATTTGCAACTGTATCAAAGATCCGTTTCTGATCTGCATTTAATTCTTTAATCATTCCTGAAAGATGCTTTGCATCTACCTTATCGCCAACGTCTTTAAAGTCCTTCATGGCAGCTTCTACCTCGACAGGAACACATTCCAGAATCTCATTTTTGGAAAGTTCATTTACTTTCTCAGGACTCTTCAAGTGTTTCGCAACCTCTTCTGTGACAAAGTCTATGGCTCGTTGAATTTCATTAATTTTTTCGTGATAACGCAAACCTTCCGCGAGTTGTGACTGCAAGGACATAAATGCTTCGGCATACGAATTATTTGTACCTTTCAGTTCATCGAGTTCTCTCCATGGTTGGAATAATACCAAAATGGAGTAATAATATAATTCCGGTTGAGTTTTGACATTATACATATAGTGATTGATAAGACAACCACGCGATCGTTTTGTTAAGTATTTTGATTCACCCAATTTGTACACTTCATCAATGGTCTTAGGCTTTCGATTCGTTACGTCATACCATTTAACAAAATCATACAGATTAAGACATTCCAATTCCACCGGCCTTTTTGGGTAATACGAATCGATAATGGAATCAAAAAATATATCGGTAGATTCCGGTTTGCTTTAATTTCTTTGCAAGGCTTCAGTCTCCTGCTTCGAATAATATTAACATCTACCCATTTTATAGTAGTTTTCGAATCCGTACCATGCAATCGAATTCCGAGAAGACTATCAGCAGCTTCGAATGCTGCACATTCTCGATTATTCAACATGCGCATTGAAAGATTCCAAAGACAGCTAGCAATACTCTTGGTAGAATTAAGGACTTCGAACGGATCATCAATGTTACTTTTTTCTGCCTTGGAAACGTATTTAGTCGTGTACCATGTTAATAAAGTAGATTCTTCACCAACAAATTGTATATCCATATTACCTTCCCAAGCGCATAGTATAGCTGGATTATAATCATTAATATATGCGTCTGTTGAATCACGTGGTAAATCATACAATCTACTTCTCGTTTTCAATTGTTTCCTTCCAGCAATAGCAACAGAAACATCGCGAAGCTTTAATGTTTTTGTCAACGGACGTGGATGTCCAAATTTACAACGCCGAGTAAATCCAGTTTTAGTCTTTCTAGTTCGTAAACAGTATGAGTTGTGATGATGCCATTGATGATCTTTGACTCGTCGATATAACTCGGGCGAAACTTTTCTGTTTGGCATTCTACACGTTACATATTTCAGAATAAATTTGGCAATTTCAATCTCTGACGACTTGCCGATGACAGGGGCATCCTTTATCCAAATTAAAAGATGAAAATGTTGTGCACCCCTTGTTTGATATTCTCGACGCCAGAAGTAATGTTCAACATCACCGATAGGATTATCTGGGGAGCATATAAAATCCAGCATTGCTTGAAATTTGATATCAATAAATCGAGAAGTCGACACGGGATCAGAAACTATCAGCTGCATTGGATATATCTTTTTTTCAATCGGAATATCATTGACATCTCGAAGATATTCTATAAGATCCATCCAAAGCCATTCACTAGGACTGAATGTTAGAAACCATGTAGCAGGTCCATAATTTCGAATCATGCATGTTAAATTACTTCTAGGTATCACCCAGAACTGCTCACTATTCCTCAATCTCGAAAATATTGTGTTCAAATTTGACTCAAGTAAGCCCTTAGTCATTTCATCTAAATAGCTTGCAGCCGTATATTTCGAACGGGGATTCGTAATATTCAATTTGTGAAAAATTCCGGCATTTATTTGTCGCAAGTTATTATTGTACAATAGAAAAAAGAGATATTGCTCGTGTAGTCGAAACTGGCGATGTTTCGACATAAGCCTCGATTTGATAAATTCGAAATCAGTAAGACGTACTGACCTCGGTTCTTGCTGACCATTTTCTCCGTATGGATATAAATCCGGAAAACACTTTAAATCTAAATGTTCGTCTTTGTCGGGCAAAGGACGATCATAAATTTTAAGCATTTGGTAAAGATCCGTTGCACTTTCGTTGATTTTTTTTTCATGAATCGGATAAATGCTAAATTTTTCATAATATTCATCTGAACGTGACATTTGCGTCAATAAAGCCGCTTTTTTTTTGGCATGGTCGGATAAAATATCGCAACCTTTCAGTGGAACATTATTATTCGAATCGTGTTCCTCTTCTTGATATTCTACATCTTGTAGATTATCAGGAAGTAAATTTTCATGAGATCTTGGCAACTCTATTCCAAAGTACAATGGATTATTGCTCTGCAGCCATTGTAGAGTCAACCAAATTTTTCTCAAATCCACAAGTTTTTCCCATATTATTTTAGCCTTTGTTGGAATACCACGGACGATTACATATAATTCATGTTGAGCATTAATTGGATCGGTAGAAGGGCAAACTTTTTTCAGTGTTTCATCTATGGGCAAAGGTAGATGAAATGTTCTACCTACGACTTTGGGTACCTTGTGATTATGTGGTTGGTTTTTCTTTGATACGGTACCTAATTTTTGTATTACTAGCCGTAACCGCGCGCTTCGCGCGCGTACCCGCGAACCTCTGTGTTATCCACGTACATGTATACATACACATGTATACATACAACTAAAATACTTTATGATAAAGCATAATATTGTTACGGCCGGGCGAATGAATAACGCGCGTATTTAGTTTGGGGGCGGATATTATTAGTACAATTCCATCTAAATATCCCGAGCATGAACTGTCACACGTCTGTTCGGTCAGACGTCTCAGTCCAGACTATCTAATATGACGATCGATCTCGTATCGATCGTCCGTTCGTTCGTCTAATGTCAAACCTAACTAATACCGTGTGTCTCCACGAATAGTCAGCTACATATTCGTAACACTACTCCCCTCCTCCTAAGTTGCCGCCCCGGCAACTCCTAGTCCACCTCATGATGTGCCATGGTCCATCATCCTAAAATTTGTCCAATATTCATTAACCTACACCGTTCCGACATTCGTCCACGTCCACAAGGAAAACCATGGCCGAAAAACCTTGGGAAGAACGGTGTTCACAATGCTAAATAATCACATTTTTTCCTATACTCATTGTTCTTCAAATCCGATCTGAATAATGCCATTTTGTCTTATGTCGGTTTGTGTCAAGTCTATTCCTCATCATCTCTTAAATAGTTCATTCTATACGTCATTCTTTTTCTTTCTTTTTCAACTCGAAGTCGTCTTGTCCTCCAAACTTGATACATCCTTTCACCGCATCGAGGGAATTCCTTATAGGATTGATATGGGACGATGAGAAAGGAGATCTCATAGCCCTCAAACAACCTATAACAGAAAAACACAAAGAGCAGTTTGCTGGCAATATAATTATCCTGTTCCTACATTCCTTTACGACGACTAATTGTTTTCGTACGATCTCACAACCCGGAAATATCCGAACGTTAATGCTTTGAGGAAAGATTTTTTATATAAACATATCGGTCACTGTCTGAACCGGAGCAGCAACCGTGCATCCACACACTGCTCCCAGACAGCCGATCTACAAAGTCGGACCGGCTCGATCTTTCGATCTCAATCTCTCGGAAATCCGAAACACTCCACCAACAAGAATTACGGCCAATAATTCAAGTTGGTTGACGGACTGTTTCGGGTCCACAGCCAGAGGAGCCCGACCCAGTGATCGCCGAATCCCCAACCAAGCCCAGTTGGTTCTTCAGCATTCACCGTACCGGATTCTCCGGAAACCCTTACAGGACGCTATTCTACACTTTACCCAGTGCACTGTGAATAAGCGTCCAAGGCTCCAGCCAAGCAATCCCAACACTTCCCTCCATTAACGTTCTCTGAACTGGCACCAATAATTCCCTTACTCTCCAATATTTAATTTTGGTTTTTACCAGACGGGTAGTTACCCTTCAAAAAGAATTCTCCGGAAACCCACCAGGACGCTTTTCACCCAACGGGAATCCAAAAAGCCGTCCAAAAGCTCCAGCCGAGCAATTCTCAACACCCTCCAGTTTTTTTTTTATCGATACTAATATATTCATAGAAATAATTTTATCTAACGGAACATGTCTCGACAAATCGACAACCCTGGTCGATTACATGAGGAAGAAGAATCACTAATCCCTCGCACAACAGTCATAAGTGCATCGATAAACCAAAAATACGTAACTTTCATTTGCCTGTGTCAACCCTTCGAAGTTCTATCCAACCGCTTTCCACCGACTTGGAGTTTTTCTTTCTTCTTATTTTCATTTCACCAGAAGTCATCGAGACTTCAATTTTCCGTTCAATCCGTCCCCGCGAGAGTCATCTAGACTCTAATTTTGTACCGACCGTTCACAGAGAGAGTCATCTAGACTCTCAATTTTGTCTTCGTTTCCTCGCGAATAAATATCCTTTGTAGGTTCGTCAAACACTTCTGACACCAATGTTACGTCCAAGGGAATAAATCCCACTTCTGACACCAATGTTACGGCCGGGCGAATGAATAACGCGCGTATTTAGTTTGGGGGCGGATATTATTAGTACAATTCCATCTAAATATCCCGAGCATGAACTGTCACACGTCTGTTCGGTCAGACGTCTCAGTCCAGACTATCTAATATGACGATCGATCTCGTATCGATCGTCCGTTCGTTCGTCTAATGTCAAACCTAACTAATACCGTGTGTCTCCACGAATAGTCAGCTACATATTCGTAACAATATGTTGGGATAATTTATTCGATGTACTTAGAAAATTGAAATTGATTACAGTAGTGTTTTTTTTTTCAAAATATTTCAGCGGTCTTAATTTTTACAAAGTAATTATTATCGGTTTACAATATAGGTTAGGTTATGTATATACTATTGGTATAATTCTTTGTAGACAGGATTTTTCACAATCTTATGTTCTCGTTGATCACCAAGATATACAAGTAATGAGTTCCAAGAACGCACTCGTGAGAAAGCGACATATAATTGTCCATGACTAAAAACATCTCGTCGTAGATCGATTCCAATTCGATCGAATGTTTGTCCCTGAGCTTTGTTGATGGTAACGGCGAAAGCTAATTTCACGGGAAATTGTCGTCGTTTGAAAGTGAAGGGGTATTCATTTTCGCAATATAGGGTTATACGGTTCAAATAAACGATTTCACCTGCTTTATCGCCAGTCAGAATTTCGCATCGCAAGAGATTATTTGAGAACTCGAGAATTAGTAGTCTGGTCCCATTACAAAGACCTTCATTAATGCTGAGATTTCTTATCAGCATTACTACGCTGTATTTCCTCAATCGTAATTCATGCGGAGGAAGCGAAGTCGGAGCTAAAGTATTCAGGTATTCAGGCAATAGAGCCTCACAAATTTCTTCATTCTCATTGGATTCTGCACTATCTGCGCTCGTGTATATACGTTCAGTTCTAATATCTAAAAGATCGACGACCCTTTGATTAATCTCATTTACGTCAACATTTCGTGCAGAAAGAATTGCACACTTGGACGCAGTTTTGTATTTTTTTTTCATAATTAAATCGCCATACGTGTCCATAACGATATCATCATTAGTCGTTATGATACGTTCAGGTAGTTGTATGTTGTCATCGGAATCATTGAGTATTCCATCACCCACATCTAATACGAATTTAGCAAATTCTATTTCTTCGGGTAAAGTTCTCATATTCCGCGTTAATGAAAATTTTCTAAATAATTTCCATAGCGGACTAAACTTTATCGAAAGATTTACTGTTTCACATCTGGTTCCTCGTATTTTTATGGGCAGAAGCTGTCTAAAATCACCACCTAACACGACGACCTTTCCACCAAAAGGTAGATCATTGTTCATGATGTCACGCAATGTACGGTCCATAACTTCCAACGCATATCTCGGTGCCATTGGCGCTTCATCCCAAATAAAAACGTCTATTCCTTCAAGGTATTTTCCTTCTTTTGATCCAACTTTAATGCTGGATGTTGAATCTGAAAATAAGGGAACCGGAAGTCCCAATGTCTTATGAACCGTTTTTCCATTCGGCAGTAAAGTCGCTGCAATTCCGGTGAAAGCCATAGTAATTACGTTTTTCTGTCTACCCTTCAGCAAATACCACAGAGTATTATATATAAAAGTTTTGCCCGAACCTCCTGGACCGTCAAGATAAAAAGTCGTGCATTCACGACAGTTAATATTATCTTCGCAACTCAAAATAGAATCAACTATTTCTTTTTGTTGAACATTTAGCGTACCATATAGTGAATTACCCTTTTCCATTGCCTTTTCGGAAACTAAAGCATCATCATCTATCCCGATAATATCCTGCAATTGTGGCATGGTTGGGAATTCTTCGAGCGTTTTGCCTTCTATGGAAAGCAGATTGCTTATATGTCCATACGCCTTTTGGTGTGCTCCTGACGCGTCTGTATGACGAGCATAATCCTCTGCCATTGCATCCTTAAATTCTTCCCAAAGTTGTTCCGGGTGAACTGGTTGGCAATGTATTAGAATACGAACAAATAATCTACGAAGTCGTGCAGGCATCATCCAAATCTCAGCTTCATGCATTGCTCTTTTCCACTCGTCGTCGTCGTCGATGAGACCTAACTCCAAGCATGCTGCTACAAATGTCTGCTGTTGCACTCCATTTACTGTTCGTAAACTAAGAAAACTTGTAGCGCCTTTAACTGTGAGTAACAGTAATCGTAAATGAAACAATTCGATTTGAGACTGATTAACGGAATACATACGTCCGATACAGTTGAAACAACTTTTTCGTTTTTCCCAGCGAGAAACTGATCGTCCGTCGATCTTTTGTTTTTTAAACGTGTAATGAGCTGGAATATCACCATACAAATATTGTCTGGCGTGTTCATCGCGTGCATTCAAAGCAAAATAGTCTAACAGCATAGTTACACGTTCCAAAGCATTAATCATTTCTTGTTCATCAGCTCCTCCATCAATAGTTAAGCTTTGCTGATTAGGTAGATGTACAGGTAAACGTATAATAGCATGGCTCCTTTCATGCAAATGTTTGTTCAAAATACGCCAACAAGCCTCTACCGGTCCGACATAACGTGCTTCAATATGATCTTTTATTTCGTCATGATTAATAATATTTTCTTCAGTTTCGATTTCGTTGATAGTGACCGTAGCTGCGTCATGACCCTTATACATGTATTTATATAAATACTTTACTGATTTGATACTCGAAACTACTTCAACATTGATGTGACTATTCAATAAGTACAATAGCTTTGGCGAATATGGTACTACATATCGGTTATCTACGACGTATCCACCTGGCCGTTCGAAAGTTTCATCTGTATCTCTGCGGCGATAATACCGATATCCGTCGGCATCCATTGATGTTTCTGCTCGATAACATTTTGGATAGTGTTTTGAACATTTCCCGTTCACCATACACCAATCACCACATGGTCCATGTATCATGGTACGCATAACAATATCGTGCAAGATTCTATTTTCGTCAGGATTAGGAATTTCTGCTACAATATAACGATCAACTATTTCAGATGATGTTATTTTGTAGTTTTGTTTTAAAGTTACGAGCATGTGAATGTGCGGCAATCCACGTTTTTGAAATTCTATAACGTAGACAAGCTGCTACTTCTCCAAAACATTTCTGTTTCACTATCAAGTCGATTAAGTAATCTTTTTTAATGTTAAATACTCGTGCACAAATGTTTGGTCTGTCTGCGGTACTCTGTCCGGGTAGGAGATTTTCTATAATTTCTCGCCATTTCGGATTGCATGTCATGGTGATAAAAAGATCTGGTTTTCCGTACTTTCGAACAATGGCCATAGCGTCTTGGTAATTCTGCAACATATTGCGTGGTGAACCAACGAAAGTTGACGGTAATATAACCATTTTACCGATGCGACCATTAACGTTATTTGCGACTCCTTGTAAGTGGTCGATGAGTCCTTGATACGTTTCTGCACGCAAATCTTTCTGATGTGATCTGCAATAATCAATTCTATCTTTCTCAATTTTAACGTAGCTATCGACAACCCATTGTTGGAATAATCGACGACTCATCAATAAGGGATTGAAATCATCCCGGATCGCTAATCGATACTTAACATAAGCATTTCTAGATATGCGCTTTGTGGTATTCACACGCATGAGATCACGGTGCCAGCCCAGAGAACCAAATGGATATAGTAATGGATAAACCCACGGTTCAACGTTTGGATCCATCGTACTAATATATTGAAGAGCTCTAGTATTACGGTCACGAATAGTAACGAAAGATGGTGGTATCTCACCGTCTGCCGTAGTCGTAAAAATCGCGGCAACTTCATTAGTTCTTTGAAAATTGTATCGACGACGATCTACTCCGGGCTTTAAATTGAAGAGCATTTGTATTTCCGGCATGGATTCATTGTTCTGTAACGCTTTTTGACGTTGTATTTCTACTTCTTCTCCCATCATTTGATATGATTGAGCAAATACATTATGTTCCCGTATTATACGATCAAGTATTATCAGTACTTCTCGATCTAAGTCAGAATTACGGTTTATACGATGATTAGTTGCCTCATTCGAATCTACGATGAACAATTGACCATAATTGGGAGCTTTGTCCTGTTCTGGATATAAAGCCGTATTTACTTGATAATAAATTTGGCCTTGAATCTTAAAACAATATGGACCTGGGCGTCTTTCAGCGAAATTGATTAAATTTGCATTAAAAGATGCAAAAGACAGTGAGTTGTTATAGCAGCGAATGCGTTTAAAAAAATCGTTTGATTTTCGATGAGTTGAGTCAAAAAGCTTGCGCAATTCATCAGGCAATTCGGGCTGTGCATCGAGCACTACTGCTCCGTGACTACAACAATCGTTGAAAGACCACCCTTTATTGACAATTTTTTCTGCCGCGAAGTGTTTGGCATTACAATGAACACAACATTTGTCCATTTGACCAATATAATGCTCCACATAATCGTTATCTCGAGTTTCAACGTGATTGTAATTCCTCTGTATTCTAAACCGTGTTCGATCGTTATGACCGCGGATGTGAGGAATTTCTACCTGCGCAGGACAATTTGTTTGCACCTGGTCGTTGTTCACTGTTAACGTCGTTTGGGTTGTTTGTGACGTGGTTTGAGGACCACAGGTATGACTCAACTGTGTTGGTAATGGAGGTACAACATTATTCTTTTCTGCTGTTTTTCGTGCGCGTAGACGACGTTGATTTTCAAGATTCCTTGCTAGACGAATACGACAACATTGTTCTTCTTCTTCGGGGGTGAGTTTACGTTTTTTTGCTCGTCCCATTATGAAGTAAATAAACTTTCGTTTACTCTCCAATAATCTGTATTAGTTATGCGCGTATATTACTTTAAAACCGGTAATTATGAGTTGTATAATGCCAACCGATATACTTTTAGTAATTACAGAGCATGTAGCATGCATAGCTGTGACTCTAGTACAAGCTGTGAAAAAAACATGTAAAAAAACCACGTAGTGCTACGATTCTGTGTGTATATAATCTTGCTTATTATTTTTTCACAAGCGATATATATCGTAACAATGAATGTAGTTCAAACAAAAATTGCATCCACTCGAAATGAAAGTAAGAAGAACGGAATGAAAGTAAGAAGAAGTATATCTTTTCAACAAAAATCGTAACTGATAGGATCATTTGAATAATTCTTCAAAACAATCGTCACCAAATCACGAACCTTTGATGAGAGTGAAGCCGAGAAGTCGTTCGTCGCTACTTCTTCCAAGTCACCGAAATACCACAACTGGTGAAGCCTCGATGTGAAACTTCTCGAAAAAAGTGACTTTTTGTATTTTTGTACTTTATGATAATCCTTGGTCTAATAATTTTTTAGGAGTTTTCGTGTACTTTTTTATTTTTGATATTTGGTCATTTATGGTATACACTTTATTATAATATCCAATGTAATCTCTTATAATCCATCGTGTAATTTTTCGGGTAATTTCTTATAATTCGTCGGGTAATTTCTTATAATTTTTCGGGTAATTTCTTATAATTCCTGTGACTCTGATAATCTGGTGTATCTCTGAGAATCTTTGGTATACTCTTCTGTAATCTTCCGTATACTATGATAATTTCTGAAACAAGTTTCCAGCGATTTCCTTGTTTTTAAAGTCCGAGTCTACACCCGGGTTTACGTCTGGGTCTACACCCAGACACCAGGAAGCTATTGACTTCCGTGACGTGAAGGTTTACTAACACAACCGTGCCCTAAAAGAAATTTCAAAATATAAGACATATATTTATATATATATATATACATATATATATATGTGTGTGTTTATATTTGTAATACCACAAAAACTCACCACAAAAAAATTGTCCAATTGTACTGCCGTTTAACCGCTCACGGGTTCAATTTGTATTACTATAATTTACGAATGAAATACCTGCATTAAAAAACAAACACAACCACTTAATGGTAAACTAAACTCACAAATTACCAATACAGCCACTTGTTTCGACCCTGTCTGAATTTTGGTATCAAAAGCATGGAAAACGTCGGATTTGAAAATCTAATTTTTATCGCAAACCACCGAGAAATAAGAAAATTGTTTGTTCTGAGGATGCCGATTTCCCAGAGAAAGACAATTTTTTTTTTTTCATTGCCAAACTGTGACATTTCAAACTTTCACATCACCTTAAGGGGATACTGGAGCTGTTTATTTTCCTTTTTTAACCCGCTTTACCTGTTTTACCGACGGACCTAGACAATTTTTCAGTACCGGCTTAGCATTATTAATATTCGCCACATATGCGTCAAATCATGCAGGATTATGATATTGACAGAAACGCTTCGGTGTGCAGTCGAATTTCGATTGGAAAATTACAAGAAATTAAGAAAACCGAATATTATAGTTTGCAAAAGTATGTCAACGTAGTGTCACGATTGATGCACAGGTGGTTCTGCATCGTACACTACATTCTCTTACACGCTCTTTTGACGTATGCAAGATCTACAATTTTTTATATTCAACATAGAACGGATGCTGTAAACATTTCAACGGCCATGTTGGTTTCCGTGACAGTTTATAATATTCGGTTTTCTTTATTTTTGGAAGATTTCGACCGAAATTCGAGCGCATGCTGAATCCTTTATGTTATTAATAGAGTCCTGTAAGATTTGAAGCATACGCGTCGCATAGTAACGACGGATAGTGGAAACTAAGAAATCGACGATTTTCATCGTTATAGGGGAGACCGGGGCAAAATGGCATAGCGGGGCAAAACGGGACGGTCAGGGTAAAACTTAATTTTCCAATAATTGTTGGATGCCCCATTTAGTCCCAACAATACGATACGGATTTTCAAACCTGTTTTGCCCCACGTACCACCATCGTCGCCATTCAAAAGTTATTCTAAAATTGCGTTTAGTCTCATTATCTCGTTTTGCTCGGGTGTGCCATTTTGCCCCGCTCTCCCCTAACAGGAAGGTCCAGCAACTCCTTAAGAGGGAATAAAACTCTATTATATGTATTATACTATTGTCATCTCGGGTGACAAGAATTTTTTTCAGCAAATACTTTATCGGGGAAATGTATATAATTTTTCTCTTCATTGACGTTTTCGAGATACCTTGTTATTATAAAAAATACCGTGTTTTCTACGATGTTTCATTGGAAAATCTGTAAAATATTTACTACATGCCTTTAAATGGTACTAAAGTGCAGCCAAGTGAACTCTGGCCGATTTATAGGATAAATCAATGAGGGTCGAAGATATAGTAGAGGAATTGGTATATAATACATGTCCAGTCTAAAATATGTTGTAGCTTAACGCCGTGAAACAATGATAAACCGATCGACTGGAAAAAAAAATTACCTTGTTCGTCTCAACCGGCGAACCAAAAAATCTTCCCACCACATCCTGAAGAGATGATAGAACGGAATTCGCCAACTAATAAATTTGTTGTGGGTTAACCTCCAGCAATGAGAGAAGACCGTTCGACCACAATTGATATGAACGATTGGTAATCGTGAGAGTGATAACCAGTTTATCAGTCGTTAACGAACAGCTTCAAAATTCAATTATCTTCTCGGGCAGTAATCCTTTTTTTCTTATGGTTTTATTATATGTAGTAATATCTTCAATGGTAAACGATATCTTCTTCGTGTCTATTAACATTTACCGTACAGTTGTCAATGAATAACAACTGAGTTGCGTCATGACGGATGAATATATCGGGATCAGATAAAACAATGACGGCATGGCGACGGAACGGTGACGATACCAATGGTACGATACCCGTTTCACGACACGTTTTTCTATCTAGGGATAATTAATCTCAATATTTATCAAAAAAATAATATCGACGGCCTAATTCAATAAAGGCATATGATGTATTGAAATGCTTTTTTTAATATAAAAAAAGCGAAATAGATAATATTCTAGCGTGACGATAAATCAGCACTACGCTATAATTATAGCGGTCTGTTTATAGCGGAATGGCTATAAACACGCTTTACATGTACGCCGAAAAGATTTCCTTCTCTCCGGAGCCCTGCGAATTAACCGGTAATCGGATATCGGTCAGTACGTTCCTTCGCGCCTGCGCGTGTGCGTACACACAGACGTACACGTACGACGCGCTATGCTCGTTTATTATGCTGTATAAACTCGGGGACGGCGGGAGCGAGCGACGTCGGGTGACCCTCGGATGAATATTGAATTCATAACGAATTTTTCAAAATTTTGATTATGCACACATCCCTAGAGACTATCATGGGGAATTCTGGTGCTGGTCTCATTCGGTCAGAGAGGACTAAAAGAGTTGCCGGGCTTAACTGGGTAAAGACGTTTTGAATCGGCGAAATAAAAAACAAAACAAAAATGAACCAAAAACTAAGTGCAAACACACAAAAATTACTTTATTGTTTATTGAAACCATGGGGCAATCGAAAGGTCCAAATATCGACAGTGCCGAAGAGAAGCTCGAGTGCGCGTGTGTCGCGTGGAACTGGCTATAAGCCAGCCTGGCAAATAGAACATATTGCATACAGGACGATCGTGAGAGGACACGAAGTGGGAGAGAGCCTCACGTTGGCGTGTCACGGACGTTTATGCACGCATTTGGAACCATGTAACAGGCGACAGCGTTATTATACAAGCACATACACACACCCAAAACTTATGCGTGTAGCTCAAATTTTTTATTTCATTTTTTTCGCCCATCACTGAATCGGTCTTCTCGTGTACGCGTTCAAAACAACAATAGGAGCTATATTTATAAAGCTTATATAAATATAAGCATAACATATAAATTTATTTGCGGATAAATTAATTCTGTATTTCGCAGGGTAATGCCATTGGAGAAACATTTTCATGAATTGTTCTTACATCACGTCTACAAACTACAAGGAATGACAAACTCCGTCTCGTTAACTCGAATAAACAAAAAAAAATGTATCTTTTCAACATATTTTGAAACTCGATTATTGAAATTAAAGGAGAATTGTTCGTTAATTGCGAGTAAACAAAAATATGCAGTCCAATGGCGAATCACATTAATCAATCTTAGATCTCTTGGCTTGAAAGACGTTTGATTGCGGACCCGCTTCTCGTTTAGTGGAAACCTCGTGAGTTCCTTGGAGAAGTTTTACGAAACCCATTTGTTCGTCATCAATTTTTGTTATCTCCAGCAATGAGTGGACATGGAAAAAGACCGGATTCGCTGGAAAATAGAAAGAACAAAAATTAAATATTTATAAATCGAATTAATATTAAAGCAATCGTACAGTCAGTCACAAATACGTATTTTTTAATATAAAAAAAAATAAATAAATTTACAAAACTCAATAATTCATAAAATTCCTATAAATTTTATGTAGTAGTATTGCATCGTTTAATAGTTCGGTTGTCGTGTGCGAGTGCATGTTTTGGAGGAAATACTACATTTTGATACGAGTGCGAAAAACTTTTTCTGACGAGTGTGAGTTTGTGTAGCACGAGCCAAAAGCGAGTGTTGCAATCATATACGAGTACAGAAAATATTTTCGCATGCGTATTATAAAAACTTTTTTTTTAACCGATGTGTGAAAAAGGGGGTTTTCGCACGGAAAACGTGCGCAAAATTGCCATTTTCCCACCGAGTGATACAAAAAAAAAAAAAACTGTACTCACCACTTTGGCGCATGTATCCTTTGATGCGCACATGGTCTCCTTTGACAAAGTCATGCTCATCGTTGAAGTTGCCGATTCGAATTCGCAGCATGAAGTGTCCATCGGTGATCGACCCACCTCCATACGACTGTTCTCGGCCACCGTGTTCATGCATTCGCACGAAATTTAATTTTACAAAACCGTCAATCTCTGAAAAGAAAAAATATATCAGAAAAGGTTTCAAAAATATAAACATTTTTTTTGTAAATACTCACGGCTGTAAACTGTGCTCTCTCCAATTTTCCCGAGTTCAAATATTTGAGCTGTCGATTCGGTCGCTGAAACGACAGTGCTGGGAACATCAGTCGGACGTTTGCCTAAGATGTTTATAATTGTGTGTTTCTCAATATTGAGTTCAATATTGATTGTACCATAATTTGTAAACTGCGGATTCGGGACTCTGGAGTACGCACCCTCCAGATGTATTATCTGAAAATTATGATATAAAAAGTAATTAAATTTACAAAAAAAATATATATATATATAGATATATATAATCCTCGAGCTTTCCTTAGGAAGATTCGACGATCGTAGTAAGGAAAGTTCGAGGTACAGATTGCACTGTAGACGGGCTTCGCACTACGGCGTAATGACTTCACGCTACGGTTTATTATTGTCCAACAATAAATAAGAGGCCTTTATTGCCCAGCGAGGAGGTATGGGGGGGAGGGGACGAAATCTGAAAAATCATATTATTTTTCGATATATTATTTTCCGATACCAAAATCACTCCCCCTCCCCAAACACTTTAACCTCAATCGCCAAAATTAAGCCCTCGGGGGAAAAAAAGATTCGACATTTCCATTAGCGAAATTTCGTGTGGCATATTTATCGTACTCGTTCCGTTTTTTAATATCTAAAAATTAAATACAAGTATCCTCGTACAATTATTCTTTATGAAAACTTACCATTCCGTTTTTTACAACTGCCTCCGTGCGCTCGACCTCCTCATTCCAAGTAGTCACCTGGACCCGTTCACCATCTCCATTGTTTACAATGAACGTGAAAAGGAGCAAGTTTTTGCTGCCGACTCTCTTCGATTTTTTCACATTCTCCACAAACCCGACAATTTCTCTAAACATGATAGTATTGAGAAGGATTAGTCGAGACGACAAACTGAATTGATTATCGAGAACAAGGTCGTGGGCAACAGAATATAGACCATCTAAATGTCGGAACATAAGCGTAAATGGCGGACCAGAAAAACGTTGGTGGCCGATCGCTATCTCTCTAGCAGTCTTATTCTATCTTGCACCCCCCTTGATCGACGCAGAAGTTTACGCGTGTTTGTTTGTCATGACATGAGTGCGAGAGAGACAGAGCGAAACTTTTGAAACCATATTTCTCCGAAACGCTTTTATAAAAAAAAAAAAAAGAAAATTGCGGGGCGCACTACATGTTCGATCAACGCAGTGCGCCCCGCAATTTTCTTTTTCTTTTATAAAAGCGTTTCGAAGAAAAATGGTTTCAAAATATTCTCAGGTTATGTTAATCTTCAGCCTCACCTTAAGGCGAGGCTAAACCCGTGCGGCGAACGCCCAAGTGCGAGAGAGACAGCGCCATCGGGTTCCTGTGAGAGCAAGCGAGAGGGGGTTTAGACTCCCCTTAAGGTGGTGTGCAACACCCTCCCACCCACCTGCCCCGCGCCCAGTTGGTAACAAAAACTGTACTGCATGCCGTTTTGAGATCACAGTCTGCCGAGAAAAAACAAAATTGTCTTTCCCTCTATCTGCCGATTCCCTAGAGAAGGACAATTTTCTTTTTCATCACCTTAAGGGAAAGTGAAATATCGTAGTCGATAATAATAACTGTAATGAACTTTTCTCAAGGGTGCTGGATTCGAGCTCGATGCGCACGATAATTTCGCATCCGGCCCGAATTAATTTTTTTTCTCAAAAAAATTAGCACCATTGAATAAAGTTAATTTGAAAATTGCAACTATCTCTGTCGCACGCACAGCTATTATAAACACTGTATACGACTTAGTTTACACTTTCCCTTAACGCCTTATTATTTATTGACGAGAAAGACAAACTCTTCTCGAGGTATACGGAGGGATATGTTACAATATCTCTCACAGTCAAGACAGGTTAACATTTTTTTTTTTATCGAGAGAGGTTAAAAGAATAAAGAGAGGATAAAGATCGGTTAAATTATATCAGATGCGCCTCGAGAACGAACGACGTTGTCAGCTGCGACGTTAAATGACGTTGTTCCGACGAGAATATTCGTCGTACCATATTTTTTTGGTTTTTCAAAACATTTTTTTCGTATAAAAATAAATAAAAAAATCAATTAATAATCAAATTATAACTATGACATACATTGTTTTGTCAAATTTCGGGATACGCTTCATCACTTCGCTGCTCGTACAGGGCACCATCATGGCACTTCGGATCACGTCCCGCTGATCAGGGTCAAGTGAATCCCTCAAAGCGTTGTCTGAAAAATAAAATAAAAAGAATCTCGTTATATTCATAAATCAAAATTAAACATAATGATCGATAAATAAAAAGAAACTATTCTACATACGAATATCTTCCAAGATTCCGGAGTCGTCTTCGTTGTCCGACATTGCGTCTTGTCTCTTTGGGTATACCGTTCGTTATGAAAAAATCTGTTGGTTGCGCAGGGCAACCAAATAAACGAAACTTCTCGCGTAGCTTGCTCGATTGCACTGCATATCACGATTTTCTTTTTTTTTCCCCGAGTAGTTTTTTCTCGCACGGACGCGTAACGTTACCCGTCGACCCACGGGAACGGTAATGGTGATGAAATTGTCATAAACTATTAAGGACATGTGAAACGCCTCAGTCGGTAACCAGAATTTGTAATGAATGCGATTCAGCAAACGAGCCGTCGGTTGAATATATCTGATCCTCGTCCTCCTCGTCGTCGCTATTCGAGCCCTTCAAACCTTCGTCGCTCTCCGGCTCGTCCTCGCTACTGATGTCTAGACTATTTAATGTTCTATGTTTCTTTCGCGACAGAGTCTTCTTGACAATTATCTTCCGAGTAATGTCCTCCTCGTCCTCGTCGGCCTCTTCTTTATCGACTTTGTAATGCTCGTTTCGTTTCATCGTCCTCTTCGTCGTCGAATTGCTTGTTCTTCAGTGCCTCCGCCTGGGCTTCTTCCTTCTCCGCGTTGACTATCGTCACGATGTCTTTGCCTCGTTGAACTTGTACGTGTTCGCGCAACGCCTCTCGCGCAATTCGTACACCGGCTCGCTGTCCTCGCTGCTCAAACTGCTCGAACTCGATTCGGACGAGGACGATGAAGAGTCTGGTGAGATAAAAATAAATAAATAAATAAATACATAATTTCGTAGATCTCAAAGCACCGAGTAAATCAATCGACAAATTGATTCACCGTTGTCCGATTCCCTGCTCGAATTTCGATCGCCACGTCCAGCCTCAGTCAGTTGTGTACAACATTGTCTAAGCCTATACCAACGAAGGCTAGCCGCTCTTTTCGTAAAACCTCGTTCTCGTGTTTCTTCGAGTTCTGATCAAAGATGCAAGCTATCCCGCAATATTGTCACCAACACAGTCTGTAAATTTGTAATTACTCTTATATATTTTTTTTCTAACGTATCATTACATAAATACATAAATATTGTCACCAACACAGTCTGTAAATTTGTAATTACTCTTATATATTTTTTTTCTAACGTTTCATTACATAAATAATGTATAATTTATATATCGGTGAAAATACAATTTGCCAATCCAACGAAACTTACATGTTGACAAGGTGGACAGAACCAATCGCCCTCCGGAATGAGCATGAGAGCGGGCCTGAGACAGGAGTAGTGCTAGCCCTTGTCGCACGTGTCACATAGCAGAATCCTCTCGAGATGATCGGCGTTTCCACATTTTTGGCACGCGTACTCATCTTTGGCTTCTTCGATGTCACTCGTAGCATTTTGGGCGGTTCTCGCTCTTCTAAGCGGTTCCCATTCGTCGGCCTTCTCGAGGTCGCCCTCCGGCGAAAATTCGTGATCGCTCTTGAACAACATCGAACCCTCACTCTCCATATCATCCTCATCCTCGTCCTCCGGTCCCTCTTCGTCGCTTTGCCACGGGTCCCGGACGAGCTTTGCCACGTGTTTGCCTCGTTGAATTCCTTGGCCAAGAATTTTTGACCGGTTTGCGAATCCGGGACGACGATGTCGATGCCTGCTTCCAGGCCGAGCACAATTTTTTCTGTGAACATTACGACAAAACGATCATATTATAAATAACGTAGCGTGTGCGGCAAAGAAAAAAAAACGACAATATCTATTACATACAACATTGCCGGGACGAATAATGAATATTGCGTGCACGTTGCGACAATGCAGACTGGTAAAAGCCAACCTCGATTAAATATTGATGCGTGCAATGTCGTTTTATTTTGGATTGATATTGGCGACTCGAATGTTTTTTTTTTTTTTTTGCAATACTTTAACAGGCGATAACGTATTATTTTTTTCCATCCACGACCATGAACCGAACCTTTATTGCAGGTAGGGGAGAACGTAGCAAAATTGATCCCCGGGTCAAAACGGACTATTTTTTTAGCAATCTTTCGGGTGACATATATATTATATTTTAAACAAAGTGTGAAAAGGGGGGTTTTCGCACGGAAAGCGTGCAAAATTGCCATTTTCCCACCAAGTTGTACAAAAAAAATTGTACTCACCACTTTGGCGCATGTATCTTTTGTCAGGTTGTCTCTCTCGAGTCAGGCACTCTGCCGAGAGCGCGACTGATTCTATCTCTTTTGCACTCCGTAATGTTTCACATCACCTTAAACGACGTTGTTCCGACGAGGACATCCGTCTATCCCGCACTCCCCTTGACCGACGAAAGACTCCGCGTGAGTTCGTTCGTCACGATCCGACGACTGATTCAACTTCTTTTTCTTTCCAATTAGGCAGCATCCACAACCAGCGAATACTGCCTGGCCACAGGGACAAGCCCGCGTCGGCCAATACGTGAGAGTTATAACGAATAATCTTCATAATTCATAATATTTCATATCAACGATTCATAATATTTGTGCGGTAGCAGAAGAGGCTGTCACCAGCGCCCTTCATACTACCTGTTTGTTTATGTTTCTTCCGACTTGATGATATTGTTGGATTTATCCAGACCTTTGACCAAGGTACATCGCTCGAATATAATAGGTGATAGCGTGATCCCGTATTTATCTTATTTCACCATTTATAGATTCGAGGAAATCGATCGGAAGCCGCAAAACCCGCATAGATTTCACGCAATTTTGTTTAACTTAGTTCACAAGTAATGTATTTTAGAAAATTTTTATGACGTCAACAGGACTACTGATGAACCGTAAGGATTTTATTAGCCTTTAACCAGGGCTTTTGACGATTAATATGCCATTATCAGGGCCTCTGATGAACTTATTTTTATTGTAAAGCATTTAGAATAAATCTCATGCCTTTATCAGGAATATATTACACAAAGGATTTAATTTGCGATTAACAAGGGCCTTTGAAGATTAGTAATAGTTAAGATTACTTTTAATGATTTAATTTGCCTTGAACAAGGGCTTTTTAAGAATAATAATAATTAAGATTATTTTGAAAGATTTAATTTGCCCTTAGCAAGGGCTTTTAAAGATTAATAGTAATAATTAAGATTACCTTAAAATTAGATTAAATTTAATATTTTAGAGTCACTTTGTATTAATTACAGATTGTACACTTTTAAATTGAATTGAGCTAAACTATGACTTGAGGTTCACCATCTTCCAGGCTTCCCATCTTGGAGCGCCGCGAGAAAGCGACCGCCTTACGCGGCGTCCCTCGCCGGACTCCCCGACTGATTCAACTGCCAGCTAATAACCAAACTATTACTATGCTAGTCAAAACCCACGTACGCTGAAGTTGCTGACCAACCGGTTTCAGCTTCAGATCTTTCCAACAGCCAATTAGAGAACGAATAAACCAACAACAATACATATATCGAAAATGCGATATATTTCAGCCACGGATTTTTTGAAGAGGGACTTGAAAAGCTTTAGCCCTTTGAATTAATATAGTCTCGTACATATTGAGACTTTGCATTATCGCTGGAACAGGAATTACATAAAGATTATTAGCAATACATGTAGGTGGCATCTTATCTTCCGAGAATTTACCGTCACAATATCGACAAATGTAATTCTCTCCTTCATAAGGTAGATCGAATTTCTTGAGACATTCTTTAAAACTCTCCCAATTCTCTCCATACCTTGATACTCTAGAACAATTAATGTTTAATGTATTTTTCTCAGTGCAAAGCTTTTCACAGGAAATACATGGAATACGTGGAGTATCAATAACCCTTTTGGTGAAAGCTCTAAACGCCCAATGATATTTCGACATTATTTCTCGTTCATTCAAATTAATTTCTTGTATATCGGTTTTTAAAGAATCAGCTTTCTTCTCAGCCTCGTCGGCAATTATTTTGAGTGCGTCTATATTATTGCTGTTTAGAGCGTTATCTAAATGTCTTAATTTTTTATTGACATCAATTAAATTATAAACACATCTCTTCAAATTCCGCATCATCGGAAAATGAGGGGCTAGAATTTCAACTGATAAAAATGTTGATAAACATTCTTTTGGGTTCACATAGCAACCGTATGAATGACCGAATTTGTCAGGATTAACTTTATTCGAACATTGATGTGCAGTGGATAAAAAATTATCCAACATGCGCAGTTCACAGTTAATAAATTGTTGACAAAACGCTTTGAACTTATTTAAAACATAATTATTATCAGTCTTACAGAGAGATGTACAAGCCCATGATTTTTTTGTCTTGTTCTTTGTTTTTATGAACGGTAAAATGTTCATAGTTTTACCTTGAGCATCCTGTATAATCGTTTTCGATTGTTCGAACTCATGATAGGAAGCGTCTGCATAATAAGCCTCAGATGAAGAATTATGCATCGACTTCCCACATAAAGCTTCGACTTGATCACGTGGATTTGTACAGGAAACATTTGCCGAACGTGTCAAACATATTTCAGCTTTTTTTTTAATGTTCGCTAGTATGTTTTTAAGTCGAATAACATAATTTTTCCTGATAGCAAAGCACCATGTGACAATACGCTCGGCTTCTAATCGGCTTTCAAGGGGCGACGATGGTTTGTCTAATTGCGCCCACACAGCCCGAACATACAATTCTTTCGTGTGTAGGGTTTGCATCCCTTCCTTCATCCACTTATCCTGTGTAGTTTTGCGAAGCTTTTTTTCTTTTGCATCAGTCAACAGCTTCTGAGTAAATATACGTTGTCTACTGAGTGGTTTCGATTTGATACGTTTTTCTACATTACAGCTAATAACGCCTCGATCACATTGAACCAAAGAATTAAAAACGTCCCGATGAGTATCAGTAGATGCAGACAATTTAATCATCTTTGCTACAACGCCGTCAATATCGTTACTATCATTATCGTTTATCGAACAAGACGGATCTTCGAGATCTTGCTTATTTATTTTGGCTCTCCATTGAACCATATAGTCAGCATGTTTACGTTTTCTATTGAACGCTTCCTCAGGAGTATCATTTTGAGTATGTTTTTCTCGTTTTTTTGCCATAGACTTAGCTGTGCGTTCAGCAGCTTTACTTTTTCTATTCAACACTTCTTCGGGTAGAACATTTTTGGGACATTTTCCCAAATTGGGTCCTTTACCCAACTTATTTTCAGAAGATAAATATAAACTCAAAGCGGCTATCAAGGACTCTATATCACGATGAATATCTAGGGAAGTATTCATTAATCTCATGCTACTATCGTTAATCATTTCGTTTTTGTCTTTGTTCGATTTAAGTTCGCAAGAAGTAACATTTTTTTTAGATTCCAAAAGATCAGTAGATATAGACAATTTCATCCGTTTTGCTTCAATATCGCTAATATCACTTCTGTCACCGTCATCTATGGAACAAGCAACAGCCGAATCATCGAGATTTTGTTCTTCTATTTTCGCTCTCCATTTAGCCATATAATCAGCATGTTTACGTTTTCTATCCAACGCTTGTTTAGGAATTTCTTCTTTTTTTTTTGCGTTCCATTAAGCTTGTGCTTTAGTATGTTTACGTCTTCTTTTTAACGCCTGTTCAGGAGAATCAGGAGAATCATTTTGGCACCATTCTTCCCGTATCTTTGCCATTAACTGAGCTTCCCGTTCAGCAGCTTTGCGTTTTCTATTCAATATTTGCTGAGGAGGTTCTTTTGTGCTCCCTTTAGTTTTAGTTTTCGCCGCTTTTTGTCGTTTATCCAACGTACCTTCAGAGGAAGTGATGTCCTTGTTACGTTTTGATGATAAATTCGAAGTTGCTGTCAAGGACTCTATATCACGGTGAATATCTGGAGAAATATGTACCAATGAATCGCGACTATTCATGTCACTTATCATATTAGCTTTGTTTAATTTCCTTTGTCTAGACAAATTTTTTAACTCCAATTCAGAAGATGTATCATTCGTATTGGATTTAGAAAAATTTGATATTGTCAAAGGCGCAATATCGCTATCGCATTCTGGAAGAGGGTTCACTTCCAATGGTCGTGCACTCTTACCAATTGCGGTCTCTAAACACTTGTTACAGTTTTCAATTTTTGATCTATCGATCGTTTCATTTTTTTTTTTTTGTTACCGAATTTTCTTTTTTTGGAGCCTTCACCCGCTTTTTTTGTAACTCCGTCCGGGTTGTCACTTTTTTATCGTTACAACTTGGAAGATAATCGCCAAAAGTAACCCGCTTACTTTCGACAGGTTTGTTACTTTCGACAGGTTTGTTATATTTTTTTTTGCAAGCATTATCGGTCAACAATAGTCCGGTGTTTGCAGAAGAAGGCTCTGAAATTCTATTTGTCGCCAGTCGTTTTTCCTTAATTTCCCGTTCGGCGGTTACCACAGAAGCATGCCAACATTCTTTTATGGCAGCCAGAGAAGCAATAACTGTGGGTTCGATTGGGTTGCATGGAAATTGCTCGATTACCCCCGATATGAAAATCTTCAACAAATGAAGACGCATTGCTGGATGATGGTATCTCATATTCTCTGGTTTAACTCCGAAGAGTATTGACGTCGCGAAAGCAATCGAGTACACTCCACAATCGTCACAATTCGGCTGGTTATCTACTAACGGAAACAAGACAGCGTCCCGTTTCCCGAAGTCGTAGTACGGGTACAACGCCCGCAAGAACAGTAGATGATGCGCATGCAGCTTTTTCCGATTGAGAGAATCATACACATATAATCTGTTTCCATCGTAATAGCTACAGACCCAGTGACCACCGGTGATCGCAAGCTGGCGGCCATTGGCATCTTTTGGGTGTAAATCGTTGCAGCTGAACAGTATCTGTATATGTTTCGCTTTTGGTGGTACAGGCGTTATCAACTCAGGATGAAATATAAAAAACTGAGCCTGTGGCGTAAATTCTGAACACTGGCCCAATAGTTTTCCGAATTTATCGATATGATCGTCATTGAGCCATTGTCCTGACTCAATGATAAGTTGTTGACGAATTGTCTCAGAATACTCGTTAAGAGGATACATGTTTTGACATAGATGAAACAAAACTGATTGTTTTTTTTTTTTTTTAATAACCTCTTAGCATTTTTTTGTTTTGAATAACCTCTTAATATATTACAACTAATGTTTGTAAGTGTATGTATGCGCTTAAAGCAGCTGTTTAATTAGGACTTGGGGCAGCCCTTGATGTAGCGCCTAAAGCGGCCAATAAAAAAAGAAAAAAAAGAAAAAAAGTCGAGGAAGAAAAAAAAAAGTGTATAACTGGTAAGGTAAAGCGCTTTTAGCAGCTTATGCGCTTAAAGCAGCTGTTTAATTAGGACTTGGGGCAGCCCTTGAATTAGCGCCTAAGGCGGCCAAGAAAAAAGAAAAAAAGAAAAAAAAACGTCGAAGAAGAAAAAAAAGTAAACTCGGTGTACTCGTGGATGGATGTCTATCACAAATAAAAGAATCTGAAAAGAAGAAAAAAAAACACACACACCCGTAAGAGACAAACTTACCGACTTCTAAAGGCTGAAATGTTAAACAGTGTCGGATGAATAACATGAGCAGCAAAATAGCTGAAAATAAAATTGAAAATTGGGATTTTCATAGCATTTCCTCATAAAAGTTAGAAATTGAAATTTTCATATCACTCTCTGATAAAAGTTGAAAGTTAAAAGTTTACAGTTGAAAGTTGAAATTTTTATATAAATTTCTTATATAATGAGCCTTATTCGCAAACTTCTTCTATGAAAAAGCATTTACTATATTTTTGGCTTCCTCATAGAGGAAGCTTGCGAATAAGGTACATCATGAGAAAGTTGTATAAAGATTTCAAGTTTGAGCTTTCAACTTTCAACTTGTATTAGAGAACGATTTGAAAATGTCAATTTTGAATATTTAGAAGGAAGCGTTATGAAAATTTCACATTTATATCTCTATCACTCACAACTCTACCAGATAACAAAAGTCTACCGGATAATAACTTTACCAAAAACAATAGTTCTAACAACTCTACCGCATAACAACTCTACCAGAAAACATCTCTACCATATTACAACTGTATCGTATTAGAACTCTACCAAAATCTCTACCACTGAAGAAAAAAACCTCCCGGAATTGAAATAAAACTCTACCGGAATTTAAATAAAACTCTTTATTCCACTCTTACTCCTTATTCCCGGAATTCCGGGAGAGTTTCATTTCAATTCCGGGAGAGTTTTTATCTTCAGCGGTAGAGATTTTGGTAGAGTTATAGTACAGTACAGTTGTAATATAGTAGAGATTTTCTGGTAGAGTTGTTATTATATTATGCGGTAAAGTTGTTAGAACTATCATTTTTGGTAGAGTTATTATCCGGTAGACTTGTTTTCTGGTAAAGATGTTTGGGGAAAGATGTTTTCTGGTAGAGTTGTGAGTGGTAGAGATGTAAATGTGTCATCATGAAAATTGTAATTTTCAACTTTTATGCAGTAGCGTTATGAAAATATGTTGAACCCATCGAGAGATTGAAAAATGTTCTTGTCATAATCGAAGCTCTGCTGGCAAACTTTTTTCGCTCCTGATTGAGAAAAAAAAATCTTTTATTGATGGTGTTGGGACTTCGTATGAGACATTTGCATGCTTCGAATAGCAAAGATTTTCCAAACGACTCTTGAAATGAAAGCGAGGAATAAATTACTGGACATCACGCAGTACATTTTATTCTCATTCATAGAAGCTCCATTGGCAAATATTTTTTTTCACTTCTAATGAGATATTTACATGCTTCCGATGGCAAAACTAAAAAATTGAAAACAAGAAATAAAGTTCTCGTAAGGATGCAATACATTTTATTGTTATCCGTAGAAGTTTGTATGGGTAAGAAGAAAATTAAACTTATCGAAGCTCCCAGTTACACAATTTTTTTCTGTTTATCTTATAGAGAGCTTTCAAATGTTCTTGACATAATCGAAACTCCGCTTGTAAAGTTTTTTTTCCAATTCTTATCGATCGATGAAAAAAAGTTATCTTTTATTGATGGTCCTGAAATTGCGTATGAGACATTTGCATGCTTCCGATGGCAAAGATTTAACAATACACTTTTGAAAATGCAAGGTATAAAGTTCTCATAAGCATACAATACATTTTATTCTCATCCGTCGAAGCTGGTATGGATGAGAAAAAGATGTAACTTATCGAACCCCTTAATTACAAAGATTTTTTTAATTGATCCCATCGAATGATTGGAAAATGTTCTCGACAAAATTGAAGTTCCGTTAGCAAACTTTTTTTTTACTTCAAACGTGATATACTGTGGAATGCAATGATATTTGGTCCATATCTCACAGTTTCGCAAAAAAGAGTAAAAAATAAAATAATCTGCAAAGAAATTCTACCGAAGAATATATTTGATTCATAGTAGTAAATTACTCACAGAAAGTCTCGAAGTAACGTCACAAACAATGAAAGTCTTTGGATTTATGATCTTCACTTCAAACTGCAGACTCTCGATGCTCCTCGACACTTAACCACAAATATTCACTAGTCACAACCAACAATGATATCACCGCAATCGAAGGAAAATGTTTTACGAGAAAGAAATGTCTGAATAAATTGTGCTCCGAAAGAAATTGCAGTTTCCACGTGCAAAACCATTTAACCGGTACCGAGCGTATAGCGACGTGAATTAATTATTGAACCATCCGACGGATGGCAACGCGTGAAAATGCTAGAAACTAGCACGGATCTCGATCGATAGTGACTGATACGTGAAAAAAATATTGTCACCGTCCAACAGATGGCACCACGTGAACATTTTACAGCTAACCGAGACGATCAAAACTACTCTTCACTTCTGTCTCAACAGTCGCTGAATCAACAGACGCGTAAGTAATAATAATATCTTTATCGAAAATTAGTAATAGATGCTTCGGCATCAATATTAATAGCTATGATAATAACAATAATAAAATAATAATAAGTTATTGTGTAGTTTTTGACGCATGTGAAAAAATAAATGCCGCACGAGCTGAATGTGCCCATGCGGCATTTATTATCAAGATGAGTCAAAATATTTTTTCTATTTTTCAAGATGTGCGGAATTTTTCTATTTTTCAAGATGTGCGAAAAAAAACTTTTTCTGACGAGTGTGACTATGTACAGCACTTGCCGAAGGCGAGTGTTGCAATCACACGAGTTCAGAAAACGTTATTCGCATGAGTAACAACAACATTTTATTTCACAAGGTGTTAAAATGGGGGTTTTTGCACGCAAAGCACAAAAACCGCCATTCTCCCACCAAGTGAAAAAAAAAGAAATTATAATAAATATTAATTTTTTTCAGAAAATGCCCGACGAAACAAAAATGGAGCAGGATGGCTGGGTGAAGCCTGCGGGGAATCCGTCACTGGATCCCCAGACAGTGGATCCCCAGACAAGTGTCAGAAAGGAGCAGGCGCCGCTGAAGTCTCCACCCGCCAACGAAGGGGAAAAGAAAAAAAATGTAAGTAGTAATTCCATTTAAATAATTTTATGTTAAATCCAAGCTTCGTCGTCAACCGAGTTTAACCAATTTCATATCGGTTGCTGACGAAGATTGGATTCTATTTGAGACGTTGGCCTCTGCTGAATGGCAACAAAAAATAAATTATTGTTCGTGAGAGCAATTGAAACCTTCGTAAGCACTCATAGATTCTTTCGTTACATGTTGAACCCGCTACGAGTGAGAGAAAATCTATACTAGGTGTATAAAAGTTTCATTCGCAGCGAAAAACAAAAATAAATTGTACAACCGATCGCTGCAAATGAAACTTTTGTACGCACAGAATAGATTTTCTTGTAAGTCGTAACGGGTTCAACAATAAGTGAAACAAAAATATATCACGTGCCTACGAGTGTTTTGATAGTAGCCTTCTGTACAATAATTGATTTTTTATTACCATTTGGAAGAGGCAGATTTCTCACACAGAATCTGATTCGTCAAAATATATATATATAATTCGCAAAAACTTATTTATTTTATTTGTTTTTATATTTTTTAGATCGAGGAACCCGCGCTGGTTGGCGGGTGCGACACGAGCAGTGCCTGCGTTTAGCTGCACAGCTAAACCTGTATACGGCGCAATTGGAAGTACAGGCGCAGCGTCGAGCCCGGGGCTCTCGAGGCGGCAGGGGTGGCCGCGGCAGAGGAGGTCGCGGCAATGGTGGCCGCGATAAGAAAGACGACGATAGGGGCGAAACAACGGGTCAAACCCAATAAGGTAAATTATACATATTTGTATTTTTTAAATAAATGATACAGTTAATATTTTTATGAATACATTGTTTTTATTGTTGCAGGACCAGAAAAAGAAAAAATATTTATAATATAATATAAAAGAAAAAATATTTATAATATATAATATATATATTTTTTTATAATTATAATTAAAAAAATTGTTTACGCCGAAAATCCTAAATGTTCTTTAATATATTCTCCGCCCACCCTTAAAAAATTAAATCGATAAAGCGTATATTGATTGTTGAGTAAAAAAAACACGAAATATGCATGTGATTTTACGCATCTACTGTAGCATAAGTCCTTAATGGAATACGCAGTGAGCTCCACAATTCGTTTTCTTTATTTTACCAAACCGTCTCGGGAAAACCGTGTTCAGAATATTTTGAGTTTACGTTGATCTTTAGCCCCACCTTAAGAGTCGATCGTCGTGTTTTACGGTTAACCGAACTCACTTGTGAGTGTAGAGGAAACCGCCGTTGCTCAGCCTCGGATTGAGCTGATAATCCTTGGCCACCCCGACGATGAGAAAGTTGTCTCCCTGATTAGCGAATCTCACGAGAGCTAAGCTGCATTGTAAAACGATCATAATTATTAAAATTTCGTTAAATCCCTCCTCTCGAGCCTCGTTTCGATTTATGGGGAATTTTTTTTACCAAAGAGCTGCATAATTCTGCTCGAGTCGATGAATCTCGAAAGTCTGACCGGTAGTCGGAGCGATGATTCGTATGAGGGAGGTCCAGAGGCCGGGTCCGGCTCTCGGCGCGCCGAAGATCGCCTCGTTCGGTTCCTCCGACAAGAACGCTTCGGCCAACTCACGAGCGACCGCCGCTTCTTCCGCACCGGCCGCCTCTTGCATCTCCTCGGCCATTTGAAAACGTTTCTGCTGCTTCGTCTCTTCCGTGTATGCGTTGTGCTCGGTCTCGATAACGATGAGATGCGCGGAGTCCGCGTGAATGGAAAACTTTCTCGGCGTGTACTCGAGGGGAAAGCTGACCTGATTGAAAACAGCGCCCAGTTTCTCGAGCGCCAGGATTCTCGGGGTGTTCGTCGATATGGCGACGATACCCTCGGGACACTGCTCGGAGCTGAAACCCGAGGCGAATTCGAGACTCTCGTACGAGAGCGGTGTCAGATGAAAACGATTCTGGTAGTAGTAGCTGAGCCATGATCTGCTGCTCATGGCGAGCACAGCCTGATTGTCCTGCATCATTATTCTGAAGAGTTTTACCGGCCTCGAGCCGAGATAGCGCGTTCGGGTGTCGGCGAGGTCGCTCGATATGGGGTCGAGCATGGTCCTGAGCAAAACGCCGTTCTGAAGTCCTACAGGGAAGACAAAAAATAACGGTCGGAAATTTAGTAAAAGATTTATGATTATACATTGTATCACACCGAAGATATGCACGAGAGTGAATTTCCTCAAGTTTTAAGGTAGTCCTTGCGAATGGTGCAGATTTCGCGTAAGTTTCAGAGAATTGAGAGGGATTGTAAACACTTCTCGATGTTATAAAAATCTGAAGGTCGGGCGAACCTTCGATCGTAAGTTTGATCTCAAGAGCGATCTTAAATTCAAACTAGCGTCTTAAAATTCGACCCTTAGAGAATAGAATTTTTTGTTTCTTTCTTAAAGTATCGCATCGACAGAGCCTTGCCAAAAATGAAAATTGATGTGCAAATATATCTTCAGGGTCGATGTATCTGTAGCTGAACAATTGCCGCGAATTACCTGTGTTTGGGAGACTCTCGATTGCTGAGGAGCTACAACGTCGTCCGTGCTGTTGCTGCTGTCCACGTCCTTCATGCCCATCTCGACGATACAGAGGCTCTCGGCGGCAGCCGGCAGAGCCTGCATACTCCTCGGCGCGAGACAGTCGGACGGGTCGAGCGATATTATTCTCACGGTGTTGTCCTGAAGGCCCACGGCCAAGAACCACGATCGCTGCTCGCCCACCGCGACGTTTCCGAGAGCGATGCACATCACTTCCGAAGGCATTTTCTTCCGCTCGGAGTACTCGTTGAGTTGACCGGTCTGAATTTTTATGTACAAAAACGTATAATTATTATTTATTTTATGTTCTCAAGCTCGTTGTTTACTGACGACTCGTGACATGTACAATTGAAAATCAATCGAAAATTTCCTTGTTAAGTTTACCGTTCTAAATTTTTATATACGAAAAGTATAATAATAATTTTTTTCTTAAATGTACTCTACAAGCTCATTTTCTACTGTTAAAAATATTGTCATCGCGGCGGATACAATTGAAAATCAAAGGGATTCTTGTAACTGACAAGATAACTGACAAGACAGTGCGCCACGGATGCGTATGATCTTTGCATCGTTTACGTCTCGAAGATCACTCGACGGTGACATCTCCGAGAGAACATGCAATGCATTATCGTCTATTATTATTATTATACGCGTCTGTCGGCTCTGTGCACACTCACTGGATCCATCTCGAAGTAAACGAGCTCTCCGCCGGTGAGGGCTATGACGACCTGGCGTTGATTAACCGCGCACTTTACGATCGTCTTCTTGCCCGGTGCTTTCCACTCGTTGACGCGCTTGTCCGCCCTTATGTGCCGTATTCCATCGGGATATACCTGCATCCATAATACTGTTAATTATAATATATCATGCCGGATCCTTAGATTAAATATAATAAAAATATAGGGTGCGTTCTTGAATGCAAATCCACTCAGCTGTGTGTTCTATTATTTTTGACTTTATTTTTGTCTATTACTAGTGGGCTTTTAAAAATTGCCAACGGCACATCCGATTCTTATCAAAAACGCTTATCAATATAGATTTGGCTCAAAATTGCTCAACTATGCATTTGTTACTTGTAACTTTTTTTTCACTACTAGAGAATTTTTGTAATGGCCAACGGTACATTTCGTCCGTTTTGATAATAATTATCAAAGCAAGTGTATTAAATTAAATCTGCTCAGCCATGTGTTTTATTTGCGACTTTATTTGTGTCCACTATCAGTGGATTTTTCTGCGGATTCTCAATGCGGGATACATTTCGTCCATTTTGCTAACGAAAGAACGCTTATCAAAGCATATTTGTGTAAAAACTAAACCCAGAAAAGATCAGAAATGCATTCAATAACACGTTCATAGTTTCAAGTTGTCGAGGCTTTAATACCAGGAGCCACACGAAAAAAATTCGAATGAGGCTCCAACGATGCGATAGCCACTTTGCTATTGCACTTATATGCGACCGACACGCGGATGACCAGGCGCTGTAGATACCGCAGTGCATTACAACAGGGAAAAAAAATCCAATGTTCTTCAGGCCTCACCTGAACGAGCGCGTCTTCGCCGAGCGCCGAACAGCTGAGGGTCGACGTCGTACCGAGGATCCCGAATCCGTCACTTCCTCGACAGTCTCCCCAATGCTAAGCACAAGTGTTGCATTGACGAAGGACACTATGATGTATGCATCATACTCTTCTGCAAACGAAACATACTCTTCTGCAAACGAAACCGCAAATTTCATATAGAATCGTATGTACGATCAAGCCACCAGATTCGTTATTATCTATCGTTTTTAATTTCTTTGCGATTTTTTTTGCAATTTTTTTTGTTTGTGTTTTTTTTTTTTTATTCGGGAGGACAGAATATATATACTTATCTTCGTTGCCGAGATCGAGCCGACCAAAAAAGCACGTATACACTTGATCCTCACACCCGTATTTCAGGTTCACCTCATCCTATCTCGGGAACCACTGGACGATTATGAACGTAATTAGGCCCATTGGAAAGCTTGGGTCCGAATTATATAATAAAAATGTTCTTAAAAATTCGATCCGATTCTTCGTTGCCCATGTCCTTTATCACCTCACACCCGTATTCACGTTCACGCACAATCGAAACATTTTGGATCGATTCCTGATCGCGATCATCATACACAAGAATCTACCGAACGAATGTGTTCGGAATTAAGCGAACTCGAAAGCTTGGATAGACATTCTATAGTAAAAATCTTATCACCATTTCGATTCGATGATTTATTCGTGAGGTAACGTAGTGCCAATATTTACTTCCGGCATATTGGAGTATATACACTTGGTAGCGTTATATGATATGATATGACTTTTTTTTTATACTTGGCGTCGAGACGCTACCGCGTCTCTTGATTCGAACGACAGCTACGCTGATGCTCCGTTCGAAATCTTACGCGACGTTTCGCCTGAATCGTAGTTTACGAGGATCTGTGACGCGACCAAAAAAATACCGCGTCACAATATATATAGGGTGAAATGTAACTACTTTAGAATATTTTACAGTCTGGTAGAGCTCGTCATCCTGAGTAATTTGCTTTTTTTAAAAAAATTTTACGATCAAAATTGACCGAGTTATTAACGTCTAAAGTTGACCAATCAGAGCGCAGTTACGAATGTGTGTGTGTGGAACGGCGTTGAGCTAGAATTCATCTGTCGAATTAGGTGGAGGCAACGCGCGGTGTTCCTACGCGCGTGAAAATAGTCCCGCGACGAAACGACAAGCCCGGTGGATGTAACCTAGTATAACCAAGTACAAGTGAGCATTCAATTATTAAATAAAATAAAGAGATGCGAAAATACAAAATAAAATAATAAAAAATAAATAAAATTCAAAAGTGAGGTTATTAGTCTCGCCGGATGAGAAGGCAAAATTAGCATAACTGTGAGAGTACTAGAGATGTCAGCGGTAAATGTCGCCGGTAATTTTACCGTAAATTAAATATTTTTGCCATAAAAATACGGGAGCGTTTCCCTCGCAGTGTCGGAGTACCCCGAAGACTTCCTCGAGGTGTAGCTTATCGGGAGCATTTCCGTCGCAGTCTAGGTGTATGCCGAAGACTTCCTGGAGGTGTAGCTTAACGGGAGCGTTTCCCTCGCAGTCTAGGTGTAACCCTAAGACTTCCTCGAGGTGTAGCATAACGGGAGCGTTTCCCTCGCTGTCCAGGTTGTAACAGGAGCAAGCTTCCTTACAGTATTTTCTCCGAATTCGTGCACCTCCTGTAGAGGAGTGGGCGCTCCAACGGAGGGATTCGTGTGCTCGAGTGTTCAGGAATTATGGGTTGGCGTATCAGAGACGGTTTTTATGTGGAAATAATGATTTTATTCGTAACCGGATAAGTTTTCAAGTATTTACAGCTCTTTCCCTTTCTTAAATTGCTTCTTTTTATTTATTCTTTGTGCAATAATTCCTTACTTGTTACCTAATTTGATGGACAAAATGCTTATTCTTATTTTCTTATCGTGTTTCCCCTTTTACTGGCGCTTTTATTGCTTGAGGTGGAGAGTATTATCGATCTGCATTATTATCGCGCGGTGACCGTTTTCCGGTTATATTACCGTCGCCACATGCGAACGCCCTATGATTTCGGGTCGGCGGCTCGATAGCTCGTGTTCCCAAGATGGCCGCCGCTCGCGGCTGGCCGCGCTGTGACGTCACGGGGCCGCGTCGGCAGTGACAGCTCGCTCACCTCGCGAATTGCACTTTGTGTTTCTGCGACCACGGACTGTTTTTACCTGGTTTTGTTGTTATGGGTAAATGCAGTGGCCGTGAAGGAAGCCCTGTGAGTGGTTTTCTCGGGTCCTCGGTGTTGGGATTTTTGCTCACCCGTCACTTCGGCTCTTCTGACCGGTCACCTCGGTCACTTTACCGCTTCGCGCCAATCGTTGCACCAGAGTATAATTTCGAACTTGGCACGCGATTTCGACGTGTCCCGAGTTTTGCGAGTCCGTGTCACAATTTTTTAATGAGTTCTCGGCACTAATATTACTAGTCCTGCGTGGCTAATTTTTGTAAGTCCACGTTCACACTTTTTCTGAGTCCGAGATTAGCCCGGAGACGTACAAGTCCGGTTTCGGCACGAATTTCGTAAGTTCACTCGGCACAAAATTTTTATAAGTCCGAATATTTTTATAAGTCCGATTTTTGCACGAGTTTTATAAGTCCCATTCTTGCCCGAATTTTATAAGTCCAATTCAGCATCGAAATTTATAAGTCCGAATCTGCACAGAAATTTATAAGTCCGAGTCTGCACAAAAATTTATAAGTCCGAATCTGCACAGAATTTTATAAGTTCTTTTGGCACAGTTTCTCTTTAGTCACTTTTATTCACTTTTTCTCACTTTGACTGTCACTTTTCACTTTTACCTTTTAAGTCCTTGGAGAGCTGGTGTAGACCCGGTGAGATGATTAACTGATTTCCGGTCGATTTCGTGCCTTTTTATATGCTAATTTTTGCCTCCCACTCGCGGAAATTTCATCTTTTTGGCGGACTCGCGCACGCGTATTTCGTTCTTGGTGTTTAATTTTTCTATTGGTCCTTCAAGGTTCTTCTCCCTTGTTCTCCAATTACCGGTGGGTTCTCCAGTGACGTCATTGCCCTTCTCGGCTTATCTCTAATCGGATGCCTTTCTCGGTAGCGGTGGCGTCATTTTTGTCCAATCGTTTGTTCTCCTTTTCCCTCGCTTTTTCGCTCTGGTTGGCCTTGATCGATATGGCCTCTCGTTTCCTTTCCGCGGCGCTGTGTGGCGCTTGCGGAGTGTGCTTGTGTTCTCCGGGTGTGCGTGGCTTCCCTATCGATCGGGTCATTCTGGATCCCGCCCGATGGCGCCACTTGGCCTCTTTGCGTGCCTCTGCGTAGCCGCTGTCGTGCGCTCGATCTTACCGGCCGCCTCGCCTCGGTGGCGTGCGCGGGGTTGGACGGGGGGGGGGGGGGGGGGAGACGTTTCAAGGTGTACCCCTAAGACTTCCTCGAGGTGTAGCTTAACGAGAGCATTTCCCTCGCAGTCTAGGTGTATCCCGGAGACTTCCTCGAGGTGGAGCTTAACGGGAGCGTTTCCCTCGCTGTTCAGGTGTACCCCGAAGACGTCCTCGAGGTGCAGCTTAACGGGAGCGTTTCCGTCGCAGTCTAGGTGTACCCCGAAGACTTCCTCGAGGTGCAGCTTAACGGGAGCGTTTCCCTCGCTGCCTAGGTGTACCCCGAAGACTTCCTCGAGGTGAACTTGAGGAGGGAACATCTCTCAAAATCTAGCTTTACGAGAAAACGTTCCCAAGGTATAGCTTCACTGGAGAATTTCTCTCTCGACCCACGTGTACCGTTAAGACTTCTGCGAGGTGAACTTTGGGAGACATCTCTCAAGATCTAGCTTGAGGAAAAACGTTCTCAAAGTCTGGCTTGACCGGAGAGTTTCTCCCGTGGTCTAGGTTGACCGGGCAGATTCTTTCGCGGTAGAGCTTGACGTTCCTCGGTCACGCTATACCGCGGAATAAATTCTCTGCTCGAGAGACATTTTCGACCTTGAGAGACATTTTCTGCTCAAGCTTGAGTAGGTTTCCGATGGAAAACATAGATCGAGAGAGAAACGCTATCTGTTAAGCTAGACCTCGAGGAAGTCTTCGTGTACTAATTCTCGTATTACAATTGACATTACAATATTCAATAGCTTTGAACAGAGCCTCTCTAAGTGTTTTAACAGTTCCAACCGTTTGGTGCGTTCCAATAATTCGTCGGGAACAGTTCAACGAGTTTGAACAAGGATTGAACAAGTACCGAACTCCAATCGTGAGCTGCAACAGGTTCGAACTAGTTCGTGCTCATCCCTAAAAATACGATATTTTAAAGGTAATTTTTCGAAATAATAAATTATTATTAAATTTACACATCTCTAGTGAGTACTTTAAGTTTGGATTCTCATAATAAAATCAGTTTCTTTATTCATCGCAGCCTGAAAAGAATTTAAAAACTGCAACATGCGAAGAATAAAAAAAACTGATTTTATTGTGAAATTCCATTGCTGGATGGGTGAAAGATGCAATACGGTCACAACGGAACAAGCACTGAGGATAGGATGTGACACATCGATGGAAACGGAAACCCGTGACTTATTGATCGAAAGAAGTGACATGATCCCCTTGGCTGAATCGCAATTGTAAGTATTCGCCAAAGGATCCAACAGCTGGCTCTAATTTTCCTGATCGATTAGAGTCTAGGTACGTCTTATTGTTAAATGCCCGTCTATTGAATGAATGGCTTTGAATTTTTATTTTCCTTTCACGTTGAATGCAAACCAATTGTACAGTGATAAAAGAAAAGTTGAAAATTAAAATTTTTATATCGCTATTTCATAAAAGTTGAAAATTGCAAATCACATATCGCTTTCTCATAATGTTCCCTTATTCGCGAGGTGTCTTTTATGAGAAAGCATTTTCTAGTATTTTTTATTTCCTCGTACAGGAAGCTTCGCGATTCTTATTAATTTGTTGCATTAGTTCGAATTACTATTCGATACTTCACAGTTAATAAAAATATACGGATGCATTTTCAGCATACTGTACATTGAATGTTTTCGTTAACCTAGACCGCATTCTCCCTAAACAAGTAGAATGCACATATTTCCAATCTTGTCGGAATTGTCGGAATCACCCGTTTAATTGGTCAATAAAAAAATTTTGTAGAAGGAGTGGTAAAGACATAAATTTCGAGCGGGGAGAGGAATTCGCAGCCGATTTCTGTGGCGTTGCTGGATTGTTCACTTATAGTTCGTCATCTCCATATCAGGATAATCGGCCGACTTGTCGGAATCGCGCGTTTAATTGGTCGATAAAAAAATTTTGTAGAAGGGGTGATAAAGACATCAATTTCGAGCCGGGAGAGGAAGCTGCAGCCGATTTCTGCGGCGTTGGTGGATTATTCACTTATAGTTTGTTATAACGATATAAGCATTACCGGCGGAATTTGTAGAGAGTGACGTATAACAACCCCATCCCGACGCCAATCGATAATGTCTGTTAATGCGAGTCAAATTGAAGTCAAAACTTAATGTTTCCCTTAGTACATTATCCTGTCTATGTCTTGTATGAGCAAGAGCGCTGGTTTAATTGAAATTAAGTTTGAAATAAAATGAAATGTATCGATCCATCTCAATCTTAAGAATAGTAAATTTAAGTACTTATTCTTATTCGTTGGAAAATAACGCATATGAGATATAGTATAATTTATTCAGTGATATAATTTATTTGCGTAATACGATGAAATACATATTATACAAAATTGCATTCAGTGCAATTCAGCTTTTCAGCTTCGTCAACAAATGAACACGATACCGTTACAATCCACGACAAGTCGAAGGCGTCAATGAAACCCGTCAATAACCCACATAGCACGGAAATATTTCAAAAATATTTTTTTGTAATATTGAAAATATTTTACCAATATTAAAAAATATTTGTGAAACTTTTTAAAAACATTTTGAAATTTTTTTTTTCCGCTCATAAATCTTACATTGAAATGTTTCCGAAAGGTAATTTAAACATTCCAGCGAAATGTCAAAGATCATGGGTTCACGAGTTCAATTTGCATATACACACCCGCCCAAACACGAAAACAATCGTAGAAGTATTTCGGTGAAACATGAAATACAAAATACTTCAAAATTCATCTCATTATTTTTCAAAAATATTTCAGATGTGTTGAAAGATTAAGTATGCTTCTGAAATATTTGAGAAACGTTTCATTGGAATATTTTGATAGCATATTTCAAAATAGTGTTTTCATATAATTTCGGACATATTTCGTAAAATTTGAAAAAATCAAAATGTTTCTAAAATGATTTCACAATATTGCATGCTATAATGGGAAAGGTAACATTTATAATCGACATTTAAATAGGTTGTACCGGTAAATTTTGAAAATTACGCTTTCGCTTAGTTCAAACACTGCTCGATGTTGCCACCACGCTCCCGGATGCAGAGACGAGCACGCTTTATGAGATTCGCGGTGCATCTCTCCAGCATCTCCGGCGTAACACTGTCTACTGCAGTTTGAATCCTTTCCATAAGATTTCCTGATCGCGTGGTCGAGTACGGCCGTAGACGATCGTTGTGAAATGACCCCACAAAAAATAATCCGGCGGGGTCAAATCTGGTGATCTTGCGGGCCATTCCACTTCTCCTCCACGACCGATGTATCGGCCTGCGAACATCTCGTTCAAGCAGGCTCTTGTGGCCAGTGCCGAATGTGCAGGGTGACCATCGTGTTGGTAGTACATCTGTCGTCGGATGTCGATCGGCACGGCTTCCAGGAGGTCAGGTAATTCCTCTCGGAGAAGATGTAAATATGTCTCCGTTGAGACTCGTGCCGGCACTACGATGGGCCCAATCTGTAAAATTACTAATAACGACGAAAATGGGAAAAATGTTGGAAGGCCGATGCTATGACTAAGTTAACGGATTTTTTTAAAGGTGGGGTTAAAGATCAACATAACGTAAAAATGTTTTAAATCCATTTTTCTCGGAAATCATTTTATAAAATAAAAAACTAACTGCGGGGCACACTGCGTATTTGATCACCACAGTACGCCCCGTAATTCGTTGTTCGTTTTTTGAAAAATAAAATACCAGTTGGGTTCCAATAATTCTTGCCCACAGGTTCACGTTCCATCGAATTTGGTGACTGCGCTCCCTGACCGCTCGGGGATTGGTATCCTTTTCTGACCAAATATGTTGATTGTGGCAATTGCGTGCCCCGCTTTCCGTGAACGTGGCGTCGTCCGTAAATAAGATTCTTGATGGAAAGCCGTTGTCTGCTTCATACCGTCGGACAAGCCATTCGCAAAATGCTAATCGCCGTTCAGCATCCCCAGGATACAGAATTTGAATTTCAAGCACGCGTTCCTCTCGACGTGGTACCCGTTGGCGTAGACGTGGTCCACCGTTGCGCCCACGTTTTGGCATAATATTGCCCGTTTCAGCCACTCTTTGTTCGGCCGCGGCCATTACTTGCTTGCTTGGAAAGCGTTGCGCGTTTGGATAAAATTCGCGGTCTCGCAACGCAGCCTGAACTTGATTTCCCTCCGCCGAGCCCAGGCATTTTACCATATTCACGTATTCCTGGCACGTGTAATCGGCCATCGCCAATCAATTCTGTGAATAGACTGATACTTCAATAGTAACCAATTTATTTTGACCGACCATGTCCGTAACAAATGAATTTCCATTGCTATACGAGGTGTTTCTTGCGTGGCAATCGAATAATATTTAATAATTTACGATTGTGTATGGATATGGAAAAATGGTGTGAGCTATCGTTTAAGACAAATTTAATTTAAAAATACTATATCCGGTCGAAGAACGATTGGTTTTATTGTCTTCAAATCTATTCATCGAATTATATCGAAAACCGTTCCATTACGTTAAATCAATAAATTAAATTATCATGTTCTCTATAAGCTTAGTAGTACATCAATTTTCACCTTGTAGCGAACATCGAATTTTTCTGGTTTTCCACTGAGATTTTCATACCCCAGTCAGCATCTACAGCTCCGTGTGACGGGTCCGCAGTTTCATCTTTACGTAGCCTCTCATTCTCCTTTCTTTGCCCTGCCTCTCAATCGCCTCTTCTTTCTCACGTCGTCTCTTTTGGTCAATTCCGGTCAAAAAATGATTTTTTTTTTGTGCACGACATTGTGGTGTATAACTAATAATACAATAGGAGAATAGTTAACAGGGTCTAACAAGACAGCCTCTACAGGGAGGGGTTCTCTAGGAACACTTAGAATTTATAAGTTAGACTAATTAAACGGGGCGATACCGACAATGTAGCCGATAATGCTGATATCGCGATAGTAAACTGTAAGTGAACATTGCGGCAACTTGCCCAGCATCATCTCTTTTCTTCTCCGCGCTCGAAATTTATGCCTTCAACACCCCATTTGCAAAATGTTTTAATCGACCAGTTAAACGGGCGGTACCGAGCGCGTTTCCGTTTAATGCCGATAACTTAATAACAAACCGTTCGTAGAAATCCAGCAAAGCCGCCGGCATCGGATCTTCTCACTTCGCGATCTAAATGGATACGCCTTTAGTAGCCCATTTACAAAAATGATTTAATCGACTAATTAAAAGGGCGACAATGCAGCCGGTAAGGCTGATATCGTCATAGCAAAGCATACTTAGAAAAGCCAGCAACGCCGCCGGCATCGGCTCTTTTCTTCTCCACTCTCGAAATTTACGGTTTCAATACCCTATCTACCAAATGTCTTAATCGATTAATTAAATAAGCGATACTGATTGCGTTTCCGTTAATACTGATGACCTAATAACAATCCATATTTAAAAAAACCAGCAAATACGGAAATACAGCACTTCTGGTCCGGAAAGCTCACATGTTGAGCCAACAACCCGCTCAAAGCAAGCTCAATCCAGCTATCAAAGCAAGGCCACAATATTGTGACCTTGGTTTTGATGAAACGAGATCTTCGATGGAAAAATCATTTTTAAACTACAGATCAATTAGCTCGCTTACGACGACGAGCATTGTTTTTAAATTTTTCGGTCCACGGAAAGTGGACGGAATATCATTTATAAATCGAACCAAACTTTCCCCAAAGGTTAGGATATCACGCTCTTTTAAATATCCCGCGCTTCTCTAAGTTTCGACACGAATATGTTGAGCATGAGTACCACTGACAATGAGTTCGGTAGCAGTGTGCGTACGGGTATCTGTGGAAACCAAGCGGCCGAAAAGTAGGGGAATCCCCCTACATAGCCAAAGAGTCAGTGGTGTTCAACATAATCGCGTCGAATACTGAAGATGCTTGCTAGAAGTCCGGACTATCGAGTAAATCATACCGCTCTTGATAGATTCTGCGTCTTTAGTCGACGTAAACAATAGCCTGCGTTGCTAAATAATGGAATCAGATGAAGCCCACTGCGCCATCAAATCAATTCCGAGATATGAGGCATTCTTCATCAACTGGGCCACTTTTTGTGGTCAACCTCTCAGATGTTTTTTAAAATTTGCCAGTTTGGAGTACTACTTGAGAGGGGCTTCTGTGATTTTTTATTTTATTTTTTTTGTTAAAGACCACCCTTCAGAATTTACGTTTTTTTTTTTTTAATATCAGTTTATATTTATAGGAATTTCCATTGGCTCCTTGTTAACATATTCCGAGACGAGCATTTCTTGGAGCGCTGCCGATGTATAAGTTCCCAAGGCATATCATGAGTCCTGTAAAAAAAGAAGATAAATATATTTTTTCTTTAAGTTTTTAAAAATTATTATTCATATTCGTCCCGTACAATCATGAACCTTGTAACACTCGTGACATCTGGTACTGGTTGATGAAATTCACGAGAAATCTATGTAGGCGGATTCAAATCGACACTCGCAGGTATTTCCGCCTCCGGTTACTGAGACGTTAGTTATAAACCTCGTTAATTCCTTCAGAAAACCGCCATGCCTTCAGGTTGTGCGAATAGGCAACAATCTGATTTTTGAATTTTACCAGGACGCAAAATAGTCGACCGAAATACTCATAATTTAGAGTAATATTTTTTGTGAATGTCAACGACTGTCTGTGAATCTCAACGAGTTACTCAAGGTAAGTTTTCACATTTTTATTCAATTTATCATGATCGATAAACAGTCTACCTAATGTTCCTTGTCAACAGATGAACTTTGTGAATAACATTTTGCGATATTTAATTGCGTAATTGTATATACCTCTTTAGCATTAAACATTTGCGTCGATTCCAGCTGATGATTCATCCCAACCCCGAGACGCGACCCCCAGCGGTGTGTTTGATACAGCACAGAGTCCTTTGCCCCTTCGGCAAGAAAAAGAAAGCTCAACTCCGTCGGGAATTCAAGGCCGAGAAGCTAAAAACGAGATACTGTCTAAGCAGCTTCAGGAGGCAGCCAAGTGTTTGAAAATTATTGCTCCCAACATGGCTGCTATGAGTAATACGATGAATCCAGGTGGTTACAGGCTTAGGCAAACGCCAACAAGGACGTCGTCGCGTGCCATAGCGAAGAAAGTTAATCGATTTGTATTACAGCAGGGTGGGATTTCATTTATCCATCGATGAAATTCATTCATAAACAAACAGCTGTCATTTTTAAACAGAAAATACTATCGAATATCTAGATGGTGAATTCGTAGAGCATCTTTCAAGGAAGAGAATGAGCCGTAAGACATCAATATCGAGCGAAAATTACGGATTATTCTTTGAAAAAACTGAATGAATATGTATCGTTTCGAAAATTAGCTCAAACCCGTAATATTTTTGCAAATCCATTGTAATTATAGTTTTTCTACGTTAAGGACATCTGCTGTTAATACAAACAACCATCCACTATAATCGATGATCCATAAAAGTTTATATAAACGACTTTGAAAACTTAGCACATATTTGACTAGTGTGAACCGCTCCAACCTCCTTACTGTATTTTTTCTCGCGCTAAACCTGAATAATCGGCCAGACGTTTTGCATAAAAGTCAACATGACGTTGACATGAGGAAGCCAAAAAAACAAGAAATACAGAAGCTTTGCCATTAAAGGAACATAATGAGAAAACGATATCAAAATGCGAATTTTCAATTTTTTTTGTGCTTTTTTAAAAAATAATGTACGCATTTAATATTTAATTATTTTATTTAATGCAAAAATTTTTTATAAAGAAAAGAAAAATTACAGCGCTAATGGTACAATGGTTTCGCAGCTGATTTTAATGTTTTCGACGTTTCTGAAACAATAAATGCAAAATTATTCATAACATTTGTTTATTTACGTCATAATAGTTGTGTTTCGCTCGTGGCATATCTCTATCCTTACCTGTCCACGAGCTCCATCCGGCGTCTCCACGCTACTCTCCCGTTGTTTTCTTTTGTTTCTTCCTTCGTTGTCCCGTTTTTCCTTTTCCTCTCTATCTATCTTTTCTTTTTCATTCATGGCCTTCCGCTTCTTTTCCTCATTCTCCCTCTGCCATTCTTGCTCGTACTCGTCCTCTCCATCTCCTTCCTCTCCTTGCTTATCTTCTACCGCTTCATTCCCGTCTTCTTCCCATTCTTCATTATCCTCCTCCTCTCCTTGCTCATCTTCTTCCTCTTCATTCCCGTCCTCTTCCCATTCTTCATTAGCCCCTTTCTGTCCTTGCTCATCTTCCCATATTTCAATATCTTCTTCCTCTCCTTCAACTTTTTCCTCCTCACTATTTTTCACTGTCGACGCATCGTCATCGCTCTCTCTAAAAATAACGTAAAAATTTATTGTAAAAAATCCATGGTATGGTAATGTTAATTGAGTTGTGCTAATCTTCGAACCTGTATAGATTATTTTAGCTTTTTCAGAACATAATTAGAATTTTTTCCTCGATTTTCAGTAATTGTTTTATTTTCTCCACAAATACAATCGAGGTAGACAAGCGCCACGAAAAGTAGCAGTTGCTGCAATATTTGCAGCATATGCGCTGTACATGTCGTAAATATTGCGTCAACTGCTACTGTTAGTGTTCGTGTTCAAAATTCAATTAATAAAATAGACAATACCATATGAAAAGCGGGGAAAATTCTGATTATGTTTTGAAAAAGCACAAATAATCTATGTAGGCTCAAAGATTTGTACCACACTGCTTCACTAGAATGGAAATTAGCTTTCATGAGCGCAGCTGTGATAGAGTGCGCTGGGTTATAAGACGCAGGAGTTAAATAGAGCTCGCTGTGTCACCAAAGTCAGAACCAAATAGCCCACTGTGCCACCAGACGTAGAATCAAATGGTCCGCTGTGTCATAACTTCAGGCGCAACGAACTCTGTTTCCTCCTGGATCTTACGTCACAACAGGCTATCTAATTCTGCATTCGGTGATACAGCGGGCACTGCTGTGCCACCGCTGTGCCACCAGATCCAGAATTAGATAGCCCATTGTGACACAAGACCCAGGAGGGAACAGAGTTCGCTGCACCCAAGATTATAACGCAGTGGGTTATTTGATTCTATGTCTGGTGACGCAACGAACTCTATCTAACCCCTGCGTCTTTTGTCGACGCAGAAAAAAGTCTGCGTTGCTAAATAATGGAATCAGATTAAATCTGATCAAAACAATTCCTAAATAGGAATTGATTCGTTGGCACAGCAGACTCCATCTGATTCCATAATTTAGCGACGCAGCAAGATGCAGCGAAGCAGCTTCTGCAAGAGAGCAAAGCAGCTGTAATAAACAAAAGGGTACGTACTCAGTGTCCATAGGAATTGGTAGTGGCTCTTCTTCTTTAGGGATTAGCACTGGATTTTCAGCTTCGCCAGGTCCTTAAATTCCGGGTGCTTCAAAATCGAGCATGCCCTGCAGCGCTGCCGAAGCATAAATGCCCAACGCATGATGAGTCGCACTGTTAAAATAAAAAAAGATAAATATCATTTTCATTCAATTTTTTTAAAATTATTATTTACATTCTTCCCGTACTTACAATCTTCCACTTGGTACCACTCGAGACACCTGGTACTCGTCGATAAAAATCCACGAGGAATTTATGAATACTTCCGATTCGCCCTCGCAAGTATTCCCGTCTTCGTGTGTCCAGAGAATGTTTATAAACCTCACTAATCACCTCCGATAGCTGCCACGCCTTTAAATAATGCGGATGGGCAGCAATCGTGTCTTTGAACTGTACTAGAGCACAAATGAGTCAGCCAAAGTACTCATAATTCAATGTTATATTTTTCGTAAATGTCGTCATTTTGGCGTTCTTGCTGACACGTGTTCTTTCAAAGGTTTGCCGGCAATGAATCTTTTGCTTCTACTTCCGACTGTACCCACCCCCATCTATTACCGGAAATCGAGTAGCTACAGTCGGAAGTATTCGTTGCCGGCATACCATTAAAGGGACACTTATCAAGAAAAACGCAAAAGTCGCAAGTTGGCGGTCGCCACTTGCGACCGCCAACTTTTCCGAACTCCCCAAGATTGAATTTGGCCACCAACGGCGTGCTCCTCGACCGCTTTATTTATTTAATTGGGCGCCAGCCGATTACTTGCTGAATCGGCACGGTCGGTACCGATGTCCTTGGAAAAAACACGCGCTTTCTCTGCTCCGGCAGCTGCAGCTAGGCTAGGGTAGAGGGGTGAGGGCGGTGAAAATTTGCTCAATCTCGCACAGAAAATAAACGAATAATATCCGGCCAAAGCCAGTCGATTTATTATGATCACACCAGAAAAACCCGCGTACAAAATCGTCCCTACTAAATTCGCCCCAGCTACTCAGTTCACCGGTTTGAATTGCTACGCGTTACAGAAAAAGAAACTGGCCCGATAAAAGAGGGGGAAAAAATAATACAAGGTTAAATAATAAAAAGATCGTGCCTCAATAAATTCGGAAAAATAAAAGAAATCATATGAACAGAAATAATGAGAAAATAAATTATAAAACAATACCAAGGGAAAGTCTACGAGAAAGATAACGGGCCAGGCCTAATTCCCCTACTAATCGTAATTATCGGCCGGACCGTACCGCCGAACGCTCGTAGTCGTCGCACGAAAGGCGATCTTCCGCCGCGCACACTGACACACACAATCCCGGCGTGCAGGCTGCGCCTCGCGAACGCTCTCGGAGCGGTACCCCGCGTAAACTCGGGAAAACCCAACGAAATGAACCACAAACAATGAACCAATTTCCAGCGGCGGTCCCGAGACCGTGAATTTTTATCGCGATGCCTTTTCGTCGTCCTCAGCCGCGAATTAAGGCCTACGTTTATTAGCCCGCGCGAACTCGAAACCCGCACGCCGTGAAACACACACACACGCACTGTCCTCCGTTCTACACAAATTTCGCGCAGGCGATCTCTCCTATTTTACGGTGCCGGTACGGCGAGAGGCCGTCCAATGCCCGGCACTTATGATCCACGAAATACGATAGAAAGAAAAGACAGAAAATTCCCCGAGAAAAATAAGACAAGAAAATAAACGTTCGTCGGAAACATAAGCTAAATTTTGCCCGGGATGGAACTCCATGCCGCGATCGAGCCACGGGCAGGCTCGATATAATGCGCGCAAACCAAGGATAGACCGCGTGTCCGACAATTTACACCGAAGTCAAAAGGCTTACCGCAGAAGATGGAAAAGACGGATCCGAATAACTCCTTGCCGGTACCGATTATTCCTCCGTCCGCCCAAGGTAACCGGGACAAGAAATGGTCCGCCAACGGCTCGGCAGGATTGATTCTCCTTCTCGATATTTTCCACAAAGTCGTTGATTTCACCCGATAGCACGGCGAGAACACGCGTCTTATCCTCGTCGCTTCACAGAAGAGAGTCCTGCCCTAATTTTCGGAGTCGTGCTCGCCGCCTCGCTCGCGTTCTCTCTCGCTCCCCACTTTTCTCGATTTCTGTCCGGTGTCCGGAACCTGGCGCCTCTCCCGACAATGCCTACCTCGCGTAACTAATTTGACGCGCGCTACCTATATTCGACTTCGCTGCTTATCGGCTATATAGGTCGAAGCTCGGTGTCTTCCGTCGGATCGGCGGTACCGCTGGTGCCCATTGACTGCATCCATCAGGCTGCGACTCACGGAAATCCTGCGCCCAAGACAGTGCAGCGTAGACAGAAAGCCAAGAGTAAACGTGCAAGCGTGCGAAAAGGGTAAAACCATGCTGCCGACAGTCCGTAGCGATGGTCAGCTCCGCTCCAGATGGTCCCGAAAAACAATAAAAATAAAATCCTGGGGAATTAATATTTTGTTTCCACAATAATTTTTCGCCCTAGAGATCGCCTGAGACTCCCAGCGACACGATAGACCCCGTGTGCTCGCCAAAACTCGTAGTTCACGAGGATCTGGGACGCGACCGAAAAATACCGCGTCACACTATATATAATGTACAGTATTAAAGGTACTGCGTAGGAGACGAAAGACATCTTTGACTCCCAACGCAGCCCCTCCAGATGATTGTCAAGCTTCCGGAGCAACTCTGTCGACGTGAGAAAATGACTTGTCCTGTGTCTGAAATGGATAAAAAGATACTTACCTCTCCGGAATATAAACCTGCAAAATGTAAAAAAAAAATGAAATACATTGACGACAACGATGATTGGAACGGCAGCGAAGAAGGCAACGAGGAGGACGAGGACGAACGACGAAAATGCTTTGAAAAAATACGATTAAAATAAACAAAGAAAGAAAAATGAATACATTATTTCTTGATTTCTTCCAGATTTGTATAAACTAATTGTACCCTTATATAATTATTTTACACGAAACTCGAAACCCCAACTTCACAATTTGTTGAAACACACTCATGTACACTAAAACATTTACACCGATTGACAGATCGGTAATGTTAGGTCGCCATTGGCGACGCCGCGGGGACTTCAGAGTCTCGATGCGACCAACTTCTCACCATTCGAGACTTTGGCCTATTCGAGACTTTGACATCGACCCCGGTTGCCAATCAGATTCATTACACCGGATATGATTTCTGAACGCGGCCCAGCGGGCGAAAGAGAAGCCAGTTGGCACGGCGAACGCATGCGCAGTAGACGCGAGGGTCATATCACATCACATCGCATAACAGGGCTATAATATTTTCGGATTTCTTGATTGACGGACAGTAATTGGTCCACGATCAATAATTGAAGCGTCCGCCCGTACTGTCATTGTTCTACTCTTTTTCATCCTTTTTATTAGCATATTACACAACGTCGATTCTCTTTAAAATAACAATTTCATTAATTATAAGACTAGTTTGTTTTCTTCGCTTCTTTTTTCACGCTGGAAGTATCGGAAAAAAATATGTTAATGAAGTAAAGTAATGTATTCCTTAAGTATTGATATTTTATGCTAAAAAAAATCTGTTTTACTCACCCGTTGGACTTAACACTCTTCACTCTTCTCATGATGAATCGTTTTTCGAGTCTTCTGAACGGTCCCTCCACTAAGAGAGCCAGTAGCAATGACACAGCGAAAGTGAACACCACATCCGGTACGTAATCCCAGAACTGCAAGTAAAGCATGCAAAAACATATTTGTATATATATGTAGAGTATAATTCGAGACCATTTTCGTCAGAGGATTGGCCATTTCGAGGACATTTGGCCCTTTTGATGACTGTCCCTACTATTATATCAACGTAGCGTATTCTTTGAGGACTGTCCTCAAAGTATCGACAGTCAGCCGAATGTATAGTGTAACAACGATCCTCTCTACGCCCTGCTTTTTTCCTTTGTCCCACGATCACCGTACGACTGCAGCTGTCGTCGTTATCTCTCCACCCGCCGCCGTTACTCGTCGCATTGCTGTGCGTCCCGTCCCTTCTCGGAAGGACCCGAACGCCTATTCGTTATCTCCCCCGAAAATACACGAACCTAGGCTAGACCCTTGCGTTCCTTCTTCTCGCCAGTGACCACCTTCCAGGAATCCGAAACATCTGGCTTTTCCAGTATTTTCTTACTCCCAAATTCCTTCCCCACTATCCGCACTTTCCCACGCGATAGGTCTATAAGTAGTATCCTCCACCTAGGCTATTAGTCAGTAAGTCACTAAACCTCTGCGCGACACTGTTACGCTGCTGGTTTTTGTACTTGTAATAAACGTCTTAAACAGTTCGCCAAAGTGCTTACCGAGTCTTTCCTGTCCTACAACCGCGTTCTGCGTCAGAGTCGACTATTTCCCGCGTGAAACAGATAATAAATATTCCTCGCGACATCACAATAGTTTCGGGACGTGCAGAATTTAGCGTTAAGCTCAGGACTGTCCTCGAAATTACACATATACGATTCGGCTATTTCGAGGACTGTCCTTGAACTACCAAATATATGTTGTGTATGTTTTGAGGACAGTCCTGGGTTTTTTTTAGTATTTCGACTGCTAAGAGGCAAAAGGGTGTAAATTCCACAAAAATGTACCCACAGTAACAATACACTAATGTCATACACCCGAAATAAGACAGTACTCGTAAGAGCCGTTAAAGATGCATCATACATACATTCCCAACCAAAAGTTCAATTCGATCAAAAAGTTGTTCGGGATATGCCAAAAATCTGAAAAACACCCGTATTAATTATGTCAAGACCTTTAATTTTGCATAATAATAATGTCAACAATTTATTAACAAATTATTTAAAAAAATAAATTATTTTTACAAAAACCGGAATACCTTTTATTTTCTCATTTTAAATGAATTCCTTGATTTTTATAATTCATATGAATTTTTTCAGAATTTTCGTCAATTAAAAAAAGAAATCGAAAATTTAAAAAATCGTTTTAGAGGCATGCATTGTGGAAATGTTTCCGTATCACGATTCCAGAGTACATACAACAAGTTTCGCGGTGATTGGGGCAACAGATCCGTAGTTATAGCGTTAAAAAAATGTATAACGTAAAATTCAAAAGTGTAAGAAAAATCTGAAAAATCTTATATAGGGTCTAGAATATCAACGAATTAATTTGAAAAGAACAAAAAAAGAAATGTTTCCAGATTACTTGTTGAACAATTTTTGTGTTGTAATTGTTAATAACTTTTTGGCCATTATTATTATGTAAAATTAATGTTCTTAGTACCTTTCATACAGTTGATTTTTTACAGGTTTTTATACTATTAAGAAGTGTTCAAATTCGGTCAATGCCAAAAACGAAATGAATTACAAATGTTTTCTGACTGATCGGGCCCGGGTTGAGCAGGACGCATTTTTGCAGAGTTATCACATCGCCTTAACCGGATCAGCAGTCTCGTTGAATGTTCATCAATTAAAGGGGTATTTATTTAAAGGAACCTAGGATCTCTTCAACAATGTCCTCAAACAATACCATATATTGGTGTTTGTATAAAAACAGGTCTTTATGCACGGCAGCGCCGCGGCAAATTCGTAGGTAGAAGAGTCACAGATATCATGCAATTAGTAGTCACCTATTTATTTATGAGACTTTACTGCTATATTAAAATCCATTTATGACCTATTAAGGTTTATTGTGTCTCATACAGCGATTGCCAGCTTCCCAGCTGGCTAACGATCCAGTTTCGAGTTACTTAATTCGTTGAAATCAACAACATTATACATTAGAATTTAGTTAATTAATTAGTTAACTATTTAGTCAATGTTAATTTTTAACTCACGCAAATGGCACGCATCGATTACATTGCTATAATATGCTGTTTAAGTCGTTACAATCTGGGTCCTCATAGTATCCCATACATGAAAATCCAAGTCATACTATACGTGGATATCTGAGTCCTCATAGTATACTATGCTTAGAAATTTTCGTCCTCAAAGAGACCAAACCGTCGAGTGTAATGTACATCAAACGTTACATTATTCAATAAATGAGAGCAGAATAGAGTAGATAGATAATAGAATAGATAAAATGATAAGTATTGCTTTATGTTGCTTTCAATTATTGAAAAACACAACGTTTGGCATACATTACACTTGACATTTTGATCGCTTTAAGAATGAACATTTGTAATCATAGTGTCGTAAAAGTCATGTGACCATACCAGATGAACGATAGAGATACTGTTATTGGCGCTTGCGGTGGAGTAAGCGAGATACCACGAGAAGATGTTTCACAATGACGTTTATTATAAGGATTAATGGAAGTTAATTAATTTGTTAACTATTCAGTCAATGTTGATTATTAACTCAGGCAAATGGCACGCATGGATTATAATGCCATAATATGCTCATTAAGTCGGTTGTTTTTAATGTTTTTAAAGCTTGTTCTCAAAATATACGATACGTGGAAATCTGAGTTCCATAGTATTCCATACGTATAGTATACTAAATATGGATATCGGAGTCCTCATAGTATACCATGCTTAGAAATTTTTGTCCTCAAAGAGACCAGACCGTCGAGTGCAATTAATGTACATCAAACGCAACATTATACAATAAATGAAAGCAGCATAGAGGTAAAATGATAACTAGTGCTTTATGTTGCTTTCATTTATTGAATAAAAATGTTTGGTGTACATTAAAACGCTTTAAAAATAAGAACTTTTCAGCATAATGTCATAAAAGTCACATGGTCACACCACGAGAACGAGACAGATACCGTTACTGGCGCTATCGGTGGAGTAAGAGAGATACCACGGGAAGATGTGTTCCAATGACATATGCTACGCAGGACGCAGGTTTTACGTAAGGTATACTATGAGGACTCACATTTCACGTATAGTACACTATGAGGACTCAGGTTTTACGTATAGTATACTATGAGGACCCTGACGGTTGTGGGTTGGATCGTGGCGGATGGTGAAAAATTCAGTCTTAAGTGCGGTGGAGATGTGAGAAAGTGAGTTTTAAAGGCACAAGTGTTGGTGGAAGGCTGCGGCTGAGGGAAAGCTAATTAATCAGGAAAAGAAGTCGACGATTGAAAGTGAGGTTAGAAGAGCTAGAAGAAAGCGAGGGAAGCCAGGAAGCGTTGAGTCGAGTCGATTAGGTAGACAAACGACGAACCGATGGCAGGCAAAAACAAGGCGGTGGCGTCGAAGGGAACAGGTGCTGCCAGCGGTTCGCGCGGCGGTAAGGAAGAGTCACCACAGACTGACAACAGGAGGAAGGCGGGCAGACCGAGGAAGGAAGTCACGCTGAAAAAAGCCGAGGAGGGTGGCATCCTCGAGCGGTTCCTGAAAATGGGCAATACAACAGACCCGTTCGAAAGTAGCGGAACTGTCGCGCACTCGCCGGTTTATAAAGGGAAGCAATCTGAAATCGACGGCGTTGCGGAAGAGGAAGCGGTAGATGATCCAAGTCTGGAGGAATCGGGTGACGCTTCGAGGATTGATGTGGAAGCCAGGGTACTAGTTGGCAGTGAGGAGGTTAAGAGAGCCAAGAACAGGGAGGAGATTGAAAGTGACGTGACTAGCCGGGAAGACGGTATTAACAATAACGGTGTGAGGGAGGTCGAGCTGCAACCCCCCCCCCCCCCCCCCCCCCTCGTGACTTGGATGACAGAGTTGCATGAGGCGGAAAAGAAACTGCGTAGGATACTGAAGGGCACGGTGGACGAATCAGAAAGGAAAATGAAGGATTGGTGGAATCAGCAAGTGATAAGGATAAAAAGCGGAATAGACGCGGAAGATGACGAGAGGTATGGGGGACAGTGTGACTGTTGCTCGCAGTGGCGGGAGGATTATGCGGAGCAGCGAAAGCGGATGGACGATTTGGAAAAACAAAGAGATGAGGAAAGGCAGCGGTGGGATGAGGAAAGGCGTGTATTGGTGGGAATCCTGGACAGATTGATGGACGGACAAGGTAAAAAAAAGAAGTGGAGTGCAGAGAGGAACAAAAATGTGAGTGCGGGGAAGACGCGTGAGGGTTGCTCAAAGGATGGAAGTTTTGAGATAGTGAGTGAGGCTTCCTTCAGCTCTAAACTAGGAGGAAAGCAGGGGGAAGCGATACACAGAAACAGAGAAGTGCAGCAGGAACGGAGGTCGACCTGTGATGACTTCAACCTGAGCGGAATCAGTTGCATGGAGAAAGGGCCGTGCGATAGGAATAACAACGGATGGGAGAGAGAGAATAAATGTTAAGTACGAAAGGGAAGTAAACAAGAAACCGACATAACCGACATAGCGTTTGGAGCAAACGGGAAGCAGCCGAAGAAGTTGAGCCAGGAAGAATGGAGATTGGAGATGGAAGAAAGAAGAAGGAGAAAGCGTAACATAAGAATATGGGGCGTCAAAGTTACGGCGAAAGGGATAAAGAAGGATGTGGAATCAGCTATACAAAACAAAACGGGGGTGAAGCCATATGTGAAGAACGTGAAGGTGCACAACAAAATTGAAATTCTTAGGAAGAGTCGCTTCGCCCCGAGGTGGTATTGTGGTCATGGACGACATTACGCAAAGTGAGGAAGAAGTGCAAGAGTGGATTAATTGCCTGGCTGACGGAAAAAGAAGGCGACAGGAGGTGGTGCGCACAGGACATATGAAAATATGGATCGACGGCAATTGGAAGAGCTGGCACGACTTAGAGGGGACCTTGGTAACGGAAGCAGTCAAGGATAGGTACTGGGGTAAAGGAAGCAGAGGAATGAGAGGAAGTTCTGGGTTTCGTGGCGAACGGCAGCTGTACAGACCATGGTAATTCGGACACGGTGATAAAAGCTGTATCTTGGAACATTGCAGGAGCACGGAAGATTAGAGAAGTGTGGGAATGGCTAAGAAGATATGATGTTATTGCGCTACAGGAGACGTGGGTTGAAAAAAAGGATGAAAATGTGCTAATTAACAGCCTGGATAGAGACTTTAAGTGGATAACGAAACCGGCAGTGAGAAAATGTAAGCGAGGTAGAGCGATGGGCGGACAAATAGTTGGTTTAAGAAAATGTTTGTTCGAACGTGTGGTATGGAATGAGTGGAAGGATGGTCTAGTAATAGAGGGTCTAAAATCCGGAGAGGAGGAATACCCCTTTAAATTGGTAACAGTGTATAATAATTGCGGTTTCAAGGAGCTAGAGGCCGAATTAGGAGCAATCACAATAAAAGCTGAAGATGATAACGAATATATAATGTTAATTAGTGATGTGAATGCGGGGATTGGCGAAGAGCAGGGAAAGCTGAGAGGAAAAGATATTTATTATAGTAATAGGGCATCGAGAGACCCGGTTAAGAATAGCGAGGGAAAAAAACTGATGGATTTGTGTGATCGAAGAGGTTTGTTGGTCATGAATGGAAGATGTGAGGGAGACTGGGAAGGCTGCCTGACATATGTGGGCATTAACGAGGGATCGGTTTTAGACTATATAATAGTCAGCGAGGAAATTCAACATACTTTAACCAATGTTAAAGTAGAAATCAGGGTAGAGTCGGACCATCTACCAGTCACTTTTGGTTTCGGACATAAGGGCGGGCAAAGAAGGAAGGCAGGTAGATCCGTTAGAGGGCGTGATCAAAATAAGGAGACTTTTTTAGTTTGGAAGCATGAGGCAAGAGAAGAGTATGAAAAAGAATTTGAAAAAGGATGGCAAGAAACTGCAACAGTAGATGAGGCAAGGGATCGTTGGGATCGGTTGGTGCGAATAATAAAAAAAGCAGCGGAGAAATCCGGCATGGTCAAGGTGAGAAGAGTCCAAGAGGTAGGTCAAAGGAAGATAGATGAATCAATTAGGAAACAGAGAAAGAAAGTGTAGACGAAATTAAAGGCGTTCATTAAAGCAAAAAAAATAGAAGTAGAGGCGAGCGCGAGAGAGAGGATTTAGTTGAGGTAAAAAGAGAGTTAAAGAGGGTGAAAGAGGCGGTAAGGAAAGCAGAGTGGGAAAAGAAACTGAGTGTAGTGGAAAATTGTAGCAATATAGACGATATATGGGATGCAATTAAGCCTTTTAAACCAAGGAGAGCGGTGATGGGTAAGCAAATAAGTAAAAGGGAGTGGGTAGAGTATTTCCAAAAATTGCTAGGAGGAGAAACGCACGTGGGGGGAAAGAAGGCGGAAAGCGGACATACGGTACAGCCAGAAACAGAGTTAGGGGCGGGGGCAAGTCTCAACCGGGATATTCAGTGGAAAGAAGTGAAGAAAGCGTTTAAACGAATGAAAAGTGGAAAAGCAGCAGGGGAAGATGGCATCATTGTAGAATTCCTGAAGGGCATGCCGGAAACGGGTTTAAGGGAAGTGACGGAAATTCTGAATAATCTGTGGATAAATGGGGAAATAGCTAGGGGGTAGGAAACGGGAAGAATATACCCGATCCATAAAGGGGGAGACGCGATTGTGGTATCTAACTATCGTGGAATATCATTGCTCAATTCGGGGTACAAGCTCTTAGCTAATATACTCACAAGTAGATTGAGAACATGGCTGGAGGGAAATAACTTATTTAGGGAAAGTCAGGCAGGTTTTAGGAGTGGCAGAGGGACGCGGGATCATATTTTTGTTTTGAACTCGGTATTTAACAATAGACTGAAGAAGGAGGGAGGCAAATTATATACGGCGTTTGTCGATTTTAAAGCCGCTTTCGACACGGTTGATAGAGAGTTATTGTTGGAAAAATTAAAGAAGGTAGGTATGCAGGGGAGGATGGTGGAAATGATTGGTAGAATATATGGGGAAACTTGGAACGAGGTCATAGCCGGGGAAGGTATTACTGAGAAATTTAAAACGAACCGAGGAGTGCGACAGGGCTGTCCTATGAGCCCTTTGTTGTTTAATCTCTTCATAGAAGATATTGACAACATCTGGGTGAGGGCGAACATTGACGGCTCGGTTATTGGGGGACAGAAAATCTTTACCTTAAAATTTGTAGATGATATAGTATTGATAGCGAAAGATGAGCGAAGTTTGACGAGTATGATCGAGGCACTGGAAAAATTTGTCGAAAAGAGCAGGCTGGCAGTCAATATAGGTAAAACAAAGATAATGATCTTTAAAAAAGGGGGGAAGAACAAAAAAGATGAGAAATGGTGTTACAAGGGGCAAATGCTAGAGATAGTGAACGAGTATAAATATCTGGGAGTATGGTTTTCGACCTGGAACACGATGGAAAAACATATCCAGTTACTTGCGGGGAAAATCAAAAGAGCCATAAATGCAACATGGGGCATATACACACGAGCAAAGATTAGTAGCCTGAAAAGACGGTTGTTTTTATTGAGCGCCATCGTCAAGAGTGTTATGTTGTACGGGGTAGAAACTTGGGGCTGGGTAAAGCGTGAACACCTAGAAAGGATGCAGGGAAGATTCGTAAAGATGGCAATGGGGGTGAATAAGAACACACCGAACTATATTCGGCGGATGGAGGCAGGAATAAGAGGAATAGCAACGGAAATGTGGAAACGGGCGGCTGACTACCTGGTTGAGGTTGTGGAAATGGAGGGGAGCAGATGGCCCAAAAAGTGTTTGAGAGAGGAAGTGAGAGGAATAATGAATGGGAATCCATCAAAATGGGGCAAGCAATTAAAACGTGCGTGGGAAGACGTTGGGGAAGGGGAAATATGGAGCCTGATAAGGGAAGGGAATGTAGAAGAGGTTAAAAAGAGAGTGAAGAGAAGTGTCAAGACTAGGATTGATCAAGAGATCCAATGGGATTGGAGTAGGATCGACAAATCACAGTTTTGTAAAGGGTACAAAGAAAGGAAAAGGAATGTGGAAATGGAGGAATATTGGGAGGACAAGAATTTGAGAGGGATGATCAAAGAAACTTGGGCAAGATTGAGATGCGGAATCATAGGAAAAGCCAAAAGTAAGGGATACAAAGAAACAAAATGCAGCATGTGTGGAAGGAACGATGAAACGATAGCTCATATTTTGGAGTGTGAGGAATTGAGTCGAAAAGTGAGAAGGGAACTGGTAGATGGTCTGACTGCCTGGAAGGGTAACTGCCACGGAGACGGTCTTGAACGGAAAATCGAAATGGCTTTATACTTGGTAATAAACAATACTACTACTATGAGTACCCAGATTTTCATCTAAGGTATAGGTAAAGTATATCGTCTGACCACAAAAAATACCAATCTGTGCCATTTGCATGAGTTAATGATTGACATTGAATATTGCAATCAAGTAACGGTAAACCTGATCGTTAGCTTTTTAGGGATTTTGTACGCATAACGTTACTGATCCCATAACTCTACTATTATACATAAGACCATGAACGTTAATAGCACGCGCAAAAAATGTATATAAAAGTAAAGTTTCATAAATAAATAAATAGGTAGGTGCTAAAGACAGGATAGATGTGATGATTCTATCTATGAATTTGCCACAATGTTGCTGTGCATAAAGACCATATCTGAAGATACATACACCAATATATAGTATTGTTTAAGGGCTCACGCCACAGTAAATGGGTAAAAATGCACGTAACTTTCGTGATTTTTTTCTTAGTAAATATACGCTTTGCCGATTCAATTTTTTAGGGTGGAAGGAAGATATATTAAAGAACATTTAAGAATTTTCCCATTCAATTTTATAGTTATCTATTTTTGTTTTATGGATCGGCGTGAATTTTTTTTTTCGAAATTCTTTTGCAGTGTTCCTGATTTTAACTTGTCATGTCATCACAAACAAAATTTTTTAATTGTTTCTTAACAAAGGCGGTTCTTGCGGAGAGAAAAACAAAAAAAAATTGACAAAATGCTGATAATTTGAAAAAAGTCGATTTTTACCCACTTTTCAACACTGAATCATTTCTTAAATGATTTCTTATTTTATTTTAAAAAAATATGAGAAGTCTAGAATCTGAGAGTCTAGAATCTGTTGAAGTATATCGGTAAAAATGTTCATAGAAATCCATCAAGCTATTTTTGAGATATTAGGGACACCGACCTTGAAAATCACGTTATGAGAAAAACGCATTCAAGGTTCAACGGCGCCACTGCTCGAGCGCCCTGCGCAGCTGTTGCTAGTGCTCTATCACTTTCTTAATTTGTTGAACTTCGACTATTGTCTCTCTTTTTCTTTCGATTCTAATAAATCGGTCGAAAATAAACCGAACAATCCCACTGGTGTGGGGTTGGTCGTAATATGAGGGTCCTATCCGGAAATAATCGGCAAAGTCTGATACGAAAACACATATACCAGTATAACGGCTACTATGAGGACATTTTGCATAGGTGTGTGGATATATATATACTACTTCTATCCTAGAAGTAGAACAAAAATATACGTGTGCCATGTTGTACCATGTTATGAACGGCGAAACTTCTCGGAACCCTCGTCACTCCGACATCGTACAGTTGAATGACGGTGTGCACCAAATAAGCTCCATAAGTTAATTGCGCCAAAGGTTGACACCATCGGGGAGTCAAGATATTGTACTGAAAAGCTAGAAAAGAAATGAAATTTCGAAGTAAAATTGAAGGACTATTTCAGAGTTCTCAAGGTCACAAAAATGATCGATGCTAAGAGGATAATGTTTTTTTGAATACTTCAAATATAACAATTGCATTACTGTAAAAATTAAGAAAAACCAATGAAAATCGAAAGAAAGAAAAAATTCGAATGACTACCAAAAAAAAAAATAATAATAATAATAATAATAAATGATATAAGGTCAATAAAATTCCAGGCTTTGTCGAGGACTTCAAGCATTTCAACCATCGTTGAACACTATTGAATTGCAGTGATAATTACTGAGTCCAGTCCCAACGGTCATTAGCAGAGGCACCGCGCAAGTAGAAATAGCGAATGCTCCTCTGTGTAGAGCCGCGTAAATCGCCGATTCCAGACGCGTCGGTGTAGCGTTCGGATCGTAGTATTTATGTCCCAGAAATTGTGATCCAATGCTGAATACAACAACGAGGAAAAAGAATAAGATGTTCGATGAAATCTGCATGGCGGAAAACCGAAATAAAGTGTTACAGACGATTCTTTAAATAATTAGATATTCAAATCGAATTTATCATAATAAGCTGAGGGTCGTATTACGAACTTTGCCCAATTTCCAAGGGTTTCGAACATGGTCGTACAACACAGCACCGACGAGTACTCCGACGAAATACGATGGAATGCGCTGGTGTATTTTACAGTAGTGCTCCAAGTAATAAGGAACGTCGCGCACATCCTCCGCCCTAATTATTCGTCGGTTAATATTTTTGGCATTATCGTATAAAGAGGAGGACAATATATTGTTACGACCGAGCGAATGAATAACGCGTGTATTAGGTTTTGGGGCAGATAATATTAACAACGATAAACGTTAATTATCCCGATCACGTAATGTCACACGTTTATTCCTTCAGACGTCTCAGTCTAGACTGTTTTACATGACGATCGATACAAGATCGATCGTCATGTAAAACTAATATCGTGTGCCTTAACAAATTGTCAGCTACATATTTTTTACAATATATTGTTATACTTACGAAAGGGATGCTATGTACAGTGGTGGTGCATCATAGAAATAAGTATTTACGAATAGTGCGATACATCCGCCGATGATTATAGCGCCCAGAAACGCATATCCGTATTTTCTCGGCATTCGCCAGAACAGATATGTGACTATCAATGCCAGCGCAAAGAGTTGATAATCAACCGACACATACCACGATTGGAACAGACACTGAAATGAAGGAAAAATAAAAAAATTTAATTACAAAAAAACCCAGTCGATACCATGGAAAAATGATAGACATTATTTTATCATATGATCCGCACTATCCGTTCCAGGTTCACGAAATTGTTAACGAACAATAAATTTGTCCACCAATTATTTGCACAGTAATCTCTCTCCATTCCAACTTTCCATTCCCATAACGGTCCGGAGCCCATGTGAGGCAGTATCAAGGCACAAAAGAACACGACCATCATATATGCTGGTGTTAATCTATGTAAAAAATTATAATAAAACATGTGTAAGAATGTGTTCGCAATAACAAATTTCTAATCAAATGGAATATGAATGGTGCATGAAACTAGTACTGTGACATGTGTCATCGAAAAAATTGTTTTCATCGGTATCTTGTCGTACCTGAGAAATCGTATGAACATCATTCCGAAGAAATTAAGTTTTTTTCTCACGTCAAGTTCACTGAGCACACTGTAGCTCACCAACAGTCCACCGATGCCGAAAAATCCATCAACTATGTGTGGCCCTCCGAACACTTGCATAGACAATCGGTTCTCGTACCACTGAAACACGTATTCGAAGCAAATTAATTAAATTATATTTTAGACATAACATGGTGGCCGCGGTCAGGGAAAACCGGGAAAAGTCAGGGAAAAAAATCTTAGGGAATCAGGGAAAAGTCAAGGAATTTCAAAATTGGTCAGGGAAAAAGTAAATTGTCGCCGAACCTTCTATAAATAAATAAGAAGTACATAAAAGGGAGACTTAAAAAAATTGGGAACATTTTGAAAAAATAAATAGAATTAAATATGAATACAATAATTAGGCGCTGTCATTTACATCATTCATTTTTTTTAAATACAAGTTGTTAGAAGTTTGGTCAGGGAAAATTTTTTATTGCCCAGTGAAAAGTCAGGGAAAAATCAGGGAAATTTTTTCCGGAGAAAAAGCGGCCACCATGCATGAATTTTTAGATGTTTTACCTTTTCTATATAATTCGGATTTATCAACGGTGCCACCCAATATTGAACCGTACGATGTCCGACGATTGCAAGAGTCATCGCAAAGTACCGTATCATATGTATAGTTTCGAGACCTGGATGACCACTCGTTGTTTCCATGATAGCATTGAAATTACGCCGCGCTGAAAAACATAGAACAAAACCTATCGCGCTCGAAACAACGCCATCTTGGTCATCTTTCAATCTGAAGTCGTACCAGGTACCGATTATAACCAGAGCGATGAGTCCGGCGACTATTGAACTGCAATTGAGATAGTAACATGTTATTATATTTTAACAATTTGTTCCCTGTTAGTCGACGGCAAATTGATAATATATATGTTTTCACTATAATCTTCGTTGTCATGCGATGTACTAAAAAATTGTTTCATGCGTCATATTACTACTCCTTCCCTGTCAAACAAATGAATAAATATATATTGGCCGGTGTCACAGAGTCGTGTTGTATGCCGAATTAATTAGTACTAGTAGAAGCCGACTAAATTCTTATAATATATTGGGAAATACTTACTCGCAAATCCACTGAGTGGCGAAGCCGACACGTGTAGGAATTTGCAAAGTAATATTGGACGATGTCCGATTCTCGATTAGTCCAGACCCAGAAGTAGTTCTGGATGCAATCCGAGGTTGCCGAACTAACTTTGTCAAATTTAATAGATTTTGACCTCACGATCACGAATATATATGGTGTTTTGCGGAAATCCCGGTCGTTTAATTTTTAATCGCAATTGTTTATTAACAAAATAATTTTTTTTTATTCGGACATTTTTTTCGTATACTTTAGTCGATTTTGACTCGACAAGTTTTAATGCCATTTTACTCTATAATCTATAGATTCGGAGTAATAAATTGTTGAAAGTTGCAAATTGGCCGAAACTGCTCTACTTAACAAATTTGTAGCGCTGAAAATATAGCTCGTATGAAGAAATGAAGAAAAAAATGCGATATTGTCCGGGAGAGAAAATTATGATTTTCAAACAGTCGTGCAGCGGCAGTTTTTTCGGTTATACCGTATGCTCGGCTATTCCTTTAGATCGCCAAGATAATGTTCCGTACGCGATGAAAAATTTTCGTTTTTAGAACAACTTTGGTGTATTCGATATATTTTTTTCTTTCCAAATACGAAAATGTGAGGTGGCGGTTTGGAACGCCGGCCCTTTAATTGTTATAAACAATTGTTTATTATTTTTTTCCACTTCGAACGCAGTATTCGTTAACGCACAGGCAAGGTTACCGTTTAAAATTAGTCAATTCGGGCTAATGAAAATATTAATATTAGAATTAATTATGTGCGACTTTTTTAACTGGTAATTAACCAAAAAAGACAAAAATAACAAGATCGGAAATACCAATTAACATTCAGGTATTCATGCTCTATTGTTTGTAATAATTAGAGGATGGGTTATCCATATACCTGAGGTCATTTGGCGAATAAAAGTTTTCTTCAATTTTCGTCTACGATCTATATTTTCGGAGCGACAAATTTGTTACGCAGAGCAGTTTCAAAAATGTATTGCACCGGATCTGTGGTCTGCACAGTGAAATTACATAGGATGTTTTCGACTCGAACTAGACCAAAATAAATGAAAAAAAAAATTGAAATGGAAAAAACGAACAAAAAATTACATTTTTATAAGCAATTGTTCATGACAATTAAAGGGCTGGCGTTTGAAACGGCCACCTCACATTTTCGTATTCGGAAAGAAAAGATCTATAGAATATACACCAAAGTTGCTCAAAAGACGAAAATTATTGATCGTGTACGGAACTTTATCTTGGCGGTCTGCGGGAATAGCCGAGCATACGGTATGACGGAAAAAACTGCGGTTGCGCAACTGTTCGAAAATCATTATTTTCGGTCTCGCACAATGTCGCATGTTTGTTTCCATATTCTTCAGTTCACTTGGAGAATAAAAGTCTTTTACAATTTCCTTCTACGACCTATATTTTCAGCGCTACAAATTTGTTAATTGAACAGTTTTGACCGATTTGCAATTTTCAACAATTTATTGCTCCGAATCTGTAGGTTATACAGTAAAATTTCATAGAACCTTTCCGACGCGAAATCGACCAAAGTATACGGAAAAAAATATCCGAAGTGAAAAAAAAAACAATAACTGATTTTGTTAATAAACCATTTGGATTAACAATTAAATGGCTGGGTTTTCCGCAAAACACCTTATATATTCGTTATCGGAAGGTCAAAATCTATTGAATCCAACAAAGTTATTTCGGCGACCTCGGGTTACATACAGACTAGATGTCGAAATATGGGAAGTGAAATAAAATGTGCAAAGGATTCAAAAACTGTAATAAGAAATATCGACACCGAACAAATGCACTAACTTTCTTTGAATAAACTTGTTATTTAGTTTGTGTAACCCAAGCTTGAGTTTTACTCTTAATTTAGCAACGACCCCAAATACCTATAAAATTATATTTGTTGACCTCGCATACAACAGTGTTATGAAATTATAATTTTTTTTTTTTAAGATAACAGAAAATTAAATCACATTCAGATTTGTTACCAATGCTCTTACTGTTGACTCACTGAAACCATGTATGACCGTGAACTTGTGATTATTCCAAAAGTACGCGGGCCGGCGGAATCAGTCGCACTTCCGATTAAACGGCATACGTGTGTCGAACGATGTGTTATAATGCAGTGTATTACAATGATTGAGACAAGGTCGCGTTCATTATTATCGCCGGTTTGTTTTAAATAGACCCGAACGATATCAGTTGTTAATTTGTGGCGCAAAACTGCGGCAAATTTGGATGCTGCTTGGCATGGCATCGTTGCGCTATTGTTCATCGCTGGTAGTTCTCACACGAAGAATAATGTATGCATTAATTTTTTTACCAGTATATCTTTGCACCTTGCGTGAACTCGCGAGCGTCCTTGCGCGCTTGACTGAAATATGGCTTAACGGTTACGTTGATTTTCAAATTTTGTTCCGCTCCGAAACTCTTCAGGGGTTCCTGCAATGCTGCCTCGATATCGGAATGGCTGCAGACTTCCGGTACGCACAGCGCCACTCGTAAGCTGTACCTCTTCTTCCGTCTGGTGTCGCCTTTTTCCTGGGTATCATTAAAATCATTTTCCCAACTAACGACGACAACCATTTTTAAAAGTAATTTCCACAAACCCTTATCGCTTCCCAGACAGATTCATTTGGATCAATGACAAGATCGAGTCGTCGGTTAGGATCCACAGGCGGCAATCCTTGTTTCTCGTACACAATGTCTACGAGACAATATCTTCCGCTGATTTCCTCGTCGATCCCAACATCGTCGTCGACGTGATGTGCTAATTTTGCTTCTAAGTTGTAACATCCGTCGAAGTCACCCAAGTGTCTCAGGTGACCGCTGATCAAACCATCGGGATACTTTGTCGACGCATCGTACACTGTAAATACAAAGTAAAGGAGTGAAGACCATGCAAGAGAAAAATATTCATTAACCCTTCAATTAAATATTGAAGTCCCTCAACCTCCTGCCCAGGCTTTCATTATTTTAAGTCCTTTGGTGTTCGGTAAGACATGACTCCGAGCTCAAGATTCTGCCGAAAGGCGTCCAGAGAGACACTCGCAAAATTGTCAACATCCTCACACACAACCATATACAAAACCATATACACCTATAAACACACTAAGCAGATCCCCGTCCAGGGTCAGTCGCCCTTGGTCTCTGCTCGAGACATGAACTTTCAATTTCTCTTCAGAATTTCGCTTTGCACAAATTCAAGTTCAAGTTAAAATAAATTGTTGAGTTTTTTTTGTTATAGTTACTTCGCTGTGTTCAGTTATTATCCTGCTTCTCCGATCCACAAAACCACACTCTCTAAATTACTACGCTGTAAAACATTTTGGTCCTTCGAGCCGGATCGGAGCAATCTCGCGAACTGTGAACGCAAAAACTCAATTTCTCTTACGAGCACGACCGTGCAACCACGTGCTACGAAAATTCTTCTGCTCGATACAGACAGCTGAAAAGGGCGAAAAGTGCATCGAGTACAACCAGATCCGAGTGTCAAGGAAAATTATATATAAGACACAACAGCAGGCGTTATCGCGAAGGTGTGATTATTGTAAGCATCGAACGCAATCATCGGACAATAGGCACGTGTTCCGCAGGAGTGTCTGTGTGTGCTTCCCTTCCGACTCCGCGCGAGTATTGGTGCGCGGCAGTGCTCCGCTTCGCGGTGTGTGTACAGTCCAAGAGTGTGAGTGCGTGTAAACTCCTCGGGCGTCAGGCCGGTGAGTACTGGATATCACCGGTGTACACTGCTGGGCAGTTCAGCAGGCCTATACTCCTCATACAGCTGACTATCGCCGCTGTCCGTCTCCTCTCCTTCGCTCGCGCTCTGGCCCTGAGCGGCTATCGCTACCTCGCTTCTTGCTTCACAGCGAATTATCGCCGCTTCCCGTCTCTCTCTTTCGCTCGTGCGCTCGGCATTGTACTGCCTTCGCTATCTCGCGTCTCACTACGCTAACACGTTCCGCGCGTTTCCTCTCTCTTTCGCTCCTGCGCTCAGCACTCGGACCGCTTTCGCTACCTCGTGTCTCGCGACGCTAAACCGTTCCGCGCGCTTCTTCTCAAATTGAAAATCATGAAAGCTCGAATCGACAATCAAGGCAAGCTTTCCGGCCAAATTTCACGCAGCTATGATAACTTGAAAAAACTTGGTCAAGCAAATATCACTCGAGGAGTTCTCGAGGCGCGGATCGAGAACCTCAACGAAAAATGGAAAAAGTTCCAAACCGAGCACGACAACATTGAAGATGAAGCCGATGCCAATGATCGAAAATTTGCTTATTTCACAACCGACTTTTTCTCCGAGACAGAGGAATCCTTTTTAACGCAAAAAGGCAAGCTGCTAGACTGTCTTCGTGTTTTCACCGAAAGATCCCGCGATGGCGAACCTGCAAGAGTCAAGTCGGCGTCAACCGCTCGACAGTCACTCCCAAAGATTAATATTCCAAAATTTTCCGGAAACTATTCCGAATGGCTCAACTTTCGCGATCTATCAAATCAATGGTCATCGACGCGCCTCTCTCTCAAATCGAGCGTATGCATTATTTGAGAACGAGTTTGACAAAGAAAGCCTCCTCTCTCATCGCGTCAATGCCGTCAACGGCAGATAATTTCGACACCGCTTGGGAAACTCTCACGACCCGCTACGACAACACTCGTCTGCTCACAATCGCTCAAATCGCAACTCTCTTTTCACTTCCGGCTATGACCTCTGAGTCCTCAGCGGAACTTAAAGTACTCTTTAATGGAACTTCCAATGCAGTTGGTGCTCTGAAGGCTCTCGAGCGCCCAGTCGACACGTATTCCGATTTCGTTGTCTATATGACTGTTCAGAAACTTGACAAACAGTCGCGGCGAGAGTGGGAAGCTTCGGTCGGCGCCAAAAAAGACCCATCGACTTTCGCGGAACTCCAAACCATTTTAGAGAATCGGATTTGCTCGCTCGAAGCTCTTGAGGGACCAACGCAACCTCGAGAAAATCCAGCACCTCCAAAGAAGACTTCCTCGAACTCATCACGGCAACAGAAAAAATCGACGTCTCCGTCGCAGCAACAGGGTCTACAGTCTTTAGTCTTAACCAGCACATCGAAAGCGCAAAAATGCGCCCTCTGTCAACAGGGACATTTCTTACTATTTTGCGAAGGCTTTCGTCAAAAATCGGCTGATGATCGAAAGGCCTTCGTAATGGCAAACAAGTTATGTCTCAACTGTTTGGGTCATCACTACGCTCGCGACTGCCGATCTACGAAAACATGTCAGACGTGCAAGGAAAAGCACCACACGACGCTTCATGATACTTACACATCAGCAACTCCCCTCCTCACGAACAATTCGAAGTCGGCAGCCGAAAAAGCGTCAACTTCAACTACGGCTCAACTCACGACACTCCACACCAATGCAACAAAAACTCCGTCAACACGCGTCCTTCTTGCTACGGCCTTACTCCACGTCTCCGCGCACAACGAAGAGAAAGTAGTAGTCCGCGCCCTTATCGACCAAGGGTCTGAGGCAACATTCGTTTCCGCGTCCCTCGCCCAGCGACTTCACCTACCGCGATCATCCGCGTCGGTTCTAGTGACTGGCATCGGAGCCAGTGCGGCTACGACATCACGAGGTGCCGTCGCCTTGCGCATCTCATCACGACTCAACTCGAACTTCACTTGCCAAGTCAACGCCCTCGTCATCCCGAAGCTATCAACCTCCAAGCGTGACATTAACGTCTCAGTGGAGCCATCTCATCGGACTCTCTCTGGCTGATCCCGATTTCCTCTCGTCACGTCCCATCGAGCTCTTATTAGGAGCTGATATTTACGCACAGCTAATTCTGGACGGAGTGCGAAAAGGCTCGTTGAACTCTCCAGTCGCCCAAAACACGCAACTGGGATGGATCATCTCTGGGCGTATCGCTCCGCACGTCGCAAGCTGCTCGGCTCTGGCCAGCATGCAAGTCTCGCTCGATACCTCTCTCTCAGTCTCCTTGCAGCGCTTTTGGGAGCAGGGGGAGATCCCACCGATGCCTCTGAAGCCTCTCCCGGAAGATGAGGAGTGCGAACGGCACTTCCTGACAACGCACTCTCGCACGAAGGAAGGTCGATACGTAGTCCGCTTACCCTTCAAAAAACCGATCGAATCGCTCGGTGACTCACTGACTCCGGCGACGAGCATGCTCAAACGGATAAAGCGCCGCTTCTCCAGCGATACGGTTTTTCGAGACGCTTATTCGACCTTCATGACGGAATATGAAACGCTCCATCACATGGAACTCATCCCACAGCTGGAACCCGAGCCGAAAAATTGTTACTATCTCCCGCATCACGGAGTCATTTGGGAGTCGAGCACAACGACGAAACTACGAGTCGTCTTCAACGGGTCACAAAAAACCACCCTTGGAGTCTCGCTCAACGAGCATCTCCACGTCGGCCCAAAAATCTTACCGGAACTCGTCGATATCTTACTCCGTTGGAGATCATACAAAATGGTTTTTTCAACCGACATGGAAAAAATGTATAGACAAGTACTGTTGCACGAAAACGATCGCGACTTCCAAAGGATTATTTAGAGAAAAAACGCAAGCTCGACGATTGAAAAGTACCGCCTCCGCACCGTTATGTACGGTCTAACGTGTGCGCCATTTCTCGCCATTCGAGTCATTCAGCAACTAGCAAACGACGAGAAGGAGCGTTACCCAATCGGAGCGACATCACTTCTCACTGACGTCTACGTCGACGACGTCCTGTCTGGAGCTGACGACGTTTCCGCTGCTCGAGCCAAACAAGACGAAATAATCGAGCTGCCCAGGGCGGGCGGCTTCTCACTCCGAAAGTGGACATCAAACTCTCCCGAGCTTCTCAACCATCTCACATCGGAATGTACAGCGGCCGCTACATCAATCGTGTGGCAACCCGAAACATTCCACATGCTCGGGTTGTCATGGCAATCGAGCAGTGACAGTTTCCTCTTCCAGCTGAAGAACACCGAATCGCAACCTACCTTGACGAAGAGGAACTTCTTGTCGCAAATCGCTCAACTCTTCGATCCATTTGGTTGGCTCGCTCCAGTGACAATACTAGCGAAAATCTTTATGCAGTCACTCTGGCTACTAAAGCTCGACTGGGACGACCCTCTCCCCTCCAACCAAGCACGTCAATGGCATCGGATCTATCCCGACTTACCCGCAATCTCGACTTACCGCATTCCTCGATGGCTTAACGTCAAGTCAACGACACGAAATCTCGAGCTGCATGGATTCGCAGACGCGTCGGAGCGAGCATACGCCGCCGTCCTTTACCTTCGAGTCACCAGTGAAACAGAGACGTCAGCTGTGCTCATAATGGCCAAAACTAAAGTTGCTCCAGTCAAGCAAGTATCAGTGCCTCGTCTCGAACTTTGCGCCGCTCATCTCGTGACAAGACTCGCCAAAACAGTGCTCGAAACTCTCTCTCTCTCTCGACTGCTCAGTCCATCTCTGGTCGGACTCGACGGTAGCTCTTGCATGGATCCATGATCACCCAACGAGATGGAAAACTTACGTCGCAAACCGTGTGGCCGAAATTCAAACCACTTTTCCGAACGCTCTGTGGCACCATGTCGACTCGAAGCACAATCCCACTGATTGCGCATCTCGAGGCGTTTTCGCATCGGAACTCCAGAACCACCCTCTATGGTGGACCGGGCCAGAGTGGATAACCAAGGACCCGCTCAGCTGGCCGACTATTTCGCAAAAATCAACGAACAATCCTCCAGAGGAACGCCGTGCGTCTCACACCTCGCAAGTTGAAAGAGAAAAACCGAATGACCTTCTCATTCGTTACTCAAGTTTGTCAAGACTCCTAAGAATCACCGCGTGGTGCTGCGGCTTCATGTCATCTAAAACGGGTCAGCAAGATCGACCTTTGAACCTCCTGCCCTCTGAGATCGAAGAATCTCTTCAACATCTCATTCGCGTTGAGCAAGAACGTCAATACGGAAACGAGATCCGTGCTCTCCAGTCACGCTCCAGTCTCTCAAAAGGGCCGCTTCTCCCACTAAACCCCTTTCTTGATGAAAAGGGACTTCTCCGCGTAGGCGGGCGTCTCAAAAATGCAACGCTCGACCGGGATGGAAAACATCCACTCATCATGCCACGGGATTCGCCGCTCTCAAGGCTCCTCATCGAACGATGCCACCTGCTAACTCTACACGGCGGAGTCCAACTCACGCTCGGAACTCTTCGACAGCGCTACTGGCTGATCGGAGGTCGCACCGCAGTCAAGGCCATAATCCACCGGTGTAAAACTTGCGCTCGATTCCGAGCGGCTACAGCGACTCAACTCATGGGAAATCTCCCGAAGAGTCGAGTCACCAAAGTTCGAGCCTTCCAGCACACCGGAGTCGATTACGCCGGTCCAATCCTTCTTCGCACCACCAAGGGAAGAGGGCACAAGGCATACAAGGCGTATATTGCCGTGTTTGTCTGTTTCTCGACGCGAGCAGTACACCTCGAGGCAGTTTCGGACTACACAGCGGACAGCTTCTTAGTCGCCTTCCGTCGCTTCGTCTCGCGGAGAGGAAAATGCACCACATTAACGAGCGATAACGGTACCAACTTCATCGGAGCGGACTCCGAGCTACGAGATCTCTTTGCTAAAACCTCCTCTGAATCGACAAAAATCTTAAACCAACTCGCAAACGATGGAACCCTGTGGAAGTTCAACCCTCCGTCAGCTCCGCACTTCGGCGGACTCTAGGAAGCAGCCGTAAAATCGGTAAAACATTACCTATGCAGAGTCATAGGGGAAAGCACTCTGACATTCGAAGAAATGTCAACGCTCCTCTCACAAGTGGAAGCTTGTTTAAACTCCCGCCCACTTCAAGCGCTCTCCGACGATCCTGACGATCTGTCAGCGCTCACTCCAACTCACTTCCTGATCGGTGAGCCTCTAACTGCTGTTCCAGAACCGTCCCTGACGGACGTGCCGATCTCTCGTCTCTCGCGATGGCAGCTTATCCAGCAAATGCACCGAAATTTTTGGAATCGCTGGTCAGCCGAGTGTGACGGTCCCGTATAGTATTTTAGCACAGGAAACTCAAGTTGACATTTTATCTAAATTCTTGCTAATCTTTCTAACGTCAGCACCTTCCGTGCGAACGCGAACGCTCTCACGGCAGCAGTCCAGCCGCTGCACCGGCCGCGCGTGAGCCGCGGCCGTCATATCGCGCGTAGGAATACCTTGTCGCGCGCAGCAATAGGCGAGGGCCCCGCTTTCGTCAGGCCCTTTATGCAGTTCATCATCAGTCCCCGATCTTGTAAGACGTTACGCTCTCCGAATACTTAGACAATAAAGTGCCACAGTCGTCATTCACCTTTAATCTGCATTCACACAATAATTCATAACTCCTCGACCAACCCGACTATCACATGGTGTCAGAAGTGTTCGAACTACTTAAACACGTTCACTCATTTTTTTTCTCTCCCTTTCTTCTCAGAAATTATTAAATTCAGTTCCATCGTTAAATAAAATTCGTAAATCGAGCAAACCTTTCGGACATATAAAAAATAAAAAAAAAAAGTGCAACGAATAAAAGACAGAAAAATCGTGCAACGCGAGAATAGTGACAATTGGTGAAGTTTGCGACACTTACAAATCTTAGAAACAGTTACAAAATTCTTCTTTCGACGAAACTCCGGACAATAAACTCAGCGAACCTTTTTTTTAACACCATCAATAACATTTCAACAAATTTCAACACTACTTCAAACATAAATTTCAAACCTTTTTCAACGAAAATTTTTAATTTTCGACAATTTGAAAAATATCTCACCGGACCGTTCAAAAAAATTTTCAACGAAGTTTTCAACATATATTCAACGCAAAGTTCAACAAATATCAACAACACTCTCAACGAAAATTTTCAACAACATCTAACATTCAACATTCAACAACACTACACCAATACAAGTCCATATCAAAAAATTGAAGGAAGGAAGGAAGAAATAATTTTATCCAAACCAGGAAAAACCGATTAATACCTACGAAAATATACGCACTGGTATTTTTGACACTGAAGGAAGGAAGTCGAACAAATATATATATAAAAAAAAGAGGATCTTTCACGCAACGACATATCCTCACATTCTTGGCACTGTAAGTACCTCAAATTTATTTTATTTTTTTCTCTTTCTTCATTCATTTATTTTTCATGATACATACATTTCGGCTTGCGTGACTAACAAAAAAAGAGAAAAACACTAACAACATTTAAATAAAAAAGGGGGAAAACGCTATTGCCGTCCTCCCCTATACTTGCACGCCAAGCGCACTCACGTTACCCAGAGAGATAACAGTTAGAATAACGCGGGAACCGAGCGCCGACGAGGTACATAGCGCTTCTGCGCGTAGCGTGTGTCTAAGCGTACGACCGCCATGCTGCATGGCAGAGGGAGACAGGGAATTCCCTTACACAAACACATACAACAATAAACCACGCATATTACTGTCATTGTTATTAATTATCAACAATTGCACCAATAAGAATTTTTCGTTGGAAAGTTTACTTTTGCTCACGAAATACCCCACGAAACACAAGAAAATAAGTTAACGATTTGTACAACTAATACTAAATTAACTGAAGATATAGAATCAAATTTATTCTTTAGGAACGTTTTGTCAGATATAGAACAATTCTTAAAATGTATAAATTTATAAAGTATATTACCTACAAATTTTTGTTTTCTTTTGTTTATTACTAAGCAAAGAGAAGATAATCTACGCCCCACTCCAACACAAGCCTATTTTACGGTTTAGTTGTTAAATCGTCAAAATTGGGCTCCAGAGCAACCGTTTCCAGACACAAATGGCAAATAGTCTTACGAAATAATAATATCCTTTAAAAATTGCTAGCGTCATAACTTTTAATAATGCTAACACCGGAAACTAAATATTCAACAAAAACGAACAAACAAATGACAAATCGATAAACTCAAAATTTAAGAAGAAAAAGCAATTTGGAACAACCATTTAGGAAAAAGCTTACAGGGAATTATAAAAAAAAAGTAAACAAACACAAAAAAAATAAACAAATTATATATATATATATATATATATATATATATATATATATATATATCAAAAGAAAAAAAAATTTTAATAAAAAAAAAATTTTCCACCTATTAATTTTTCAAAAAAAAAATAATGCACAAGGTATATTTAGAAATAACAATGACAGTATTACGTTAGCAATATTAAAACAGGAAATAGTATATAACATAGATAAACATGTCACGACATCACCCTCGCGATAGGAATTATTCGGATTATCGAGATCATCGACGCGATTCTCGCGATCGAGATTATCGACGTGATTCACGAAACCGTCGAAACGATTCACGAGACCGGAACTACTGCGGTCGCGGAAGTGACTCCGAAAACAGATTAGAACACGATTCACAACTAGAACAAGAGATTGAACTCGCATTGTTAAAAATCATTCAGGAAAATCCACAAACAATTTTAGGCATTATAAAACTGGCAAACATCCAGACTGCAGCACTTGATATATTATCGGGTTCAATTCCTTCCAAAAAACGAGAGAAATTCAATCGAGCGCTGACAAAGGTACTGCGAAAATACCGGGAAATTAAAACAAGCATTTTAGGCACCACGGAAACAATAAAAAAAGAAGAAAAAGAAATGCAAGTAAAATCCCATCACGTCAAAAGTAACCGTATAGGAAATGCACTCGAGACCGCCAACAGTACGACCCAACCACATACACGCGGCCGCTCATCCGACGAATCACCCGGAAATCCAGCACCCAGGAAAAAACAGCACGAAAACGATTCGGACGACAAACAGCCACAACAAGGTTCAATTCAGAACGAAAACATAATCATAACACAAAAGAAGGAGAGCGCACACGTCAGAACAGATCCAACGGGGGACGACGAAACACCACAAACCGAAATTTCGGAAGATGAACTCACCCCGAAACCCCCTAGGACGACAAGGAAACGAAAAAAGGATACTTTTGAGGACGAAAGGAAAACACGAGAACCACGCAAGAAATCAAGGACACGAAAAGAAAAAGTAACAGAGAAATATGTAAAAAACAATGAAGAAGAAAAGAGTAAAAAAGAGGAAAATAAAGAGAAAAAACCAACCGTACAAAGCGAGACTAGAGTGAAAAGTGCAGAGCGCAGAGGACAGAGAGCCCCGCCTGACACAGAGAGAAAAAGTCCACAAATACGGAAGGAAGACGATACACAAAATGGAAAAACCGATTTGGCAATGCAAAAGGATCAAGATTTACAACAACGAGACGATCAATCGCCGCCGACAAATATCGGAGAACTGGCCAGCGACGATAAAACCTACGAGCCACCTGTACGACCAACATTCAGATCACCAACAACAGTACAGAATTTCCGAGGTTTTACCCTGCAACCCCAACTGCAGGACGAAACATCAACCAACGATGAATCCAGCACACCTCAGGACGTACCGCCGAACTTTCGATCGCCTACCTTTGACAAAACATCCATAACTCAATATCGGACAGAAAAGGTAGTTGACCAAGAACGTGTTCGACCGACCTTTAGATCACCCTCGTCAAATGAAAAATCGAAGAGCCAACTGCGCAACACTGCTAAACATACCATACAGAAAAAGCGGAAAATAGCGGTCTGTTTATTTGAGGGCAGTATAACAGTAAGACACAGGACAACAGGCGACTTAATAAACACGCCCAAATTGTGTAAAAAGCTGATCATCCTCTTAGATGAATTAAAATTACCATCGATTTACTATCATTCAAAAACTGCCCAGGCACAAGACAATCGATCACCAAAAACGCAGGAAGCCATTCCACACCCAAGATCGACGAATGAGTTAGTGGTCACATCAGGAATTTTGCGAGAAGCGAGTGAGCTCTTCACCCACGAAAAACAACCAGTCGCCATACCTGAAATGCCGAAACAAATCGATTTGGCAACACCATCGAAAATCGAGCCGAAATTCCGATCACCATCGACGATCAGGCAAACCACCGAACTAGGAAACCTACCATCGCCTTCCAGCAGGCCCAAAGAGAAAATCAAATTTGGGAAAATCGCACCACTTCCACCTGTGCGACCTAACATCAGATTTCCACTGACACATGCTGAGCGAGGAAAAATTTCCGACCAATTTATTGCACAAACACCAGTGCAACCAAACTTTAGGTCACCCTCGAATCTCGACCTACATAATAGCATCGCTTCAAGCACTACCCAACAAATAGTGCCACCGAACTTCTGTTCGCCACCTTTTCGTAAAAATATAGTCGTCAAAAACCACGGCTAACGACAACCTATCGGGAATAATAACTTGTACATCGCAAAGTTATAGACAACGACACACATCGCATAAGAGTGCGTTATTGTAACCGAACAAACGTGTCATCCATCGACATTAGTAATTAGCATATTAGTACAACTAGATATTGGGCAAACTAGATGTAGCATAAGGAAACACATACACACAAAATCTACCTGAAATATCAACAACAATCCCAGCCTTTGGAACTATGCAGGTGTATATTTGCTTACGCTACAAATACAAAACCACACTACACGCGCGAAACAACACCTTAAAACCCACAGACACCAGCCGCTAATTTTAGACACCTAACACTTAAACAAAAACAGAATCACCGGAAATAATAATAATAAAAGAGGAAACCGATTCTGACCCCGAAATAAAAGAGGAAACCGACTCTGACCCCGACTCCGACTCAGAATCCGACAACACCTCTCAAGAAACGCTAAAACCGCAAGGTGAAGAAAAACCGCCAACCCCTAGACCCACACCTACTGCAACCGAAAACATGGTCCTGAACTGGCTTGACAAACAAGACATAACGACACTAAGACGGATTACAAATCAAATCATGACCAGAATATTTTTAATAGAAAAGGCAAACGCAAAAAAACAGATGACACGGAAACGCAAGCGCTTTCCCATTTTAAATCAGACGAAAACCTACGGACGCAACGCAAACAGAATATTACAAACAAACAAAAAAAAAAACCCCAATCGAGAACGACAAACGCACTGCAACTCACGTATCAAACACACAACATACAATACCACACTTTACACCTATCATTACTTCACACTTAATGAAACATAACCATTAATCCTCATGCATTTTCAAACATGCATACATAATATAATTGATATATATATATATATATATATATATATATAAAAGAGCGGAAAACAAGAGCGCGGCGACACACGCTGCGTAGCAGCCTTGTTTTGTAAGACGAACCGGAAATCGACATTTTTTCTTTTTTTTGTTGTCTTCTACGGCAAGAAGCCGTACCACCAGTGGACTATTTGTTTAGTTTTTTTTCTCTTCTCTTTGAAACCGGTCAATATATTACTCATCTTAAATAAAAAAATATGTCTTATATAAAAAATTTTTTTCCTTCTCTCCCCTATTAAAAAAAAAAAAAAAAAAAAAAAAAAAAGTTTCAGAACCAATGCCACCTATCCTAAACCAAGGAACCACCTCCATTGTAACATATCTTACCCACTAACGCCAACACTAATAAAGCTTTTAGAAAATGTTTCAGGAAATGAAATTAAGCAATTGTTATTCTTTCGCTAACTACCAGGATTCATTATACACAAAAGGTTACAGGATACGGAAAAAAAAAATAATAACTCAGATAAAGGACTAAACAGTAAATACAAAAAAGGCACAACCAACATCAGTTTATCGAATCTCACAAAACCTGGAGAATCAACGTGAAACCTTTCCTATTATAAGAATTTTTTTTATAAAATAATATATATATATTTTATCATAAACCCGACCGATCCCCTATAACACAACCAATTCCACTAACACAAATGCTAATGAACAATAGCCAGTTTCAGATTTAGGACATCTATCCCTTAGACGAACATAGCAAGGACATTTGGACGGAACAAATAGTAATCATCCTTAACAACCCGAATAAAGGGAAGAACCGAACGACACAGAAATGGGATCCAAGGAAAAATGACTATTTTGACGACACACACACACACAGTGAAAAATGCATAAAAAACAGACCCATAAGCAAACCAAAAATCATCTCATTGTATAGACTCACACAAAAAAAAAAGTTGTAAACAACCATATCCGATGCGGAGCATCGCTCTTTTTGTAAGAGGGGGAGTGTGACGGTCCCGTATAGTATTTTAGCACAGGAAACTCAAGTTGACATTTTATCTAAATTCTTGCTAATCTTTCTAACGTCAGCACCTTCCGTGCGAACGCGAACGCTCTCACGGCAGCAGTCCAGCCGCTGCACCGGCCGCGCGTGAGCCGCGGCCGTCATATCGCGCGTAGGAATACCTTGTCGCGCGCAGCAATAGGCGAGGGCCCCGCTTTCGTCAGGCCCTTTATGCAGTTCATCATCAGTCCCCGATCTTGTAAGACGTTACGCTCTCCGAATACTTAGACAATAAAGTGCCACAGTCGTCATTCACCTTTAATCTGCATTCACACAATAATTCATAACTCCTCGACCAACCCGACTATCACACGAGTATCTCCATCAACTTCAAACTCGGCCAAAAGGGCAAAAACAACAAGCTCAGCTCCAGGTGGGGAACCTCGTCCTGATAAAAAACGAGCTCCTCCCGCCAACGAAGTGGCCTCTCGCCCGAATCACTGCCGTTCACCCAGGAGACGACGGAAACATCCGCGTCGCGACTGTTAAAACAGCGACGTCATCCTATACTCGACCTGTTGTAAAACTCTGTCTCTTGCTCAAGAACGAGATAGACCAGTGCAGTGAACAATCAAAGGACTCTGACCTCTGAAACCTAATTTCGTCCTCCGACGAGGCGGGCGGCATGTTCGGTAAGACATGACTCCGAGCTCAAGATTCGGCCGAAAGGCGACTAGAGAAACACTCGCAAAATTGTCAATATCCTCACACACAACCATATACAAAACCATATACACCTATAAACACACTAAGCAGATCCCCGTCCAGGGTCAGTCGTCCTTGGTCTCTGCTCGAGACATGAACTCTCAATTTCTCTTCAGAATTTCGCTTTGTACAAATTCAAGTTCAAGTTAAAATAAATTGTTGAGTTTTTTTTTTTTTTATAGTTACTTCGCTGTATTCAGTTATTATCCTGCTTCTCCGATCCACAAAACCACACTCTCTAAATTACTACGCTGTAAAACATTTGGAGACTTCGTCTGCGCTTCGTGTGCGCTTGAGTCACCAGAAGCACTAGTAAATATATGAGATATTCCATCCGGGTTCAAGCGGTCAAAAACTCGACATTCTCCTAAATAAATTGTAAGTTCACCACAATTTATGACTACTTACAAGAAGTTTTTGTAACTTTTCAGAATGTATAGATCGTATTTTTTGAATATGGAAAAATTCAACTTCTTTAAAAAACCCCGTTTCTTAAAAACTGTTAATCGCACAAAAAAAAAGTTTATGGCATAAAAGCTGCAGTTTCAAATTTACTTTTGAAAACAACATTTTGTAGATTTTTTTAAATGCAATAAAGGTGCATTCCTATGAAAAATAAACGAAAATATATTTGTTTCACCAAAAAGTCATGTTTTATTTTTCTTCAAAAATCCTAGCATATACTCTTCAGTATGTAGAGTGGTCTCATATATTTTTTTTGGATGTTAAAGATGTCCGTTTGATAAGTATACTCTGTTTAATATCGATTTTTGATCAAAAGTAATTATATATTACTTTCCATTGAATTTATATGAAAATTGTGACATTATCCACAAGGACTGGATTTAAACATCAAATAAAAAAAGGGATCAAAGGAAATTTATCAAGTATACATAGTACTTTTTAAGCTAAATAGCTTGAAAAGTACTATGTATTCTTCATGAATTCTGGAAGCATAAATATGTTTCCAGACGCGAAGGATTGTGAAGCAAACGAATATCTTTTGTATTTTAGTATGCCATCGACACCTAGTATAGTTTAGTCATCCTGGGTTTCAGAACCCACTATTTATACGTGATACTTTCAATATCATAATCAACAACAGCACGCACAACAACCTGACATATTTTTTCTACTCCTGTTCTAGAAACATTATTTAAAGAATTCAAAGCTATACTGAAAAAACAGAAACATCATTGTGTTATACCAGGTTTCGATGACACACCTATATACGAAAGATATTTTCATTTAATATATTCATTTGCTGGACACTTCACAATCCATCGTGTCTGGAAAAAGTAGCTTAAAAAGTACTGTTTATACTTCATTCATTTCCTCCTTGTGTGCTTGCGTGCGTGCGCGTGCGCGCGTGTTTGTGTGATTTTACGCGATTTGAAATTTTTTGAAAAATGCCTGTGGTAGCTCTAGCTTGCATAAATTTTGAGCTGTCGTCCTAAAACGGCACACGAATATAATGTTTTTATCAAAGACGTTGGATATTGAACTTGGCAGAAATCTACCAATGTGATCAGATTTTATAGAATTCCGATTTTTTTGAAAAATTACTAAAAAGGTCTGATAATTCGATTAAACATGAAAGTTAAAGCTTAAAGTAGGCACAGCAAAGGACTAACACTGTACAATATTTCGTATTAAATTTAGCAAAATTTGATCCAAATGTATAAATTGTTACGTCCTGTGAATTTTCAGCCAGTCACCTATGCAATTGAACAAAAATCCATGAAACTCAGTATAAAATAATAGTCATAGAAAAGTTTATAGAACACAATAATCGTTGAGACCTGATTACATGTTCAACAATTAATTATGCGTCAGCTATCACTGAATGAATGATTCTATTCAGTGATTGGCATATCAAAAGTCGAGTGAATAGCAAGAGGGATGTTCAGGTTGGCGGAGAGGTAAACTGAATATTCCTCATAATTATGTCCTACATAATTATGTACAACATTTATTTTTAAAAATATGCACCCAGGTGCGGATGGTCGACGCTCCGAGTATGGCCGACGATTAGCTTTTAGTCAGCAGTAGGTTGGCAGCCGATGATCGGATCTCGACGAATGTCCAGCATTGGCTAAACTGTCGATTGACAACCACTCCAACGTTGGGCTCAATAGTTGGCAAAACGCTGCTTACCAGAGCTGAGCCAACGCTGGCGTATTATCGTAATGATGCCTGTTCGGTGATATCATGTGGACGTTCGCTCACGACGTTGAACCACTTTGGCCCAGTACCCGCTAGCGACGTTCAGCCAACGTCCAACACCAAATATTTATAAACAATGAAATTTTTTTTTAAATTTGCGCGGCTGCGGAATCTTTTTTCATTATTCCAGATTCCTTTATTATAGTTTTATTTACAGTACTGTAGTGCAGACAGCCTAAGTTTCATCAATATTATTAATTACAGTGTCAATACAACAATGAAATAATAAAACTCAGACAACTCAAAGCAATTGGGAAGTTAATATTAGATAGAGATGCAGTAGACATGCAGCTTTTATATGAGATTCGAACAGAAAATCTTAAGGGTGAGCATAGCCGAGTGCGTAAGAGCGTCGACTAGTAGTCCCAGGGTCACGGGTTCGAGCCCCCGTTACCGACTAAAAAATTTATTCTCATGATTCCAATGTTTGAAAACAAGAAACTAGAAAAAGCAATTATAGGATGATAAAAAAAGCATTTAAAAGTCGCGCAGATCTACAAAAAATGTTTTATTGCTTATTAATATTTTATATTCAACGTTGGCTAGACATCGGCAGCCAACACTAGGGCAACGTCGTTTGAAAACGTTGGGCCGATGTTATCATCCCAAAGTTAATTGGTAGTCGAGCCTACGTTGGCGACCAGAGTCGGGCAGACTTTCTAACTCAGGCTGTCATAGTTGGTCCAACGTCAGCCCGGCTCTAAAACCGCACCTCGGCAATTGTTGTTAATGAAAACAAAATCAGAATGGAACAGATATGGAAACTTGGCCAGAAAATAATTAATGAATTATTATCCATTAAAATCACTTATGAAAGTCAAGTCGTTGATATAAAGTTGTTAGAAAAATATATGAATTATTAGTATCTATTATTATAATCATCAGGGAAGTTAATTAACATGTTAAAATCATATTTTTACTATCAGTAGAATAGTCAAATAAAATAGTCAATAGCAGCGAATTTGTTATCATTATCGGAGGAAAATATTTAGTGGCATTATTATTAATTTAAGTGACGTTAAAAAATTATCCGTTGAAAATCAGGGATTTATAAGTAATTTTTAAAACAATTAAAAAAAATCAAGGTTGTGACTTTTGATAGGAGGATCGTAGGAAGTTCATTAAAAATTGTAAATTCTTATTATTTAAATCTGAAATTATCATAGTAATTTATTTATCCGGGAATTTGTTGTAATAACCGAAATTATAAAATTTTTAAAATAAGCTGTGGAAGACACCAAAACCGATCGATAATGACCAAGAAAGGGGGCAGCTGATGCAACGAACAACTTGGAGGCGTGGGCGTCTGCAGATAAAAAAACTCATTATTGTCGCGACATCATTACGATCAAACAGAAATATTATACGCAGTAGAAAATTATTACGATAATTAAATTTCGGAGTTTGAATTTTGGAGTCGATAATTAAATAAACATTTGAGCGAGCTATCCATACCTTTGAGGCAAGCAGATACCTACATTGACAATAGCTCGCTTCTTCAAACGCTAGTAATTTAAATTCGTCTCCGGACATAGATGTTCGCCATCCTTTTTCAATTCACCTTACTTCGTAAGGACAGATTCCAGTTTTCATGTAGTATGCAGTCGGGACGGGTTCCTAGATGGTGCGTACAGAGTGAGTCGTCGGGGTTTCGATATTTCTCATGAAAATCATTGTATTATGAAACTTTTTGACTGAATTATGCAAACGTCTCCGGTTATTCCATCCGGAAATTGCATTTGAGCGCGGACATTCATCTGTTCTACATAAAAGATTTCGGGCATTAATGTGCTAAAGTCCGTCGTAGAAATTGCAAATTTGGCCGACCGATTTATTAAGCGATCGCGTTGGTTAAAAATCGCGCCGCACTCAAGACGGCTGCTAGAAAAAATATTATAATTTTTTTACAGTATTCAGTGGGTAGTGAGATGCGTGCATTGATCGGGATTGCTATATTAATCACAAAAATAGTTGTACCATTGAACTTTTTGACTAGAGTATGAAAACCTATCCAGGGTTTCTATACGCAAATTGCATCCGACCGTGGATACCTTCGATATTTTGTTTAAAGATTTCAGGCTTAAACTACGCCAGACTTCCGATATGATGAGGTTGGTCATGATACACGTTTCGGTTTCGGTGAACTGTCTGTCACCGCTGACTGTCGTTTTCCGTTTCGTTGGTTGTCGCGTATCTTCTGTGTGTGTGTGAAAGCCGACTAAAATTTAGTAGGGACCTTGAAATTGTTTATTATTAATTTTATTTATCGTCAGTCTCGTATTTTGCGTATTTGTTTTATCTCATTGAATTTATGTGCACTAGGCAATCTCTCTCGACGGTGAATTGCGTAGCCGCCGGGAGTGTATTAGGGAGATTATTGTACCGGGTAGCCATTAAGGATTTTGTGTTGGAAAATGTGAGGGAGTGGCATTTATTATTTTCTTTGAGTTTTATAATAAACTGTTGGCTTTTCGTCCTCCTCTAAGAATTTTTCCCGAGGACAATTAATTATTTCGAGCCCGCCGGACCGCCCCTCTACCATTCCCCCAAGGCTGCGTCTAGTCGAGCACAGTCTTGTACTTTTGTTAATATCTTGGCCGATCGGTTTGCACGTCATGTGCGACTGGCGCCCATATAAAATAATAACCGATCGCGGGACAGGCTTTGTGGTAAAATTTCACCGCTAGAATTAATTGGGTTGAAAATTTTAGTCACGACATGTATATAACTAAGCAATTACTGCTTCTCTTGATCGAAATGATGATGAGTGAAGTCTATATTATTAAAACAACTTGCCTAGACAATATTGCGGGCCACCTGGACTCATCACCCTAATTTATATACTGGAATATGTTACTTCCAGATTACTCGCTAGATTCGATTACGACAGATTACAATAGACATTCGGAGAACAATTTTTAGCGACAAAATATTAAGCTTGTATTATATTAACCCCAGAACTCACATATGGGGTAGAGAAGTACCCCAGATGACATTGAAACTGCGCTCCCACAGTGACATTATCAACTCGGGACCTCCACGATAATTTAGTTCCATGATCTGACGATGTGTGGAGGCCGGTAGTAGCCTTAGTTGCTCGCTGGCCGTCACACAGAACGCTAAAGCAGCGCGCTTGAGGTGCCAAAATACTCCAGTTGTGAGACAACGTTGGCGTTTCATGTATGTGACTTTTTTTGTTTGTTACAAATATCAAATGTAAGTTACCATCATACTATTTGGAAGTATATACTCGCCATTTTATTTTCTTATTTCTTTCAATATATGGCGACCTATAATAGCATGAACGCGCAAAGTACGTGATTTTTTTTCGTAGTATAATACACATAAAAAAGATCGTATAGTTTCGATTACTTAATCGAAGAACCTTCATAAAGACTCTCGGGCACTCTTCGATCGAACCGCATCTGCGAGAACGATTGCTATTGCGAATCTCCGATGTAACTTGCGCGTGTGCATTCTGACGATCCTCCAAGAAGAGCGAGTTGCAATACCATATGATGTCACAAAAAAATGCACCAGATCTGGATTCGGGCAAAAGCCCGCGCTCTCGGACTTTTGTCCGGGAGTGCGGGCTTGCAAAGTAAAAGTATTTTGCCGAAGATGTCACTGTGGTGTCTGCGAAGAGCACTGAACTGTTCACTGCAACAATTGTTCCGCAGTAGAGTCAATGGATTCGCCAAAAGTTTTCGACGCATTTTTTACAATTATTATTATTATCGTTCATTACCTACGATTTTTCATGAAAAATAAATGCCAGAACCCATGCAAAACCAATTTCGTTCGCGTTTCCATTGATTTTTTCTATGTCACAAGTTTTCGACTTTTCATCATATTCAGATATTCAAATAAACTTTTTGAACGGAATATAATAGAACTATTCTTTACCTAATAGCCTGATGTGTCCCCTGTAAAATAGCATTTGAGATTTTTAAATCGGAGCATTTTTTTTAACTTCAATTTTTTTCACAAAAAGTGCGATTTCTATCAATTTTCGTTACGTTTTGAGCTTTAAGGAGGGTCGAGCGGTACAAAGTCATCAATGAAAATATGCTGATTTTTTTACGCATTGCTATGAACGGTCCAAGTGTAACTGTAAAGTTTGAATGCGTTCGCCTTCACCGTTATCGAGAAATTTTTTTTTTTATTTGCACCATTAAACCATTGCCATTGATTCTTATGGCAGATTGAAAATAAGCGATGAATTTTAATGTTTCTAGGGTAGTTCAGGTTGGAAACGTTGCAAATTATTAAAAACTGTAGAGAATATTGTCAGCTACCTCCGTACAAAAAGGTAGACCCGAGTGAGAGGCCGCATAGCGGACCTCTCACTCGCACACGACATGCCTAGCACCTTGCGCACCACCGCCCATGTAGAGTGAACCAATGAGGCCGACGATGGGGCCAACCGCAAAGCCCACGATGCCACCATTGGCATGCGAGTCTGGCCAGATCATATATCGAGCCTTGGATGATAAGCTCGGCCCAATGGTGGCAGCTTATATTGGCCCGAAGGTCATTCATGATGCTTGGCCGATGATTGGTTTTTAATGTAGGCCCTCGATAGGTTACTTATATGGGACGAGAATGGTTTTATCGTATACTTTTTTAATATTGTAAAAATGGTAATATCCCGATCCCTTTTTTATGCTTTGCATTTCTGTAAGAGATTATATTTTATGTATTTTCTCTTGCAAGAACTCTCAAAGGGATCATACTCAGCTAATGTATTGCCTAAGCATTTATTGACTATAGAGTACGGAGCCCAAAAATAATACGCATCTGTTGCCCGAATTAAAGGTGTCATTTCGCATGCTCTTATATTGACACCCGGGTACACGTCCGCTTGTGAGACATAATTTGGGTCGACGCCATCTAGCGTCGAAATCGGCTGGTTGATGGCCCAATGCTGGCGTCACATCGGCAGACTGACGATTGGCTGGTTGATATTCGGCCGAACATTGGCCTAAAATTGGCAGACCAATGGTTCGTCAATCCATGCATCAACAGACCAACAGTCGGCGAATCGATTTTTGGCTGAAAATTGACTTAAAATCGGCAGACCAATGGTTGGTGCGTTCATGTTCCGCCGGACATTGACCTTAGACGACAAGCCAACAATTGGCGAGTCAACACTCGGCCGAACATTGGCCGCAAATTGTCTAAGCAACCAATAGCGAGCCAATACTTCCCCAAACATTGGCCGAAAATCAGCCTACCAATAATTCGTAAGTTCATGCATCAACAATCCAACGGTTGTCGAATCGATATTCGACCGAACATCGGCCTAATATCGGCAGACCAATGGATGGTGAATTCGTGCTCGGTCGAACATTGGCCCCAAATCGACAAACCAAATAGCGGTTCTCCCAGCTCTGGCGCTTGGCTCATATGTCATACGGCGAATAAAAAAGAGGTTATAGGATCACGATACTGTGTCCGGCCTTTTTGTGCGTGGTATAGGTTTGTTGCGGTTTCTGAAATACTACTTTTCGAAGGAAAGAACACATCATACTATGAAGAAAAAAAATTAAGACAATCCAAGATTCAGGCCGAGCTCCTTGTACTCCAAAATTCAGTCAGAGCTAGACACTGCATTTTTTCGAACTTCGATGCAACAACCATAATGTCGAATGAAAAAGGATCGTTTTAATTTTTTGTATACTTCTTAATACATCAAAGCATAAGACCGACCAGGTCCCAACTTCCGGAACGCACTCGCTATAGCCGAAAATTAAATCCGCGCAAGATACGGCATTTTTTCGAACTTCGATGCAACAACCATGACGTCGAATGAAAAACGGTCATTAAAAGGTAATTGTATCGTTTCGCCAACACTGGCCTGCTCGTCGGCCATTTTCGTTCAACCGGCAAAACCTCCATGGGCGAGCTTATCCCCTCCGAGTCTCGCGCTTGACCCTCCTTGCGGGCCATTTTCACCCCCTAAACTTTAATAAAACCAAATTTGCCGCATACCATTATCTTTCTTATGAAAAAACGAAGAGATTCAGGTGCGGCAAAACCCATTTACTGCTTATAGAACTCTTCTATGTAGAAGGAATGCGTGGGGTACATATGTACCCCAGTTATGAGTTAGAAGGTAGAAAAAATGATATTTGAACTCTAGGCTTAAATTGTACTTATCAATGTTATCGTACAAAGTTTTTTATGTTTACTTGAGCGGCGATCAGAATCGATTCCAATTTAAATCGCCTATTTTTTTCGTCTTATCGCGCTCGATACGATTGACTGTAATTACCGTGGATATGGCAACCGATAGGTAAGAGGCGCGGACTGAATTCATCATACATCATACATCCATACTGTTAATAGATTAGATTACATCTAATCTATTAACGTAACAATATAAATTTATTTTTTAAATATGCAAATCAATAAAATAAGCATATTGATGGCACGACACTAATGAACCGCTTCGCACGCTTGCGACACGTATTTATTTTTACCGTAACTCGACTGATTCCTAAAGGCGAATTCAATTGCCGGCGATGCGATGTAATTATCGTATAAAAGAAGTAATTCATATGAATTATTGCGCCTTGGCAAATACGATGAAAAAATATGCGTACATTTGCAACGGCATTCTTTAACATTTAAACAGTAGTGTCGCGCGGTTCATTTGTATTTGTAACGCTATTGACGTATAAACGGACATCATGATAGTGACCGATCTTTACCAATGCAAAAATTATAGTGAGGAGCTACAATTCTCTTTTTCTTTTTTTTTACTTCAAAGTTCTTGATGTATCTTCTTGTCTTCTTTGTGCAGAAAACTTTATAAATAAAAGAATAAAGAAGGTGATGGTAATTTTTGTTTTTAAACCCATTTTAAAACAATTTCATAACTCGGCTATCCTTTTTTCGATTCTGGCCAAACAGTGTCGGTGATAACACGACTTGTGTGCGAAGTTTCAGCCCGATCTCGTACAAATTTTGCAAAGGTAACACTAGAAAGTTTGATTCTTCTGAATATAGTCATTCGACGTTTTGCAACACCCTGACCAAAAAAACATATTGACAAAAATTATCCTACAAGAAAGCAAAGTTGGTTGTTCTGTGTCATTTGAACTCACTCTGAGTAGCCCACAGGGTACCATTCTTCAAATCACGAAGATATCGCCGAACCTGCTTCTTGCACGGTCCGTCCGGTAAGGTCGATGATCTTGCGTATGCGACTGGAAGTAGAGGAACTTTCTCGAACCAGGGAATGTCCGACTGTTCCGATTGATCCCTCATCGTTTCGTAGAGATTCCCAGAGGCTTTTAAATCATCGGTCTTCTTTTTTCCATCCCCAAGGTCACCGAGAGAAGTTCTTTCATGTTTTCTTCCTTCGGTGCTTTCGTTTACTTTCACTAATCCCTCACTATTGGCATTATACCCTGACACGTTGCCGCTCGATTCAATGATCGATAAAACTTGTAAAAAAGCGTATAGAACTATGAGCCGTGAGATCATTTCCGTGTACACAGTGTATTGCCCCACGCGTTGTGACGCTGTTTAATAAGTTTCGCAGGGCTAAGGAAGCCTTTGCGCAAGTATGGCTGAAAAGTCCTCGATCACTTTTAAAGGCGACTCGAGTCAGTCAATAGCTCTTCCCTCTACTAGCTTTCCACTTTAGGAGTCGCTTATCCCAGTATCTCAATTTTACTACAACACTGATCTCAACAGTGCTCCCACGCTTCGACAAAACTTATTGTTCATCCATTGTACAAGACTGAAGCTTCCTGAACCGATATCAATCTTATCAAGTACAAAATTATTATTATGAAGACGGGAACAAAAATTGCCGCGAACGCGTCTCCCACCTTTCCGCTATCTACAAGTTTATTTCGATTACTCCGCTTAATCATTCATTCCGTTCAATCAGATGGCTGCATTTTTTTCTGATTAAAACGATGTCTTCAGCGTCAAGCTATTCAACTCGGTTACTTCGTTATTTGAACAGTCGATTTGTGTCACGACGTTTCGGAGTTTATCACACGTGTGGTACTTCGACGGGTGTTGTATTCGTTAACTTATCATCTTCTTGTTTTTCATTCTCGAAGAAATCTTGGCGGAGGCGTGATGTAAAAGACCGATAGCGCCCGACGGTATGTCCAAGTCGTCGGATTACAGATAAGGGACCGATTGAGAAATAACTTTTAACTTGATGAAATTCCGTAACATTAAATTCTTATTATCGGGGCTTGTAAATCGTAACGAATGCATTTTATAGTTGCCATTTATGTATATTGTTACGTCCTGCCCCTCGGGTAGTACTATTTTATTGATTAACAATAATTTAATTTTCATAAATTAATCATTTCTCACGAATCTCATATCCGCTAAAATTAGAATAAAAATATTTTACTTCAACTTCTTTTCTGACGATCGAATTATGCATATACACCTAGAGAATCAATTACCAGTAAACCAGTCGGCAATTTCCAAACGATCAATAAAATAGCTGTTTTGTTTTCTTAAAAATATTATATTTGAAGGTACTTTTTATTTTATTCAATATTCTGTCACTCTTATAATTATCGTACAATGTAAAACTGTATTTTTCAATTAATAGAAAACTCAGTAAGTTCGCACTTAAACTTTCGCGCGTAGACTTAGAGGCTATGGCAGAGCTAGCAGCGTCGCGCCATACCGGCAAGGTTAGGTACGAAGTCAGCGATCAGTCGAACCTCGATCATTCCCTATCGAATGCTATCGACTTACGACTCCTTTCGCATGTGTACTTTGACTCTGCCCTTAGAGCGTGTTTCCGAAGAGATCGTTGACTCGAGTATTACATTCTCTAGTACCAATTGAATTAAAAATTGCGAATTGTGGTATAATTGCTTCGAGATGGGCAAAGACCCAACGAAACGCTATGCCCAAAAATTCAGAGATCAATGGCTCACGGACGTGCAATTGAAAGAATGGATCGTTCAGGTATATGTGGTTTATACGGTGTATCAGATTCAACAAAAGTCTTCCAAAATGTTATTGTCACAACCGGTGTTTACATTTCACAACACGCACTTTAATGGCAAAAAACAGGTAGCAGGCAAGGATACGAGAGCCCACTGCAAGTTCTGCAAATGCGAATTAGCAGCAAAATACGTGGATCTGGTGAATCACAGCAAAACATCCAAACACATAAAAGCTGCAGAACCATTCTCTTCGCAACGGCAACAAACATTGTCGTTTCGTGATCAATCGCCGAGTTCATCAGCTGCCGAGGGATCGATGGCACTTTTTCTCTGCGCACATAGCGCGATCGTCTCGTATGATCACCTGGGAGAAGTATGTCAACATCACTTCGAGCACAACGAGGCGGCGAAGGGCATGAGAATGCACAGGACGAAGTGCAGTGAGCTGATACAAAATGTACTCAGTCCTCACTTGAACGACGAGATACTGAGCGATATCGGGGACGGGAAGTATAGTCTACTATTAGACGAGTCGAACGACGTGTCCGTCAATAAATTATTGGGAATCGGTATAATTTACCACAGCGATAAACAGGGGAAAACGATCTCGAGTTTTCTAGCACTGGCAAAATTGGAAGCGTGTGATACCGAGAGTATCGACAATGCGTTGAAAAAAGTTCTCGAGGAAATGCGATTAAATTTGCAAAATTTGATGGCGATCGGGGCAGACAACGCATCGGTGATGGTCGGGATAAATAACGGCGTTTATGCAAAGCTAAAAGCAGAAGTTCCGTCGTTAATATTGATCAGGTGTCTCTGCCATTCGTTGCAGCTCGCCGATTCACATGCGATGTCAGGCACACTTCCACGAAATCTCGAATTTCTAATTCACGACACCTATAATTGGTTTTCAAAATCCGCTCTGCGTCAGATCAAATATAAGCAGCTTTACGAGACGATCAACTGTAGGGAACGTCCTTTACAAATTCTGCAGGTTTCGGACACAAGGTGGCTCTCTATAGAGGCGGCTGTAGATAGAACCTTGCAACAATGGCTCGAGTTAAAAACTCATTTTAATATGACGAGATTGTCAGAGAAATGCTACACCGCGGAGATTTTATATATGTATTGCGACGAGAAGAATATGTTGTACTTGTTGTTTCTCGAACCGATTTTGTCTAAGATCCAAGTCGTGAACAAAGGTTTTCAAAGTGAAAAAAACGATCACATGAAACTTTTTAACGATCTTACGATCGTTGTTCAAGAAATTTCGAAGAAATTCCTGTTGCCGTCGTGCAGGATAGACCCTCTGCTGAATTCAATCGACGATTATCTTGATCCTAAGCCAAACTTGGGATACTCGTTCGAGAAGAAAGTAGAGCAGCTCAGGAAGGATGGAAAAATGAACGCTAGCGATGAGCAAGTGAACCGTGAACGATGTAAATCATTTTTACTTAGCCTCTTCAAACAGCTGAAACAACGATTGCCCGAGAACGTGGCAATTCTAAAAAAAGTATCGCTGTTGTCAGTGGATAATGTATTGAAAGCGGTCAAAGAACCAATACAACCTTTACTCCAGTATCTGGGTGGTTCAAGAGACATCGATGCAATCGAATCGCAACTCTCAAGAATTAATTTAATCGACTGGACAAATAAAACCGATACAATATCATTTTGGAACGAGGTGAATAAATACAGGGACGCATCTGGAAGTAATCCGTTCGGCGATTTGGCGTCTTTTGCTCTGTCGATGCTTATTCTCCCGTACTCAAACACACAAGTGGAGCGCCTATTCAGCCAACGAAATCTGGTGAAAACTAAAACACGTAACAAGATGTCAGTCAGCATGACGAACGCGATCTTGACGATTCGCTTCGGAATAAAAAGAAACGAGAAATGCTGCGACAACTACGTTTTGCCACCAGAATTTCTACGTCGAATTGGTACCAAAGAAGCGTACACAAAAAAAGCGGTCGAGCCGACCTCGCTATCAGCTGATTGCAGAAACGAAGAAATCATCGATTTTTTTTTCGATGAGCAATATTAGATTTAAACGAGTTATTTGGATAATTTTATCAGTGATAATATATTACTGATAACACGTTCGATTTCGTTAACTTATAAAAAATGTGACGAGTCCCATCGTATAATGAAACAAATACTTTTAAGACAATTTGAGTTTGCTTGTTTCGCTTTATGGTTTGAATTGAAGCGATTGCTATTTTGACGCGTGCGAATCGATTGCGAGATTTACGCGATTTGAATCTTCTTGTAAATGAACGCGCGCGCACAGATTATACAGGTGAGCGGGGGAAACCGGGACCGACAATCGGGGTTCATCGATGGGGCGTATTGGAAAATTGCATTCTTTAAAACGCGACTTTCAATAACTTTTAGAACGTCCCATTTTTCCCCATCGATGTGTTATATCCGCAGCAACTCAGTTCGCTACTCTGGGTTTTGCGGGAGAGCCGTTAGCTCTTATGATTCGGGATTTATCCAGTTAAGGGTTAGAACCCAAGAGAATTATAATCGCACGATTTACTATTTATTATAGTTTATTAGAGAAATCTTCCAAATAGTTTATTGCGACAATGTTTATTAGAGTCTATTACAGAAATCTCCGTTAATTAGAGTTTGTTACCAATCGTATCGAGTACACCTTGTACAGTGGTCTTCCCGTGGAAGAACTTGTCCGAACTAGTAGTATCACTTACTACCGAATTGCGTGCCCTTGCACAAGTAATTGTCACGTGAATCGTAATGTAACTAACAAAACGTAACCAACAAAACGTAACAAGCAAAACGTAACCAACCGTACAGAATCAGGAGTTCCGAAGAGAGTAGTGGGTGCCTGCTCTCGGTTCCCTATATATGGATGGAAGAGCAGGCACGTCAGCTTAATTTTAGTCGATGTCAGATATTTCGTCAGATTGCTAATTGTTTAAACAATTCTCGTTTCCGGGTAGAATACAATATCGTCAATAATTTCCCAATAGCTGACTCAGCAATTCCTGAGCTGATGCGTTACTTGCCGAGTCGCTCGCGTTTGCCTAAATGCTGACTCGACTGTACGGTGGATTTCGTTATTATTTCGCAACGACGCGCGGTCGTTGCCTGCAGCTGCATACCTCGATTCCGGTGCAATGACCTTGCCTTAATAATCGAGGTATTGAAATACCCGGGGTACAACAGATGGATCCCGATTGTCTGTTCGGTTTTGTCCCACTGGCCCATTGTGCCCCGCTCTCCCCTTTATGTATATATACACCTGAATTTCATACGATATGGAGGTTACAATTTTAGTCGAATGAAACAATGGCATTCTAGCGTTGAGATGGAACGAATATATCCATATACCTAAAACGTCCTATTCGATGTTTTCGAAGTTTACGATGTTGTTACATTAAGGCCCCACAACACGGTGCGAGCGCGGGACGAGGGTACATTTTTCGTAAATTTTACAAGTAAACTATGTGTCGAAATTTTTTAATAATTCTCGTGGTCAATATATACATATAGAAGAGTGTATAAAAAAATATTTATCCTAATACACAGCGTTGTTTGCGGTATACGTCCAGTCAAAAAGTGCACTCCGGCTAAATTGTTGCTCGGCGGTCGACATCGATAAAGCTATACAGTTCATCTGAAAAATAAAAGAAAATTTATTTAGAAACTAGACACTTAGGTTTACATTATGACGTAGGGAAAACCCGATATCACAAAAAATAAAAAAATGGCGGACCAGCAAATTTTTTACTTCAAATTTCACGAAATTTTTTGTAGTGTTTATATTTTTCTAAAACAGAAGAGGACCGTTTAAGAAAAAATCGCTACGTGGAGACGTAGAGACTGGCTTTGCGAACAATTTAAAACTTGGCCCATGCAAATTGGATGTATAGTTTTTTAAATATGTCGTCAACAAGGTTGAAAAAAGTATTTTCGAGAAAAACGCGTTCAAAGTTTTGGTAACGAATAATTCGTACGTAAAAGCTAAATTTTTTCTTGTCTGTTATTATAATGTTTCTCACCGTTAGTCTGCTATTCCTGAACCATAGAACAGCTCGTCAGTATCCATAGATTGATTGGTGTTTTGATTTTTTCCACGCAAACGACCCTCATGCGTGCTTTTTTTGGCTTCGAGGTCGGCGTCGAATATACGCTTCTCGTCCATGATTTCACAATATCGATAGAGCGTCTCGCCAATTTTGATATTTAACACCTCCAATACATTTATGAGGCCAATATAGCCATTGTTAAAAAGTATTGAGGCGATATTAGCGGCAGTTTCAACAGTGGGATTGCCGTTCCACGATGCCTTTGGCGAAAATTTCCATATAACGGAGTTTAAACACTCGTTGTTATTCTGATTAAAACCACCTAAACATTGTTCAAGAAGTTCGTTCTTACTGAGGGCCACGTATATCGGTTTTATTGCTTCAGTAACATCTGCAGGCAATGCAGGTTTATGTGTGGACCATGCAGGCCAACAAAGGGTCGGTAGGTAGCAGACTCGGTCGGCGGCCGCACACCTGCCGCTCGGCGCGGTCGCTCGCTTTGAACCGTTTCACAGAAAATGCTGTATCTTCGTCAATTTTACAAATTTCTTCAAAAAATTTTGTGAGAACATTCTTAACACATGCATCATTCAGAAAAAAGGAAAAAAAAAACAATTTGCACCGTGTTGTGGGGCCTTAATCAGCGTATATTTTTATTTGAAAATGTATAGGTTGCACCCGAGATTCACGCAGAGACAGGTCCTAGCACGGATCAAAACTAATTCAAGTCGACAGCGAACGAAATGAGAACTTGAGCGATTATGAGCTGAAACGTTCAACTGCATTCTGTGTGGATCCAAAAGATTTCGATCAGGTGATCAATTTGGAGGATTTGTCAGTCTTGATACAACGAAGTGAAATCCCCGAGGGAATACGCATCCATCAAGGCATCGGCAATACTCAACAACAAATAGTGAATGACACGAACGGAGCGTTTGGAGAAACTACACAATCTCCGCCACATAAAAAAAAACCAAACTCCTCGATAGCATTCACTCCAGTTCTAGTTCGACTTCGACATCATGCAAAATTAAAACCAGTGCATCTGTAAAGATCGCCAGTAACAAACTGAAGTGTAAAGCGGTAAGATTTTACTATCCATTATCGTTTATAAATTTTTCGTTATGTCCTAAATTTTCGACTACATTGGATATACTACTTTGAGATGTTATTTTTTACTTAAACAGGAATTGGAACTTTTTTTGTCAAGTTGCAAAAGTGGGCTGGATGTCTTGAGCGATTTTGACAAAAATGAAAAGCTCAACGAAGCTGCGCGTCGCAAACTAACGTCCGTAATCGTCCAGCATTTGATGGCCGTTCATGGTCGCGACTTAAAAAACGAGCACTTCTAAGCCGTGGCGGAGCTAATCGTGGAAGTATTTCCAACAGAATCTGTGGTATGTACAATATCAATACCTTCAATAAATTCGCAAGTACCATTGATTTCAAAACTTAACTGTGGATTTAATTCAGGAGGCCTATTACATAGCACCGCATGCAGAGGTTGTTAAGCAAAACACCTCCAAAGGTAAACTGCCTTATAAACATAGCAACCTGAAGACTGCTATGAACGAGAAAGGATTGAAAACTCTGGAATCTTCCTCCGACAAGACCTCGACGAAAGTTATAACAACGGAAAATCGTAACTACTTCACTTTGTATCAACTATTTTCTCGCATATACATTTTACTCCCATCTATGAAGATAAGTAAAAATTGTAGCACGTTTGCAGAATAGTAACCACTAGTTATTACGGTATTCAGCATTATCCGCTGTCCGACAGTATCCTATCCACCCTTATACCATCTTACTAATATTGATTTGTTGTAGTATTGCCAGAGCAACAGTTCCTCGAATCCCAAGGATGGCTTAGAAGTTACTCAGAGCCGTGGACGGAGCTACTGAAGCGCTGGACGATAACGGCCCCAAATCGGGTTCTCCAATTTGCAAACAAAGATCTTCCCATCAACGATATTCTCAAGGAATGTCCGCTCTTCAAACATCCATTAGGATACACCTTAGTATATAAATCTTCTTTGGCGATATTTTCGATAATTATTTCGAATCTTAATTGATTGAAATTACCCATTCTTAATACGACTCTTTTCTCGTAGGTTTCAATTGATTTTAAGCTCCTGTTTCCGGAGAACAGTCTCGATCTTCTGAATGGCTGGCCTGGTAGCAGAGAAACTCATCGATATTATGAGAGCGTTCAAAAAAAGACAAGCACTCGATCGCACATCAGATTCTAAATAGTCTTCCGTCAGCGACCTTGGAAGGTAATGGACATTAAAAAATAATAACAAATATCATAAAATAAATATAATTATAAAGAATGTAATGTAATAAATACTAATAATAATCACATAAATGATGTAACGGTGTATTTACAGATGGTAAAGATGTTGTTGCAATGCACTTATTGCCAACCTTGCTACCGGCAGCGATAATTCGAGAAAAGGCGAGATCGTGGAAACCAACGATAGCACAAGCTTAAGAGACGTTTGCTGTGCACGTTAAGGTAATTCAAATTCTTAATCAATAACCGAAACTAAGGTTTACTGCGATACTAACAGACGACTTCTTTCTTTTTGAGGATTCCGTAAGCATGCAAACTTTCCTCGAACAGAGGAAAAAAATAATGAATAACTCATGCGACCGATACAACCGTGCGTTATCATCGCTGGAGAGACGATACACACAGCTAAAGACTACTACGTATTGCTCGACAACGTCCAATACAAAATGAGCAACGTATTGGCGGCCGTTGACACGTGTTACAAGATTTTACACGTGATGAACCTCGTCTATCCACCCGAGGCGTTTAACACGTGGATGTTTATCCAAAGGCATTTCTACAAATTGATCGTCCAAAAGGAGAAAGTGTCGCCGTGTGTCACCGGGCTGATTAGCGAACGGTCGTGGCGAGATTACAGGTAGCGTACTGCTTCTGTTAAACCACCTTCCTTACGTTAATAGCTAATCAGTTAGAGTAGAGTGCTAACTATAGATATCATATATTGAATGCCAAAGTACAAATTCATATGACTCGATAAATTTGTCTATAGGTGATAAGGTTAAAGGCTCGTGTTCATCAGTTCCTGATTAAAATAATCACATTACTCTAGTAGTTTTCAAGATACAGATTGGATGATTAAGTTTACGTTCGTTGCTTGCGAGTGCAACGATATGTTGCTTTCTCTGTGAGTCTGCTTCGAGTATACACGTATTTGATTTCATCCTAGTTCTTGAAAGCTAATTCCGAGTATTTTTTTTATTCCTATCCGCTTTCGGATACGTAAATTGAATCATTCATATAGCTCTTAAAAGGCCATTCCGAATACGCGTATTTTTTAACTTTTTTCTTGTTCTTAAGAACCTGTTTCGAATACGTAAATTTGATATTTCACGTAGATCTTAAGAGCGCATTCTGAGTACATGTATTTAATTTCTTTTTCTTTTGCTCTTTAGAGCCTGTTTCGAAAACGGATATTGAGTTTTTTAGGTAACTCTTAAAAGCGTAGTTTCAGGTTAAAGTTTAGTGCTAAAATATAAAGTTTGACGAGATAACCTCATGAGCGATAAAGGCTCGTATTCATCAATATTTGTTGGAGATATTCACATTAGTACGTAATTTTTAAGACAGTACTCGAGAAACTTTACGTTTACGTTTATACTTTTATAGATTTTTTTTGCCAGTATGTAAGTGTTTCAATTTTAATTTCTGATGTAGCAATTTTGTTTTGGAGACTGAATAGTCGTTTCTCTCTCCCTTTTCTAAGTAGGGTACACCGTGTAGAGTATTTTTTAAGCTGGACTAACGACAGTTCTATGTTCTTCACCCTCCTTTTTCTTTGTGCTCTAGGACAATAATAAGATTACATAACAAAATACTGATTACCTATTATTGCGTAAAGCAATATAAAAATTATAATGTACTTTTGCGCATTTCGGAATCATTATGATTATTGCCGAGGCGGCTATAATACCCACTATTTTGGAGGCACTATTTTTACACATTCAGATGTATTACATCAATTTGACAAATTACACTTGTGGCCAGGATAGTTGCGAGAGAACATTTCAACGATTAGACTCGTCAATTCTGGGTAATTCGTTAATCGCTTCATTTTCGGGTACCAAACAATCTTCGTCAAATACGTCAATCTCGTCACAATCGGACTTACGTGATGACGAAATTGACTTACTTGACGAAGATTGTTTGGTACCCGAGAATGAGGCGATTAACGAATTACCCAGAATTGACTATCGATTACGAAAAATAACACACAATTATTTTTCAGAGCCGTATCTTGACAAAAGTCTATCCCGTACAGCTGTTCAAGGGATTATCGAAAGTACCTCAGAGTTGCTGTGTAACGTTGGAACCATCTTAGATAATGAAGTAACTTCAACCGATGACACTTAGGATAATATTAGAAATATTGTCGCTTTCTTGGATAGCCCATTTCACGAGGATGCAACATAATATAAAAGAATACAATCGATGAAAAACGCAAGATTTTACACTGAGAGAAATATATATTACTGGATAGCAGAAAAATACCACCCAGTAGCATATTTTATATGTCGTATAGGGATAGGACTAATTTTGTAAAGGTAAATATCTATTTATAGTATTGATAATATATTGTCCAATACTATCTACAGATAATAATAATCCCAACAATCTCGCATTGCTCACTTCAGTATATCCGCATTGTACTGAAAGGTGTTGTTTGTTTCGCATCTGAGATATCAAGGAACTTTACAATCTCGTATTCAACGATTAAATATCTTCGTATACTATTGGCTGTACGTGGTACACGCTGTACGTGGTCTTCTAATATCAGGGATACTAAGAAAGCATACAACCTAATATTGCACCATTGAATATCTTCATACGGTATGGGCTGTACGTGATCTTCTAATATCAGAGATACTAAGAAAGCTTGCAATCTATTATTGTACTATTGAATATCTTCATATGCTATCGGCTATACGTGATCTTTTGATATCAGGGATACTAGGACAGCTTGCAATCTATAATTGTACTATTAAATATTCATTTTATTCGTAATGCAATCATTATTATAGGTATAATATTTCCGGTATAAAGTACACATTTTTAATTAGTTTCAATCAGAATTATTATTTTGGAACAATATACATCTTATACATCTATACAGTTGAGCAATTTGCTTGTACATCATGAACCGATATAAAAATACAATAACTCTCAGTTAAAAATGACCCCGTGGAACTATATATACATTGCCTTTGATATTTTCGACAAGTAGTTGAGGGCAGAAATCTATCAGGTCAGTTTGCTGAATAATTTCCTCGGCAGCTGTTAAGATTACTTTATAAGCGCACAGATGATCTGTGAATTCGAACGTATGATATTTCGTGCATCGAAACAGTATCTCCTTCGTTCCATTCGCTATCAATATATCCTCAATCCTGCCAAATGTGGGCAGTTCGTCTTGCACACCGATAAAAAGTGTATAGTGCCGCTTATACAGTGTGTTATACACTTTCACCCAATCCGTCATAAAAAAATCCTTTCCTCCGTGTTTTGTACTTAATTGCTGAGTAATATGCTCCGGTAAATCATCCCTCAAATTTTTCCGAATTCCACTCGAGAAAGCCATGTCGAACCCTCGTCGTAACCTGAATCTGTTAGAAACTTTTAACTGATGTTTTAAAGCTAAGGTTTTGCATATGTTAACTCTACCTGCTATAGTATTTGATGATAGTTTCGACTCGCGGTGCTTGGACTCGTATCGCATAGGCCAGATATTAACTAACGGGCCAACTTGTTTGATTATATCGGGATAGTGCAACATGAAATGGTGCTTGGGCTTGAGCTTTCCTACGTGACGTAAATATGTATCGTGGTGTTCTCGAATTAGTGTGCGCAAATAATTATTCCATTCAAGATCAAAGTATCTCGACATCAAAAGCGACAGCAAGCGTCTTAGTTCAAGATACAATAACCAAAGTACGTTATCTTCTGGAATAATTTCACCGAAAATTATACACGCGTACCTACAGAAACAAAGCCTTTCTGAAGCAGACATTCTTAAGTTTTGATTTTTCACGTTGTCGTACGTCGCTGATGGAGGTCTGGTTTTTTCGAATTGGAAGTCGAAAGCCGCGAGCTTCGAATTAAATTCTTTTAACGTGATGAGTTTGTCAACAATTATGAATTTATAGAATATAAAGTTCATTTCATATGCACAAATTCCCTCTAAAAGGTCGTGCATAATATCCACGGATACGTTTTCGATAAGGTGAAACGACGGCAAAGTATTGAAAACGCAGAGTTCCTTTATGCCAGTTATTGCCACGTTGTTCGATTCTATGTCTATGTCATAGTTATTTCGATTTCTAAGTCTCAGCGTCGGTGCGCTTCATTTTGCACATTCTACAATAAAAGTTTGATCTGAAACTCTCAACAAAGCCTAAAATTGTATTCAACCCCAAATTGTCGCCAAGAACCAATATTAAGATGAATAAAACGTGGGTGTTTGAATCTGATATTACAACTTGGATTCCATTGGTTTGAAGACATTTGAACTCGTCGATAAGTCTCGAGAAAATTATTTTGTTGCCGAACTGTTTATGATCAGAGCTATGGAAGAGTAACGCTAAAAATATATTCTCTAAGCTGCCTTGGAAAGTCGGTGGTACAACTGGTAACGTTACATAAGCTGCTCCTAGTTTATGAATCACTGAATGCGCGCCTAAGCAATTACCCGTCTCATAATCATCGAAATACATCACGAACGGGAGCACAGTTGTTCGTGGGTGAGCTATTTTTATCATTGATGACTTTTGTTTCCATAATTCGGCTTGGATAATGTTGCTAATGACGGTGGAATTGTGCTCTTCGAGAGACTTTATATAACGTTGAATATCGTCAAGGACGTTATCGAGTTCTAAAAACTGTTTCAAGGCAAACCGTAAAGGGATATATTGAGCTGTTCTCTTAATCGGCGTCATTGAGCCATTTTTATTTTCGAATGCCTCTCCAATTGTGTATTCAATCGGATCTGTAAGATAAGTGTTCCGTATTCAACGTCGAAGTCGTGCGGCTGAATGTATCAAAAAGTTGATTAATCTCATTCGTCTCGTTTACAGGAACATTGTTTGCATTACACATGGTGGTAACTTTATTCTGTATAGCTCGTAGTGGAAGATTGACGAAACTAGGTACGTCGTCTACTATACATTGAACCTGATTTCTAGGCAAAGTAGATTTATTGTATAGCTTTGTTACGAAGGCGAGTAGTTGCGTTTCTAAAACTAGAGCAAAATCGGTTTTATCGATAGAAAGATCGTTGATCGAATCCGAAACGATTTCGTTTGGCTCTCCAGCATTACTCGACGAAGGACAATCGTCTGCGATTTGGAACGAAGACGATATTCGTTCTGTTTCATTGGCAGTCAAAATATTCTCACTAGACTCGACATTCTCGAATCTATCCGAAGATACATGTGTAGTTTTTATAGGTTGATTTGTATGAGATAGTTTAAAATGATGTCTGAAAGAATGTAATTTCGAGAAGCTACGATCGCAACCTCGTTCGGTACAGATTTCGATACAGATACGCGTCATCCTCTTTTAGATCATGGAAAATTCGGTAGTGAGCAACCAATGCTTTAACCATTGAACACGGAATTTTACAAATATAGGAACGCATTATGACTATCAAACTGTTACTATTTTATAAAACCATAGACTAAGTTTTAAAATTATTAGATACATCGTTTTACGGTGATTAGTTATCTTTGGTCTGTTACGGACAATATTATAAAGCCATTTTACAGGCAATTAAAAAATAAAATGAAATAAAAATGTCGATTCGCTAAACAAAAAGTAATAATGGAAATAAACCTTTAAGATTGTTTCGTGTCTCGGAAACTTTGTACTGCAATACAATCACTTTCTCTGGATTAAAAAATATGTGCACACAATGCGATCGCGTTAAGGACGTATCTACGTACTATTATCACGTATGTAGCGCTGCGTAGTAATCCATGACGTTTTTTTTAGTTCCTCGCAGGTTCCTTTACTTTCGCGAATACTACGCGATTACCCGTCAGTACCGTTGGTCTAGGTTGATGTACCGACACTCACGTTTTCTTCCTATAAGTAATATTGATTTATTCGTCAAGAAAATATTATTTGGAAATTGTATATTTCAAAAATTATGAGTATTTGATACGAATTTACCTCGGTCAACTGTTTCTGTGCAGACTTGAAATCCGTTATCAACGTCGCGACGACGGTGAATGACTTGTCAGTTGGCGTCCAGATATCGTAGACGTAGTGCTGAATGAAAGTCCAAATGTGCTGACAGTCAAATGGATACGCAGAGTTCAGCGCAAAAAACACTTTGAAGCAAGTGTCCATTGCTTGAAGAGCACTCGTCATTTTATATTTCGTCTCATCAACAACGACGTAAATATCCGTCAGCTTTTCGATTGGCCAGCCGCGACGATGAAAGGTTGTACCGTTGCTCCCGCTTTAAGAATCTTTGTTCGTTTTTTTTCTATCTCCTCCTCCACTTTGCCAGAATTCTGCCGGATAAGTAAACATTACGAAAAGGTTAAGTATATGTTTGTTTTTACGACATTAAAAGTAGTGAATAAAAAATCATAAATCTACCAACCTCTACGTGCAGAAAGAAACTCTTTCTGGCTTCTTCTTTTGAAGTTTTTCCACCTTAAGCTGAATTTCGTCTAGGTGCGCTGGTGGCCGCAAACAGTAATGGCAGCAAATCGATTACCTCGCTGCCTGCAAGAAAATTAATGTTACACGAATTAGAATCGATTTTTTTAAAATTATTATATTTACCTTTGAGTTCGACACTTCCGTCGCATGGAACAGTTGACTCTCCGTGCCAATTTTAATAATGATTTTGGGAAATGTACTCCAGCACTCATACAGAGCACTTGCTTTACCGCTGTACAGCTGTTCAAAGTCTGCTGTCAACAAGCTGTGGCCCTGTTGCGTTTGGAGTATAGGTATGTCGGTGAAGTATTCCTGAATCGAATGCTCAGAGAGATACGTTTGCCTCAGCTGAAAAGTCTTGCTCCAAGCATCAGTAACCTTGTCAACAGGATTTAGATTGCTCTTGGGGAATTAGAAGTTCATCCATGCTCCCTTTTCGACATCAGCGTCGATTTCGATGGGATCGTTTCTCTCTTTTTCAGATTCTCGTTGTTCTCCGAACTTCGGTTATAATTAATATATTTCGACCAAAATTTTCCGCATGACAACATACGAGGAGCGGAAGCTGTTTTCGGTTTGCAGGGGACGAAGTAAATTGCTCTGTGTTCAGTCGGGAACTCGGCGATGACCTCGTCGGCAGCTCGTGCAAATATTTCCATTGGGATTCTGTAAAAAAGATTTTACCATCAATAAGTGACAGATAACAGATATAAAACAACATCGATAACCTACACAGCTTTTGTTAACTCTGTGATGGCGGAACAGGTGATCCACTACAAGTTGTTAGCTTGCGACGATCAGATTCGCTAAACTTGTCACGATGTTGTAAGACGACTTTACCGTCCACCTCTGATTCCAGGAAGGCTTTGAAATCCTACGATCACATTGTATAGTCTATTAATATATATGTATATGAAGTATTCCATACCAAATCGACCTGGGTCTGACCCTTCACATCTTGGATTTAGCCCAAAATTTTTACATGACTGAACTTACTTTTAAAAGCACTCAAATTTTTTTTTTCAGATTGTTTATAATTATTTATAATTAAAAAAAGGAATTTATTGATCTCTACATTTTCAATGCAAAAATTCTGAAAAATCATGTGTCACATATAAGAATTTTTTAAATTTAGGCCGGAGTGAGTCGACGTCACCTTCAATTCTTTTCGATTTTTTTTTTTCGAAAAAAACAGTGAAAAAAATTAGAAGAAAAAATGCGTCGATTATGGGCTTTCGCTTGACAATTGTTATATGCAATTCTTTTGAAAATTTGTTCCGATTTTTTCGAAGTTTTTTCTTGCACTTAAAAAAAAATAAAACTTCGGAAAAATCTGAAAAAAATTGTCAAAAATCCAGTGCTGCATAAATAAATGGTCAAGCAATAGCCCATAGTCGACTGATTTTTTCTTGTAATTTTGTTCACGGTTTTGTTCGACAAGAAATTTGAAAAAATAGGAGGCCCACTCCGCCGTAAATCTTTAAAATCCTTATACGTGTCCCATTATTTTTCGGAATCTTTTCAGATTTCTAAATTGTGGGGGTCAATGGATTCTTTTTTTTATTATAAATAATTATAAACTATCTGAAATAATCTAAAATAATATCTCAGTGCTTTTGAGAGTTAGTTTAATCATACAAAAAATGGCGGGCCAAATCCAAGGTGTGAAGGATCAGATCCAGGTCGATTTGGTACAGAATACCTCATATACACATATATTCAATTTGAAATCGAAATCTATATATTAAAAGGGTGGGACGAAAAATAAATAAAAAATGTCCTTTTGGAGGAACACCAATATATATATATATATATATATATATATATATACTAGTGTATATATTATATATGAGGACCATCCAAAAGGATATTTCCGGCTGTGCAATCCATCCAAGTACTGACCCCCCACTTAAAAGAAATACGGGTTCAATACTTGGATGGGTGACCGCGAAAAACTAAATCTCCCCTCCCCCCTTTATTTTTCCAAACCCCCTTATGCTAAATGGACTTAGGCCCTCATAATTCCAAGGCCCTTTAAGTATGGACTTCAGCCCTTATTATTCTAACCCCCCCTCCCCCCTCGATCCAATACTTGGATGGGTGACCGCGGTCACCCATCCAAGTATTGGACTTAAGCCTCCGATGGACTTAAGGCCTTATAATTCCAAGACGGGGTCAGTACTTGGATGGGTGACCGCGGTCACCCATCCAAGTACTGGAATATCGTATTGGACTTAAGCCCTTATTATTCCAAGTTACCCCCCCCCCCCTCGATTCTTGACACGGCGGCGACGGCGGCGACGGCGGCGGCGGCGGCGGCGGCGGCGGCGAAATCTTTTTATATTATAGAGAGATATATATATTGTGATGATGCTTCCTGGTCTTTGACGCTTCCAGACGGGACAATCGGGGACTTGTAGGGCGAGGGGAACGGGGGAAATAATACTCCAGAGTTTTGTGTAGAACGTGGAAAAATGGCTTTTAATAATAACTCGTTCAGTGAACATTAACAACGGAATAATAATAGTAAGCAAATACTGCCGCTTCAACGCCGTTACGGGTACGTTGAAGGGGGTCGATAACCAAAAATAAACAATCTCAATAACAACCAAAAAGAAGGGAAAAGTTCGCAATGACAATGGTAATAAACAATAGCAAATAAGGGATAACGGGGCGAAAAGTTCGAAAATAAGAAAATAGAAAATTACTCAATACTCGGGGGGGGGGGGGGGGGGGGGGAAATAAGAAAATAAAAAAAAATAGTTAACGCTGGGCAGAATACAAAAGTCGAAAAGTAGTTAATACGCGGGGGAAAATACTAAGGTCAAAAAAATAAGTGCTACGCAGGGCGAAATACAAAGGTCGGACAATAATTGCTAGTCGTGGCAAAATATAACGGTCGGAAAATTCTCAAAGCTCAAAACGAGAAAAACGGGATAATCGGAAAATAATTAACTCTAAAAAAAATAGGAAAATCGAAAGAATAATCAATAACAAAACTTACGAAAATGACATAACTCAGGGTAATCGCCGGGACGGCAATTCGCAGGGTCAGTCGCAGGGAAGGGGAGGAGAGGAGGGGCTGGCCGGTGGATATTCTACACAATGCTGGTTTTACTATGGCAAACTCGGAAAAAATCTCCAAACTCGGGGAACAATCACGGATTTTTGGGCGCCAGCTACTGTATCGGTGTAGCACCGCGGCGCTCGATTTAGTTAATCGAGTGCAAAACAAACCAAAAAAAAGAACAAAAATCTATTACGTTGTTACGTCACTCGGCTAGCGGGAACGGGGGAGGGAGGGGAATGAGACTTCTCAGGCCGCAGGCACTGTCCAGGGCTTCTTGACAATATTACCTCGGCACAAAAAAGATACAACAAAATTCCAATAATTACGCAAAAAAATAGATACTGTGAACGATTTTCTGTCTCGGGGAGAACGGGGGAAAAATACGCTAACGGTCGCGCGCTGTAAATCTCCGCGATCGCCACCACTCACGCGCACACGAAAAATATAGAGCAAAATGCCGGCGCACGTGGCAGCCGGTGATCGACGGTCGAAAATTATACAATCAAAAATCACTTAAAATTACCAGGGGGGTGACGGGCAAATTTCCAGGGGAACGTGGGAAATGGGACTGTCAATCAGGTATAAATGGGGGAGGGGAAACTTAAACTGTACTCACTCAACCGGTCTCTCACGATTCTTATCGCTTACAATAATCCGTGCGACAACGTTCTCTCAACCAATTCCGTTCAATAAAATCCTCTCGGCAAAATCCGTTCGATAGTCCTTGTTTTGCCGAGTCGTTGTAATTCTCCCAGATCGGTCCAATCGTGTCCTCTATTATATTGCCTGGGGTCGGTACTCTCCGGGGATGGAGTCTGGATATCACGGGGGCTTTCCGGGTCGATATAATTTCCAAAAACTTTTCTCGTATATTTCGCTCGCCTGTCACACACTCGCTCTCTCACACGCCGTGGCTCGAAGTGAAGAAAACCATGCCGTTTCCGGCTTCTTCTCCGACCTCAGGGTCGGTCTTGCAATTTGCGATTTTGCGGCGAAAATCGATTGGTCTGTCTCGGGACTAGCTTGGCGGTGGGCGTCGTAATTGGCTGCGGTCGGTTGCGAATATTCGTCGCGACGGAAGGCCTGTCGCGACGCTCGGCGCGCGCATCCTCGGCATCGATTGGCCTATCGATCGCCGAATATTCTCCACGCCGGGAGGTGCTGGTTCCTCGCGGCGCTTGGACGAAGTATCGCACTGACAGCTCGAGTGCAATTTTACGGTGTTTACCCGCACGACACAGCTCGTCGGTTTACACTCGTTATTTCGAGCCGAGAGTGTGTCGTCGGGCTTCGGACTGGCCAGGGCGGGTCAGTCGAGTGGAATCTTCGTTGCGGTGGCCTCCAAGGGACGGACGGCAATGTTGTGGCAGTGCACCGGAGTGTCGGGCATTTTTGGAGGTTAGTGCCGGCTGCCATACCAGATTTTAATTCCTGGTCGGTTGACAATTCTTGTAGGGCCGTTCTGGGCTAGGCAGGGTCAATCTGGTCGGTGTGGAGGTCTTCGGTGGCTGCGATGGTCTTCGGGGTGTTGCGACGAGTCTTCGTTGGTCTTCGGCGAGGCTGCGACGAGTCTTCGATGGGTTGCGAGGGTTGCGTTGAGGGAGTCGAGGGACTGACAGGGTGGCAGGGAATGAGGGTAAGTCGGGGGAGGGAGGTTAACAATAATAAAATCGTTGCTTAAGTGGTAGGTATTAATTCTAATTTATTTCCCTAGGTGAGTGGTGGGACGTCGAGCCACGCTGGGGAGGGCTTGTGACGCACCACGTCACAATATATATATATATATATATATATATATATATATATATATATATATAGGAAGTTTTAATCACGTTAGGAAAAAGGGAACTATTTCCAGCGGCGTTCGCGTTGAGTCCTTTCTTCCGAGGCGGTTCTTCAATAGGCTCGTCGTTTTCTATAAACAAAATTAATAATATATTGTATGTATGTGTGGCTCGTTACTGAAATACTATCGGTTGTTAGCACTGAAAAAACCGTCACCTTTTCTTTCTGCGTTTGATTCACCGTCACAATGTTTACGTTTCTTTGAATGAGCCGCCAATTCGTGAATTTCCTTTTCAGTCAGATTGATCGAAATGTCTGTGAGTACGTCTTCAACCTACATGAAAACTTTAAAAAATCAATGCTCTGAGGCATGACACTATCCGCAACGCTAACGTCGAGTATTTATTAGTTGACTAAGAAATTTTATAATAAAAATAATCTATCTAGCCTTTCTTTGATCTTCGAACTTCTTCATAAATTTCAGCCGCAAACCGACTTGAGGTATTATTAACTTTATACTCGAGGCGTCGAGCAAATCAAATGCTTCGGTGTCGATCCCATTCTCTGTTATTAAACAAACATAGAATCATATTGAATTATGTGCGCAGTTTATTCCACTCTTCTACCAAAACCTAAATTCGACAAGGCAACCTCCACTCATTCAATGTACGCTTATCTGAAGTCATTTAATTACCCCGATAATCTTCTAAAACGAGAAACAAAAAAAAACCTCTGAATGCCGGAATGCAGGCGTCAAGACCCCATGCTCGTAATTTATCAGATACCGCTTCGTCCATCTTTTGCTGTTGTATACTATACACATATTGTGATGTGTAAAATAATATACATTGCAGTTACTATTGGCACGATGAAAAATATTCAGTCAAAGCAATATGAATGTTCACATTTATTGTTTCCCATTGACACATTCTATAATTCGATAGTTATCGCTCGTATTTCTCTACTCACGTATATACTCGCGAACCTGATTATTTCAATGCAAAACATTATTTTGCTCGAAAGAGATCTCGAATTGACACGAACACGCGGTACAGTACACGGCAGGTACTGCGCGCGGTCAAAGGTCACCGGTACAATGTAAACAGACCAATCGTGGAGAAATCAAGTGCTCGGAAAGTAATCGCTCTTCGAATATTCGCACATTCATCTTTAATATACTCCATATATTATGGGTCACAATAAATGTAGTTCCTACAACGACCTGTGAATACTATACTATACTATTCTACAGTCTAGATTGCACGGCCTTTGTCTGAGAATGAATATCGTTATCGGCTGTATTCTAAAAACGAAAGTGTCTACCTTGATAAATTTGTTTATTAAATTGTTCTTTGTGTATAAGATTTTATCATCTGTATACAAACGAACAATGCAAACAAACATTCCATCTCTAAAATCGCCGTGAACGATGAGCTGTTAATATTGACCTAATACACCGTCGCAAATTAAATCCATTGTTACCCGCAATCAGTAAACAATAGAATTATATTTACTGTACTCACCTGTGCTGATTCTTAATTCGCCGTTTTCACTTTACACACAAAAACAACAAAACAGAAATCGTTGTGCGCCACGCGAGCCCGTGCTGTTGCTCGCCACAGTAGCGACTGACAAACAATGGACGAACTCTATATCGCTCGATTCCCCCCTGAAACCCACTCCAGTTTTTTCAATATCTGGATACTAACGGCGATAATACATTATCCTACACGTTTCAACATGCTTCACACGTACATTCCCAGGCAAAAGTGAGATTCAGTGAGGATTTGAACACTTTCTAATGGTGTAAAAATCTCAACAAAAAAAAATCAACTGTATTAAAATTGCCAACAACATTAATTTTTCATAATAATAATGTCAAAAAGTTATTAACAAATTGCTAAAAAAAAAGTTCAACAAATAATCAGTATTTCTTTTTTTCCTCTTTTCAAATGAATTCATTGATTTTTAGAAGGCACATACATTTTTTCAGAATTTTCTTACATTTTTGAATTTTCCGTATTGATTTTTTTTAAAGCCATTACTACGGAATTGTTGGCGCAATCGCCTCCAAACTTTTTGTGTGTACTGTGGAATCATGATACGGAAACATCGAAATTTCGTACCTCTACATCGAATTTTCAAATTTTCAAATTTTCAAAAAATTAAATTTGAAATGTAAGAAAATTCTGAAAGAATTCATATGAAGTCTCAAAAATCAAGGAATTTATTTAAAATGCGGAAATAAACAGTCTGATTTTATTTAACAATCAATTCTTTTAATCATTTGTTATTTACTTTTTGGCAGTATTATTGTGCAAAATCAAAGGTCTTGACATTATTAATACGGCTGATTTTTTTTCAGAGTTTCGGTATATCGCGAAGTACTGAAATTTTGATCGGATGAAACTTTTGGTTAGGCATGTATGTGTGATACATCCTTCAGTTCCATATGTTATATGTTCCATATAACATGCAATCCATTATCCCGCTTAATACATCTTTATATTGCAATTGCGACTGTGATAAGAAATACTATCTAAATATTAATAATGAAACAATGCGTTATGTCAAAATTGATATCCATAACACTTCAGATCATTGCCATTGCCATCTGCAAGTTCTACATAATGTCTACTATTTAGTCACTATGTGGATTGATTCAGCTAATATCTGTGCATATAATCGTAGGTATTCAGTTGGTAATAATGTCCTGAAAGTTTTTTATGATACGACGTTTGTATCTAGAAATACCTGCGATTGTAGTGACTATTCCTTTCTTAAAAAAGACATGGCACTCGAATCGAAAAATCGAAGTTCGAGATAAAAGTCTCGAAAATTATCGAAATCATGGAACCGCTATTCGTGACCAATCAAAATCTTCGGTTTATGCGACGTCATCGTCCACACATATATAGCACATGTACGATGTTGATTCCTAACCTAAGAACTACTAAAAGTCAAGCGCGAGCGGAGCGAGCGCGGTGTTGCTATTTATTAAATGGAAAAGAAACATGATCAAAGAAAACGTTCAAGCGCGCGCGCAGCGCGCGCGGTGTTGCTAGTCTGTATATAGTACACATTAGTAATTCGTCTCTACAATAACAGAACAGTGGCGGGAACAATATAACAGTGCAAATATGCGATTGCTCATAGTATACAGTAGTATCCACATACGAATGGTTGCAATAAATATTTGCACTATCTTAGATATTAAAAATCTTACAATTTTTTCCCCAGTGTATGTGGCACCAAAAAAAAATATTCATTCGCCAAAGAATCGATGACATAGTTGTCGACGGGAGAATTGTAAGAGTGCCAGTTAAAGTCACTTTAACGTTCGTGCCTATGCGGATAGTGTTTAAAACTATTTTTAGTTGTCCGAGAATCTTTCAAATCGCACATACGTACATGCACGAGCAGCATTCCCATATTATCGTCCATGATATAATTCACACCTCATTTTGGAAAACTAAACAACGTCAATTATTGACCGATAAATGCGTAATCCCGATATACATTGTGACGGTGCGTCCTGGTTCTTATCGTTCCCAAACGGGACAACTCGGGGGAATATATGGCGGGGAAAAGGGGGAAATAACACTCCAGTATGTTGTGTAGCAAGGTGAAGAAAAATAACTTTTAATAATAAATCGTGTTCAATAACGGTTAACAAATGATAGGCCGTTTTAACAATGATCATAAAGGGGACGGTCGCAATAACAATAATGATAACCAATTCACAAAAAAAAAATAAGAGCGGAGGGCAACAAGTTCAGTGGTGATAAGAAGAAAAAAAAACGGAAATAATCACTACGCAGGGAAAATAAAAGAAATCGAGAAATATTCAGTACTCGGGGGGGGGGGGGGGGGGAAGATAAGAAAATAGAAAAATCGTTAACGCTGGGCAAAATACAAAAGTAGAAAAAAGAAAAATAATTAATACGCGGGGGAAAAATCCTAAGGTCGAAAAAGAAAAAAGTAATGACTACGCAGGGCGAAATACAAAGGTCGGACAATAATTAAAAGGTGGGCAAAATATAATGGTCGGAAAATTATTAAGCGCAAAAAAAAGGAACGAGAGAATTGAAAAATAACTCAATAACAAGACTTACGAAAATACGCTGGTTTACGGTAATTGCCGGGACAGCAATTCGCAGGGTCGATCGCAGGGAAGGGGAGGGGAGGAGGGGCTGGCCGGTGAAGATTCTACACAATACTGGTCTCAAAAAAAACTTCTCAAAACTCGGGGAATAATCACGGATTTTTGGGCGCCAGCTACTGTGTCGGTGTAGCACCGCGGCGCTCGATTAAATTAATCGAGTGCAAACCAAACCAAAAAAAGAAAAAAAACGAGGGAACAAAATCTATTAAATTTTCACGGCACTCGGCTAGCAGGAACGGGGGGGGGAGGGGGATGAGACTTCTCAGGCCGCAGGCACTGTCCAGGGCTTCTTGACGATATTACCTCGGCACGAAAACAAAATATGCAAAGTTTCAATAATCACACAAAAAAAAGTAAATATTACGAACGCTTTTACAGTCTCGGGTAGAACGGGGAAAATTATGCTAACGGTCGCGCGCTGTAAAATTCCGCGATCGCCACCACTCACGCGCACGAAAAATATAGAGCAAAATGCTGGCGCACGTGGCAGCCGGTGATCGGCGATCAAAAATTTATACAATCCAAGAAATGCTTAAAATTACCAGGGGGGTGATGGGTAAATTTTCGGGGGGGGGGGGGGGGGGGGGGGAAACGTGGGAAATGCGACAGTCAATCGGGTCGAAATGGGGCTGGGAAACTCAAAATGTACTCACTCAACCTGTCGCTTACACGTCGTGTCGCTTACAATAGAATCCGTGCGATCACGCTCTCAATCAATCCGTTCGATAATCCTTAGTAATTCCAGTCGAGATAATTTACAGTATTGGGTCCAAATCGTGTCCGTGGGCGTACAATTCCTCGTCAAATTCGATACAATACTCTCCACGCAGGAGTCTGGTATAACGTGGCTTGCCGGGTCGATATAATTTCCAAATCTTTTCTCAATAATTTTTCCTCGCCTGTCACACACTCGCTCACTCACACGCCGTGGCTCGAAGTGAAGAAAGCCATGCCGTTTCCGGCTTCTTCTCCGACCTCAGGGTCGGTCTTGCAATTTGCGATTTTTCTGCGAGAATCGATTGGTCGGCCTCGGGACTAGCTGGGCGGTGGGCGTCGTAATTGGCTGCGGCCGATTGCGAATATTCGTCGCGACGGAAGGCCTGTCGCGACGCTCGGCGCGCGCATCCTCGGCATCGATTTGCCTATCGATTGCCGAATAATTCTTCACGCCGGGAGGTGCTGGTTCCTCGCGGTGGGCTGGGGAACTGTCGCTTCTGACAGCTCGAGTGCAAATTTTACGGTGTTTACCCGCACGACACAACTCGTCGGTTTACACTCGTTATTTCGAGCCGAGAGTGTGTCGTCGGGCTTCGGACTGGCCAGGGCGGGTCAGTCGAGTGGAATTTTCGTGGTGGTGGCCTCCAAGGGACGGACGGCGGTGTGGAAGCAGAGCATCGGTTTGTCGAGATTTGTTTGGAGGTTAGTGCCTGGCTGCCGTACCAGGCTTTAATTGGCAATTTTTGTAGTCGGATTCCGGGCCTGGCGAGGTCAGTCTGGTCGTTGGTGGAGTCTTCGGGTGTCTGCTTTGGCTGTAGTGGTCTTCGGGGTGCTGCGGTGAGTCTTCGTGGTCTTCGGTGGGCTGCGCTGGATCTTCGTTGTCTTCGGTGGGCTGCGCTGGATCTTCGTTGAGTGAGCAGGGGGAGGACTGACGGGGTAGCAAGGGATGAGGGTGAGTCGAGGGGAAGGTTTAACAATAATTCAGTTCGGTGCTTAGATAATAGATTCTAATCCTAGTGTATTTGTTTTAGGTGAGTGGTGGGACGTCGAGCCACGCTGGGGAGGGCTTGTGACGCACCACGTCACAACTCCCCCCCACTTGCCGAAAGTACGTCTCCTGACGACTTGAGCAACAGATTCATACCGGGGACTAGCAGGGTAGGATTTCTGGGAGGGGTGAGAGGGGCTGGCGGGTCTACGAAAAATATAGGAATGCAGTCTGGTAATTTTAATAATACTGGTTTTACTCGTCCTCAGTCTTCTCTCCTCTTATTTACACCTGTCATCCACACAACTAAAAATGAAACAGCTCTTTGGTACCGCTGGTGTGTGATGACAGTCATGAGATCAGAACAAAATAATAATAGTACAAAAGAAAATAACTGACTTGAAAGAAAAACAAACTAAATAATTGGCCTCTTGGTGGCAAGTACTGGGGGGGGGGTTCGGGGAGAGAATAACGGAAGGGAGGAGCATTGAACAAGATGCGGAAGAAAAAGCTGATAAGCGAGGGTCGTCTACGGGAAAGATAGGGTTTTTTTTTTTTTTTTTTTTTTTTTTTTTTTTTTTTTTTTTTGGCGGGACTGTCGTTCAATGGGTCGGTCGGGGACGGTTCTCGAGGCGGGTCGGGCATTTTGCGGAGCGGTGGTCGGACTTTCCGCAATTCCAGCACCGTGAGGGGTGCCTTACATGGCTTACTTCGGGTTTGGGGCTGACGGGGTGGGTGAGTTGGAGGGACATCAGGGCGGGCACGGGGGGTGTGGGTCTGCTTGACGCTTGGGGCTTCGGGGTTCGGGGGAGAGCGCGGGTTTGGGGAGCTGGGGGTGCTAGGGGTAGGGACATCAGGGCTGGGGCTTGGGGACTCGGGGTTCGGGGGAGGGGGCGGGTCTGGGGAACTGGGGGTGCCAGGGGTAGGGACATTAATGCGGGGGCTTGGGGACGGGCGGGAAGTCGACGGGGAGCGGGTTGGGGGCGGGTTACGAGGGGAGCAGGGGGGGGATTGGGTTTTTGGGGAGTGGAGCTGGGTTTTGGGGCTTTCGGGGGATATATGAGTGTGGGGCCGTGGTACAGGGGACCTGGGGGGAAGGTGAGCACCAGCTTGGGGATGGCGCCGGTGTGGGCAAGGGGATGGGGACGAGCTGGGGGAGTATTTTTCGGGGCGGGTTTAGGGCTGTCTGCGGCGCAACTCGTAGCTGCGCTCCGGGGGGGCGGGAGGTCGGTTAGCGCTCCCACGAGGGCGACCTCGGGGACGTCGCGGTCTCTCGGGGCCTTCGTTGGTGGCGGGGTCGGTGTTGGCAGTTGGGTCTGGCGGGCTGGCTGTCTCTCGCTCATCCGGGGTGGCAGGATCTCGACCTCTGGCAGGTGGTAGCCGATGGCGTCCCGACGGGCTTCGGTTGTGCGGAGTCCGCCGCGTCCGTGCCGGCTCGTCATCCAGGGCAGTCTCTCCATTCTGTAATGACGGGGAAGGGGACTTTAGGGTCTGACTATTATCCGGGGCTGGGGCAAGGGGGGGGGTGGCTGGGGGTAGGCCTAACGGGGGAATGTCTGCGATGTTTGGGGGAGGGTGGTAGGGCTTCAAATCTTTAATATGGACTTTCGGGCGGATATTTTTGGAGGGTATATTTAATTCGTAAACAATAGGGGCAGCTTATTGGTAATTTCATAGGGTCCGCGGTATCTGGCGGCAAGCTTCGCGGCAAAGTTCTGCGCGCCGGACGAAAGCACGCGATTCTTCCGGAGTACTAAGTCTCCTACGTTGTACTCTCGATCGGATCGCCCTTGGTTATAATATCGCGCCTGTCGTCGCGCGGCTAGGGATAAATTACGGTGCACCCAGTCGTGAATTAAGGGCAGTCGGGTCATTCGATTTTTCCAAACGGCTGGGTCTGTCCGGTCTTCGACGGTCGGGGGGGGGTATTTCATTTCTGATGCTTTTTGCAGGGCGAGGGTTTCGGCCGAAATTTAGGAATGCAGGGGTCATCTGGGTGGAGGCTTGGACGGCGGTGTTGAGGGCAAAACACAATTCGGGGAGGTGGGCATCCCATGTCTGGTGGTCGTCACCTATATAGGAAATAATCATGGTCTTAAGGGTTCGATTAACTCGTTCGACGGGGTTGGCTTGGGCATGGTAGGGAGGAATGGTGGTCTGTCGGATGCCGTATTGGGATAACTGTGTGGTCATATATCGGTTTACAAATTCTGTACCATTGTCTGTCAGGAGATATCGGGGGCATCCCCAACGGTTCAGGACTAATTTTTCTAGGGCAGTCATTATGGTGGGTCCAGTCGCGGTTTTTAGGGGTTGGGCTTCGATATATTTCGTAAATAAGTCCTGGAATACAACGACGTATCGGTTTCTATTTTTACTCGGGGGGAACGGTCCCATGACATCGGCAGCGACGACTGTCCACGGGCCTTCGGTCGTTCTTTCTCTCATCAACCCAACAGGTGCAGTTTGCTGTACTTTGTTGAGTTGACAGACTGGGCATCGTCGCACGAACTGCGCGACGTCTTGAAAAATTCCGGGCCAGGCAAAATCTTGGGTCAGGCGATGGTAGGTCTTGTCTATGCCTAGATGGCCGGACTGGGGATTATCATGGGCGTCTCGTATGGCTTTCTGTCGGGCATCACAGGGCAGGACTAACTTCCAGGAGTCCAGGTCTACCAGGGTAGGGTCTATCACAGGGTGTGGTCGGTGGTGGTATAGTCGGCCATCCTCGAGTTTCCAGTCGGGGTATTTGGAGGGGAATTGGCTGACATTTTTCATTTGTTCGAGGTACCAAGGGTCTATCGATTCGCCTATTGTGGCAAGGGCTTCGGGTGTTCCCTCGAACATTCGGGATAGGGCGTCGGGTACGACGTTCAGGGCTCCCTTGCGATGAACAATATCCATGTCGAGGTCTTGCATGGTCAATGCCCATCTCGCAAGTCTTCCCGACGGGTCTCTAACGTTTCGTAGCCAGCGCAAGCTGCTGTGATCTGTGATCACACGGAAAGAGGTGCCTTCTAGGTACGGGCGCAATTTCTTTGCAGCCCACAGAACGGCTAGACACTCCTTTTCGGTCACACTGTATTTTCTCTCGGCTTGGGAGAGGACTCGACTACAAAATACTATGGGGTGTTCTTCGCCCTGGGACTCTTGGGTCAGGACGGCTCCGATAGCTACATCGCTGGCATCGGTGTGGACGGTGAAGGGCTTGGTAAAATCGGGACGAGCTAAAACTGGGGCTTGGGTCAGGGCTGTCCGTAATGCTTCGAATGCTATGCTCTGTTCTTCTCCCCACTGCCACGGTGCGTCCTTTTCCAGGAGTCGCACGAGGGGGACTTTGTGCTTGGAAATGTCACCTAGGAAGCGAGCATACCATCCGATCATTCCGAGGAATCGGCGTAATTGTTTAAGGTTCTTGGGAGGAGGATATTTCAGGATCGGGGCTATCTTGTCGGGGTCAGTCTTCAGTCCGTCTTTCGTAATTAAATATCCCAAATATTTCATCTCGGGACAAAAGAACGAACTCTTCTCTCGGTTAATTTCCAATCCCGCGTTTTTAAGGGCCGTTAACACGAGAGTCAAATACTCGAAGTGTTCATCTACCGTTTCCGTGGCGATGATCACGTCGTCTAAGTACGCGAACACATGAGGCTCCCATTCGGGTCTTATCAGTCTGTCCATCAGTCGTTGGAATGTCGCGGGGGCGTTCGTCAGTCCAAAGGGCATGCGGGTAAATTGGAAAAGGCCACGTCCAGGGACTGCAAAGGCGGTGATGGGTCTACTTTTCGGGTCTAACGGGACTTGGAAGTAGGCTTGGCTCAGGTCTAGCTTGGAGATATGTTGGGCACGGCGGAGGCCGTCTAATATCCGGTCCAGGTTGGGTAATGGGTACGCGTCTTTGCGTGTGACTTTATTCACGTCGCGGTAATCGATGCAAAAACGGTGTTTGCCGTTGGGCTTCGGGACTATCACAGGGTTACTGAGCCATCCGCTGTCTGAGGGTTCGATCACCTGTTCGCCGAGCATTTTATCGACCTCGGCTTGGGCAATTCGCAAAAGGAAAGGGGATATCGTTCGGGGGTGTTGGCGGATCGGGGGATGGTTATCGACATCGATGGAATGGCGGATAAGGGATGTACAACTTAACGTTCCCGTGGTGGGAGGGTTCACTAGACGGTCTAGCAGTGACTTTAATCGGTCCTCCGTATTTTTAGTGATTTCCACCAGGCCGGCAAATTCAGGGTGGGCTGACACGACCATGGGGATGTGGCCATGCGTGGCGAACTTCCGAGGACGTCCTGTGGGTGTACGCCACGTGTCGTTCAGGTGATCTATTTGTAAGCCTAACAGCTTACAAAAATCTCTCCCTAGAATCGCATCGTACCCCAAGGGTGCGACACGCATGTCCAAGGGCCAAATTCTTCCGTCGATCTCAAAAAAGAGTCTTATGTCTCCCACCACGGGGACGATGGCGTTGTTGGCAACGCGTACTCCTCCGGTGGCGGGTCTTATCGGGACTTCTAGGGATTCGGCAAGGGTTACTCCTAGGAAGGAACGGGTGGCTCCTGAGTCGATGAGGGCTTCTACAGGGCGTCCGGAAAGGTTGAGGATTAGGAAGTGGCGGTCGTCCTCCCTGTAGTCTTCGGGTCGATCGGGTGGGGTGGGTAGCGGGGACTGTCGGGGTGTACCGGAGTCAATGGTGTCGGCGCGGTCAAGGGGTATAGGGTTTTCGATCCTGGGGGAGGCCTCTACTGTCCTCCCCCCGAGAGGTTTCCCTCACGGGTTCGTCGGCAACGGGTGCACGAATTTGCGTTATATCCGGGGAGACCGCATACAGCGCAAAAATTGCCACGGGGTTGGGGGCACTGCCTGAAGATATGTCCCTGTTCTCGGCAGTTGTAACAGCGGACGGTGGCTGACTGGACTCTAGGGGGTCTGGCGTCGGGTTGGGGGTTAGGGGTGGGGAAAGGGTTTTCGACTTGGACGGCCATCAGGGGTGGGGGAAAGGCTTGAAGGTCTCCGGTTGGGGTGGCAGCTCTAGGGGTTTTTGGAGCTGGCTGTAGGGCTGGTAGGACTGGGGATGGGGCAGCAGGGGCGGCGGGAATGGCTTCAGGGGTCGGGTTTGGCTCTATCGCGGCTGCTCTCGCGTACGATTTACCCTGGGGGATGAATGCAGCGGAGGGAAGAACGGACTGGGTTGGGGGCGGGGGAGGTCGGTAGTTCCTTTTTCGTTCTAACATGGACTCTATGCGTCGACACCTCAACTGAAAATCGAGGAAGTCCGCGATGTCGGCGCGTTCGAGGTGGAAGGCTAGATCGGGGTGCAGGTTTTCGTAGCAGAGGTCGAGCTGGGCGTCTAGGGTGAGGGGAGGGCTGAGGAAGCTAAAATAGGTCCTCATCTTCGTGAGGTATTCCCCACTGGGTTCGCCCGGTCCTTGGGTTCGGCGTTCGACCTCGCGACGTAGCTTCTCCTGCAGATCGCTGTGTCCGAATCGTGCCCGGAAGTGGAACACGAATTCCTCGTACGATGCCCAGGCGTGGTGAGATACCCGATACCACAGAAGGGCGTCGTGGGTGAAGGATTCGGGTAGCATCCGGAGCAATTCCTCCTCGGTGTACGCGCGGCTGGAGCAATACTCGTACAACCGCAGGAGGTACTCTTCCCCATCGTCGGTGCGTCGTCCCGCAAATTTGGGACCGAACCGGCGGAAATGGTCTATCCCGGCGGTATCCCGGGCCACGAAACTTGGGGCTGGGGGTTGGAAGGACTGGGGGTGTCGAAGGGGGGTTCGGAAGGGAGGTCGGAGGTGAGTGCTGTGGTGCTGAGGGTTGGTACGGGGAGGGATATGGAAAGTATCGTGGGAACGGGGTGGGGCTTGGGGCTGGGGTTGGGGAACGGAAACAAGGGGGGCTCTTGTGGGGATTCGGGCCGGGGTTGGTCGTGGGGTGATTTGAGGGGTCACAAATCGAGGGTGAAAGGTTACGGTGGGGGCTGGGGCGGGGGTGGGTTGTAAGGGGGGGTGTTGGGGAATGGTTTCGTCGTGTAGGGACAGTAGGTCGTCACTGTGGTCAAAGGTGATGGGGTCTTGGTACGGCCCTAGGGTTTGACCGGTGGGTAGGGGTTGTTGAGGGGGTTGATTTCCGACGAGGGGTCGGCCGTCGGGGAGGTCTTGGGTGGCGAGCTGGACTTGGGAGGTACTCAGGTCTATCCGGGCGAGGTGGGAGCGTAACGTCCCATTATGCTCGGGCTCCAGTAGTGCGGAGGACAACGTGAACGGTGTGGCCATCCCACGCTCGTCTTCCACGGGGTCCCACTCTACGCTCACACCCCGATAGCGACGGCGAACTTCGTACCGCCAGTACCGGTTTACTAATTCTTCAGCGGTCCCCCGGACGCTCAGTCCGGCATGGTCGCAGAGCCGTATCAACTCGCTCACGTCGCGGAAGCGAGCTAGATCCTGCTTAATCTTTTGCACCTCCATGTGGAGGGCATGATCAACGGGGCCTCGAGGGGGGGCTGTCAGTTCGGGCGGGGGGGTTGAAGTTCGAGATTGGGTTGGGGGTTGGGGTCCAGCCGTGGTAATGCTGCTGGTAGTCGGGGTGGTCACCCCAGCGGTCGTTACGCTGCTTGAGGCACCCTCCATTATTCACGGCAAGGGGTGACTCGGGGGGGGGGAAGAATTGAGTACAAGAAAGAAAGCGAAATAAAAGAAAGAAATATTTAACTCGATGGCGCGGGTTCGGGCTGGCGGCGGGGCGGCAAGCTAGGAAAAGAAAAGAAAAGAAAGAAAAGGGAAAGAAAAATAAGAAAAGAAGTAACGAAGAGATCGGGGGGTGGGGGAAAAAAAGGGGCAGGGGTTACAATGCAAAAATACAGGGCGTATTAACGAAAATGCGGGGCAATCAATACAATATTCGGGTTAAATATGGGCGACGGGAGTACTTACTTGCCAACAAGATATTCGCGAGTGGTGACGACTCGCGAAACAGCGGCAGGAACAACAGTAATCGTAAAAAAAAAAAATAAAATAATTTAAATCGGTATATGGGGTACAAGAGGGGGGGGGGTATTTTCTGTGCCGAGGTGAGCGCTATTTTGCAGCTCAGGAAAAAGAAATCCCCACTCGAGGGGTGAAAACGTCACCTCCCTCGAGGGTACCGTTTAAATTGTTTTCAATTTTCCTGTTATTACAGGGCCCCACGTTGGGCGCCAAAATTTGTGACGGTGCGTCCTGGTTCTTAACGTTCCCAAACGGGACAACTCGGGGGAATATATGGCGGGGAAAAGGGGGAAATAACACTCCAGTATGTTGTGTAGCAAGGTGAAGAAAAATAACTTTTAATAATAAATCGTGTTCAATAACGGTTAACAAATGATAGGCCGTTTTAACAATGATCATAAAGGGGACGGTCGCAATAACAATAATGATAACCAATTCACAAAAAAAAAATAAGAGCGGAGGGCAACAAGTTCAGTGGTGATAAGAAGAAAAAAAAACGGAAATAATCACTACGCAGGGAAAATAAAAGAAATCGAGAAATATTCAGTACTCGGGGGGGGGGGAAGATAAGAAAATAGAAAAATCGTTAACGCTGGGCAAAATACAAAAGTAGAAAAAAGAAAAATAATTAATACGCGGGGGAAAAATCCTAAGGTCGAAAAAGAAAAAAGTAATGACTACGCAGGGCGAAATACAAAGGTCGGACAATAATTAAAAGGTGGGCAAAATATAATGGTCGGAAAATTATTAAGCGCAAAAAAAAGGAACGAGAGAATTGAAAAATAACTCAATAACAAGACTTACGAAAATACGCTGGTTTACGGTAATTGCCGGGACAGCAATTCGCAGGGTCGATCGCAGGGAAGGGGAGGGGAGGAGGGGCTGGCCGGTGAAGATTCTACACAATACTGGTCTCAAAAAAAACTTCTCAAAACTCGGGGAATAATCACGGATTTTTGGGCGCCAGCTACTGTGTCGGTGTAGCACCGCGGCGCTCGATTAAATTAATCGAGTGCAAACCAAACCAAAAAAAGAAAAAAAACGAGGGAACAAAATCTATTAAATTTTCACGGCACTCGGCTAGCAGGAACGGGGGGGGGAGGGGGATGAGACTTCTCAGGCCGCAGGCACTGTCCAGGGCTTCTTGACGATATTACCTCGGCACGAAAACAAAATATGCAAAGTTTCAATAATCACACAAAAAAAAGTAAATATTACGAACGCTTTTACAGTCTCGGGTAGAACGGGGAAAATTATGCTAACGGTCGCGCGCTGTAAAATTCCGCGATCGCCACCACTCACGCGCACGAAAAATATAGAGCAAAATGCCGGCGCACGTGGCAGCCGGTGATCGGCGATCAAAAATTTATACAATCCAAGAAATGCTTAAAATTACCAGGGGGGTGATGGGTAAATTTTCGGGGGGGGAAACGTGGGAAATGGGACAGTCAATCGGGTCGAAATGGGGCTGGGAAACTCAAAATGTACTCACTCAACCTGTCGCTTACACGTCGTGTCGCTTACAATAGAATCCGTGCGATCACGCTCTCAATCAATCCGTTCGATAATCCTTAGTAATTCCAGTCGAGATAATTTACAGTATTGGGTCCAAATCGTGTCCGTGGGCGTACAATTCCTCGTCAAATTCGATACAATACTCTCCACGCAGGAGTCTGGTATAACGTGGCTTGCCGGGTCGATATAATTTCCAAATCTTTTCTCAATAATTTTTCCTCGCCTGTCACACACTCGCTCACTCACACGTCGTGGCTCGAAGTGAAGAAAGCCATGCCGTTTCCGGCTTCTTCTCCGACCTCAGGGTCGGTCTTGCAATTTGCGATTTTTCTGCGAGAATCGATTGGTCGGCCTCGGGACTAGCTGGGCGGTGGGCGTCGTAATTGGCTGCGGCCGATTGCGAATATTCGTCGCGACGGAAGGCCTGTCGCGACGCTCGGCGCGCGCATCCTCGGCATCGATTTGCCTATCGATTGCCGAATAATTCTTCACGCCGGGAGGTGCTGGTTCCTCGCGGTGGGCTGGGGAACTGTCGCTTCTGACAGCTCGAGTGCAAATTTTACGGTGTTTACCCGCACGACACAACTCGTCGGTTTACACTCGTTATTTCGAGCCGAGAGTGTGTCGTCGGGCTTCGGACTGGCCAGGGCGGGTCAGTCGAGTGGAATTTTCGTGGTGGTGGCCTCCAAGGGACGGACGGCGGTGTGGAAGCAGAGCATCGGTTTGTCGAGATTTGTTTGGAGGTTAGTGCCTGGCTGCCGTACCAGGCTTTAATTGGCAATTTTTGTAGTCGGATTCCGGGCCTGGCGAGGTCAGTCTGGTCGTTGGTGGAGTCTTCGGGTGTCTGCTGTGGCTGTAGTGGTCTTCGGGGTGCTGCGGTGAGTCTTCGTGGTCTTCGGTGGGCTGCGCTGGATCTTCGTTGTCTTCGGTGGGCTGCGCTGGATCTTCGTTGAGTGAGCAGGGGGAGGACTGACGGGGTAGCAAGGGATGAGGGTGAGTCGAGGGGAAGGTTTAACAATAATTCAGTTCGGTGCTTAGATAATAGATTCTAATCCTAGTGTATTTGTTTTAGGTGAGTGGTGGGACGTCGAGCCACGCTGGGGAGGGCTTGTGACGCACCACGTCACAACATATATTACGATGAATTCGAGTGTAATCATCCTCTAGGATCGCATGCTGGAATTCACAAAATTGGTGCTGTTTATGTAAGTCTTCGATGCTTCCCATTAGAATTCCAATCTCGATTGAATAGCATTTTCTTAGCTCTTCTTACTCATTATCAAGACATTCTGTCCGAAGGGAACGACATTTTTCGCGTCCTAGTTCAGGAACTAATATTTCTTGAATCTGAAGGGATCTCTGTTTTTCGAGGCAATTGTTAAGGAACGCGTTTGGGTGGGTGGAAAAACGCAGGATTAACTTTAAGAATAAAATATTCAATTTATTGGCGAGTACAAAGCGCTGACGCGGGTGTAGTGTCGGTCATCTTAGTTGGAACTAAAGAAAAATAATATACGAGCGTAGTCAGAGGCACGCGTGAGTGGCGCGCTCTGCGGAGAGAAAAATAACTAAAACCAAAAGTACAACATCCTCCCATCTTGAGTTGTAAAGGTTTTGCAACTTAAAAAACACAAAACATGGTGACGAAAAGAAAGATAAACGAAATAAAGTTTACAAAAGAAAATGTACGTTGAAGTCGAAACTTAAAGATCAAACTTTTTTGGGGCGTTGGCTTGCCGCCCGCTTTTTGTTCGTGTGGCTGACTTTGAATCTTCTTCTGTGGACGACGCAGTTTCGACAGAAAGATCGAGATTTTCTTCGGACGGTGGCAATTCCTCTGTTACCTTAGGCGGCAAGGTTCTGTTCGAAGGATCTTTGATATCAACGACTGTCTTGTTCAAAATCTCGATCTCGTCAGGTGATGTCATCTCTAACGGATAGAGTCTCTGAACGGGACGCACGAGTTCGTCGGACGCAGTTTTCAGTCTAGCCACTCGTACGATTCCATCTCTTCCTCGCATGACTTCGATTACTCGTGCTAAGGGCCAGTCTATGCGTTTCCGATTGTCATGACCTATGAAAACGACGTCACCTTCTGGTACATTTACGGTGCTTGTTTTGTGATGATACTTTATTCTCTTCAATCTCTAAAATCGGGACAATCCGGGAAATATAGGGCGAGGGGAGAGGGGAAAAAATGTACCAAAGTTTTGTGTAGAAAAAAACGTAATAATTTAATCTTTAATCCTCAGCCGTTCAATGACTGGCAAATAACAAAAACGATGAGAAAATTGTGCCGCTTCAACGCCGTTACTGGTACGTTGAAGGGACTCGATAACCAAAAAGAAAACAGTCTCAATAATAATCCGAAAGAAAGGGGGTTCGCAATAACAAATATAATAAACAATAGAAAATAAGAGAAGAAAGGGCAAAGAAATCAAAAAAATAAAAAAAGGAAATAATCAATACTCAAGGGAAATAAGAAAATAATCAAAACTTACGGAAATAACGAATTCTATAATAACCGCCGGGACGGAATGTCGCAAGGGTCAATCGCAGGGAGGAGGGGGGGGGGGGCTGGCCGGTGAATATTCGACACAATATTGGTCTTAATTTGCCAAAACTCAGAAAAATGTCAAAACGACAAAAAAATGAATCAAACGGTTATCTATTTTATTGGGCGCCAGCTACTGTATCGGTGTAGCACGGTAACTCTCGATTTTTAATCGGAAACAACACAAAAAAAAGAAGAGGAAAAATCTATTATTTTTCACAGCACACGGCTAGCGGGAATGGGGGGAAGGAGGGAGATGAGACTTCTCAGGCCGAGGGCACTGTCCAGGGCTTCTTTACAAATTACCTCGGTGAAGGCTAAACTATACAAAAACGGTTTCTTAAGGGCTCGAGGGGAGGAAGGGGAAAAACTCTGACTAATAAGACTATCACTTATAACGAATTTTACGCCGCTCACCACGCGCGCGATTCCTCTTTGCTCGTGTGCAAAAATGTCGAGCACGTGTCGACCACGAGGCAAAGTCTATTACGACTAATTTTTACAAAAATACGGGGTACTCGGGGTAGGAAAACGGGTTGAACGGGTTGGGAAAAATGTAGGCAAAAACTTACGAGAAAATCGGGCTCACTCACTCAATCCACTCGGATCTCGGTTATAATACTTTTCTCGAATCAGTGGACAGCCTCAGTAGTTATAAAATCCTTACAATGGTCCAATTCGTATTCCTGGGCTATCACTGATTCGTCGTAACGGGCGGATTTTATTCTCCTAAACGGAGTCGGAATTTAACCAGACACAGCCGAGTCGTCTTATAAATTTGTGGAAAGTTTCACACTCGTTCTCGGCTGGCACATAATACAATTTTCCTTAAAACTATCGACACCCGATCTCACACACGTCCACACCACGCGGCTCGACTCGAAGAGTGAGGGGGCAGGGCGATATCTTCTTCTTCGTCGGGTCTGGCGCTGGTGATTATGGTGGGGAACGAGAGCACCTGTGCGTCAGCTTTGGTCGGTAATCGGAGTCATGGACGGGCGTTTCCCCCGGACGGCGAGGGGTGGCGACAGAGGTGTCGCTGGATCGTCAATCGATGTCGTGCGTTGATGATTACAGCGGCGGCGGACAGGCGGTGCGGGCAGTGGCGAATTTTCGGCGGGCTTTTCGAGGGCTTTTTCGGATGGTCTTTTACAGGGCTTTACCCCTCGTCCACGATCTCTCTACCTTCTTCAGCATCAGCACGTTGGCTCTCGTTCCTTTGCTGCTTCGGAAGATCTTAATCGTCAGGCCGTCGGGGGGGGGGGGGGGGGGGGGATGCCGATATTGTCTTCGAGTCACGCACACTCATACAAAGGGTAACGGGAGGGAAAAAGCGCAAGCCGGGCGATCGGACGTCAGTCAGAATATGACTGACGTCGTTATGATTTTTTTTGTAAAACTGAATTGAGACCGTGCGATCAGCACAAGTTATTCGGAGTATCTTTTTTTGGGCTTGTTTTTTTTAGTGGTCGCTCCTTTTTTGGGTCTGGTTTTTTAGGTCTAGTGTTTTTTAGGGGTCGCCCCTTTTTTGGGTCTGGTTTTTTTAGGGCTAGTGTTTTTTAGGAGTCGCTCCTTTTTTGGGTCTGGTTTTTTTAGGGCTAGTGTTTTTTTAGCGGTCGCTCCTTTTTTAGGTCTGGTTTTTTTAGGGCTAGTGTTTTTTAGGGGTCGCTCCTTTTTTGGGTCTGGTTTTTTTAGGGCTAGTGTTTGTTAGGGGTCGGCTTTTCTTTTCGAATTTAGGAGAATTCAAAAGAAAAGCCACATACGCAATTGAACAATTATTCCCATTGGTTGTCTAGTACGAAGAGAGGTAAAAAAAACTGCATGCGTGACCATATTGCTCTCCTACTTTTTATCTAGGAGATTAGTATAAATACTCCGAAAATATGAACTCAGGGACTCAGTTACTATTATTCGTCACAACAACATTATAATCGACGTCACTCTGCGAGTCGACACTACGATATTTTTCGCCAGTTATAATTCTGATCAAACCGTTTATTACGAGCAAGATATTTTCATCCAAAGTATTTCCGAGAAAATTGTTCGATTTACATAATATTAGTTTATTTCTTTTGTTCAACGAAGATTCTGAATATTCGGCTAAAATAAATATCTGTTAATCATAATAAAAATTCGGAGTCGTTCGAATTATTTCAACACCAATAGCAACCGTCGATCACTGTCCAACGTAAGCAGATTTTTATTTATTATCACCATTTGATTCGTTTATTTATTTTTCCTATCATTCTAGTGCACGAGTATTTTTCCTATTCTAATCCCCTAATTATTTTGGTTTCCTGAGTAGAATACTAGTTAGATATTCTGTCAATTCAAAACCCGTTTGCATTCACTAATTTTCCGGAGAAGTAAGAAACACTTTATGAAGGTGTTACGTCAAAACTGCGGGATTTCGGATTTCTCACAGATTTAACGTAGTGTTACGTTGAGTACTATTGATACGCGCTGGTCAAGAGAAATTGCTCCCTCCTTTACCACTCCTGGCATCAATTATCAAACGAAATTACGCATTTTCTAGTCTAACCTTTCGGAAAATTACTAAGGATAGGGCTAGGAATGTTATTCGTCGAAATGTCTGAGAGGTATTTAAATGAATTAATTATTCCGTAATTTAAGGGAATGAAGACTTACACGATTAATTTATCCGGAATGAATTAGGTAGTCATTAACGCAGAAACGTGGAGTTTTTTTTAATGTGGAATTTTGTTGGCAAAGTGATTTTAATTGTAATTTAAGGGTTATAATGATGGTCAATTTCGGTCAATGTATAGAGAAAATCTAGGAGAATTTGGGGAACACACAATTATTTTTAATAGAACGGTGGTAATAAAATGGTACTTACTCTGATGTTGTCGGAGATGTTTCGTCGAGGGAAGGTCGCTGTTCACAGATAGTTACGCGTTTCGGAAATCTTATTATTCACGTTTATTCAAAACTCAAAAAAATATAAAAATTAGACAGTATGAACGATCAAACGATACAATGGATTCCTGTACAAAGATGGTTAAAACTTTGACTTCGACATCTACTCAGAGTAAAACTTGGAAACAGATGAGATGTGCGGTCTCCAAAAGACGATGAAATAATGATGCAGGACCGGACTGATCGAGACTCCGTTGTCTAAAAGATATCCAGGAGATGGCTTATGACAATATATATATGGATCGACCGAAAGAAAGAGACAAAAGTGTTAACTAGATGACCCCAAAAGGGGAAAACACAGTTGAGTAAAGAGCGGGTCGCGACGTTGTTCTGGACTCTCACTATCTATCCTCTTCCCTTACAAAGGTATCTTCTGCACCCTCTCTATTTCTTTTAATGTCGCTACCGTATCTATCTCTCCGTCTACGCGCAGAGGTGTTCTTCTCGGGTGTTTTGTCGCGTCCGACATGCTTGGTTTCTCCCGCTCTACTCTATTACTCTCCCATCCGTGCTCTATATGCGTCACTCCTCTTTATTATTGCTTCAAATAAAAATGCAAAAGGGCAGACTGAAACGCGATAGGTTCGGGAAAGACTAAAACTCGGAAAGAACTCAGAAGGAAGTGGCTAAATGATCTTTTTCAAAAGAAGACAAAATGACCAGCGAGTAACTCGGGTACCAAAGAGACGACCGAAAGAAGCACCTCCGAGGCCTGTCTTCGTGGCTCCTTATATACCGGATATGCGTGGCGGGGGGCTGAAAGTCAACCCTTTCCTCACCTTCTGTACGTTTGTCCATTTCCCCTAATTCAGTAGCGTATTGCTATTTTGTTCCTTTCGATTTAGAAAACATTTTCTTATACTATGTTCTTTGGTCTTCTGTTAACTACGGATATCTTTGGTCGATCGTTAAATTAATTATTACTAGTCATTGCTATATATTTCATTGCGTATTTAAAATAATCTTTTCGACTAGCCTTAACACTCAAAAAAGGAATCCCTGGCGGATTCCTTCGTAGAATTATCTTAATTTTAACTTTACTCATTAAAGTTTTGGTCTGCTTATTATTTTTATTACTAATTTACTTTAAGATCTGTCGGAAATATTCGGTAGAGAAATCTATCGCAAAATTGACTATAAGTTCGAAGTTTCCAAATTATAAATATTAAACACAATGTTGTAAAATATGTTGCCAAATTAAGGGGGTTATAAAGTCCTCTCGAATCTTTCCTCAACCGAATTGCACTTTGTTCCTCTTGGAATCAGGCTGTCTCCCTCTCACAACTGCCAGGTAGATATTATATGATACTTCACTGTATCCGTTTTTCTAGAACATTCGTTCGGGCGTTGTACTTGCATGGAGACAGCGTCATCCTAAAGGTATATTTTCGATATGATCCAGCAAGGATATTTTCTGTGGATCTTCCGTGGGGATTTCCAAGAATCGGAAGCTTCCCCTATTGCCCTTGAGGTTATGCTAATGCGGTCGGAATCGGTCGTGCCCGCGCTTCGGGTTCTCTATCTGGTCATATTCTTACTTTTACTTAATTAATCATGCCCTGAGTATTATAATTTTTGGCAATATTATTATTTCCTGAGATGTAGAATATCCTCTAGTATTTGGAGATATTGATCATTTTTACCCAATTGGTAAGGTGTAACGCAGTTCTTTGAAGGGTTTATGCCGCCGTAATCATTTCGTGGCATACTTGATACAGCTACGTCCTACGAGATGACGTAATTCTAGTCAACTCTTCGCTTCACTTTATAACCGTTTATGAGAGGTGTCTCGGAGAATTATATTTACGTGTAAAATGACAAGATATTTCGCATGCTATTATTTAAGATATTTAGTGATTCTTCGAGCTACCTCTCCTTCAATATTTCCTAGTGTCATAGTGAGGATACGGCTCGATCCGAGAGAACCTTGTCTATAATTTGCACATTTGCGGAATTAATTAGAATGTTCAACAGATAATTACACAAATCGACGGATTGAGGTGAATTTGAAATAGAACCCGTAATTGAAATTAGTTACCCTTAAAGGAAAGAATGATCTTTTGCTTAATTGCATGATTCATATCGTCGGGGAGTTGCGTAGGGCCACGCCCGTACGGCCTAGGCCCGAATTGTTGGTATGCTAGGGATACCTCTTGCGCGTGGGGTAACCTATCTGCCCCATTTTTATGGTGGACCATCTAGCGGCATTTAGCTTAACGCAGGACTACCTTGCGCCGCCGTAACTGTCCGGATCGCGAGATCTAGAGGTGGTAGTCGATAACTCGATCCATTATTCAGTTTCTGTAATGGAATGACCGCTGTTTTACCGCCGATGGGATGCGTGTCAAAAGCAGTTTATCGCCTCTGTCCGCAGTTCCCCTTGTCATGGATTTTGTCCATAACTGTTTTTAACGAGGTACCCCAATTAATTGGGTTTTTACGTTAATTATATTGGTTGATTATTCCAACATAATTATTTTTCCCTGGGATCCCATGTGCGTATCGGAGTATACTGCCAGAGTTACCAACACGGTCCAGTACTAAAACGAGGTTGGTTACCAAGCGTTGTTGAGTAGTACCGTTACCGCGCTGACTGACCAGTGGCTTTATACGGGCCCAGCTCTGGCGGCCAGTACTTGCGGCATAACATAAATAGTACTTAGCCGACAGTCGTATGAGTATCGGGCATAGACTGAGCCGAGACTCGTCTTAGTATTGCCGAAAAAATTTCGTCAGTACCAGTCCGACATGCGGAAGAGTACTGGCGTTACACTGCAACGACACTAAAGATTAGTATTGGCTGAAGAATACGACCGACGCACGGCGACAGTCGTCTGAGTAGAGAGCACGTCTTGCGATGATACTTTTGATATTTTATGGGTAAACAAAATGGACGTTCCATGCCCACGACGACGAACGACTTTGGGCCAGTACCCGCTATCCATGTTCACCCAATGTTCAACACAAAATATTGGTAAATAACGAAATTGTGTTTCAATTTGCACGACTGCCGAATACTTTTTTATTACTCCAAATTCCTTTATTACAGTTTTTATCTACAGTACTATAGTGCTGAGAGCCTAAGTTTCGCCAACATTATTATTTAAAGTGTGAATAAAAAATATGAAATAATAAAACTTAGATCATTTAAAGCAATTGGTAAGTTAATACGATATAGAGGTGTAGTAGACGTGCTGTGTATATATAAGATTCGAAAGAAATTCTCCAAGATGAGCATAGCCGAGTGTGTAAGAGCGTCGACTAGTAATCCCGGGGTCACGGGTTCAAGCCCCATTACCGACTAAAAAATGTATACGAATGATTCCCATGTACGAAGATAAGAAGCAATTGTAAATGATAAAAAAAGCATTTAGGAGTCGCGCAAATTAATAAATATATTTTTTTATTGCTTATTAATAATTTTTGTTCAACGTTGGCGACATCGGCAGCCAACATTGGGTCAACGCCGTTTGATAACGTTGGGCCGATACTGGCGATTGAACTAAGGACCAGTATGATCATTCCAAAGTCGGCCCAGCATTAAAGCAGGGATGTTTCTGTACCTGCTCAGAACTGACCACTAGTCCCGGCAATGTTGGCAACAGTACTGCGCCAAGACATAGCCAATTTGTAATTCGCTCATGGGATATAGTCCATTGCTCACAGCAAAATATCACTCTTAATTTTATTATGACATCCCTGTGAAATGGGAGGAAAGAAATATTTGGCGAAATTAAAGTTACGGCGGGACGTAACAAAGGATGAGAATTTAATTATTAACCTAAGACGTGAAACGACAGGTATTCCTAGGTCCCTATCCCAAGCAATTTTCCGCAAGGTTAGGCTTAAAAATGGGCAGTCGCCATCGTAATTAACACCGGGAGTGGTATAGATCGGTATCTCATCGTTCCGACCAGCGCGCGTTAAGAGAAGCGGTGCGACAGTTGCGTGAAAATAATCGGAAATAGAAACACCGACAGTTTTGACGTAACAAGCCAGTCCCGAGGAGTACATACAGGCCTCGGGAGAAGAGAATGGAATCGTCTGTCCAGTCGGCGGGAAACGGCGTTCGAAGTCAATGCTGCCGGCCCGAGGACTTGTGCACCCGGCACGACAGTGAGCGGCGTAGCGGCTCACGCTCGGGTGCCGAAGATCGGCGTTGATGATCGAGCGATTCCGAAGTGGCGGAAGGATGGGCGCATTAGGCCGGGTAGGGATAGGGCGACGAGAGCGAGAGCGAGCGGCTACTCGGGGCAATCGTCGTGGGGGTGTGTCGACTGATAGAAGAGCTAATTGTGTGCGATCATTATCCGGAATCCGCGGGAAAGTACCGAAGGAAGGACGTGACCGAGATCGACCGGTTTTTCTGAGGGCCTGATCAATTTCCTGCTGGACCGATCGGGTGAGCTTGTCCGTTCCAGGGACTAACTTGTATTCGTTTTAATTGTATCGAGTCATAGTTCGTACCGAGTAAGGTCGGACATGGAGATTTCACGGCGACGTGTGCCGGAATCGGTGCTTCCGGGAGAGCGCGGGCCTCGAGGCCACTGCGGAAGAGCGAATCGGCTTCACCGACACCCGCCGAAACCGAAATCGGACCGTATTCCCATATCATCGCAATTATTTTTGTTCGCGTTATATATATGTGCCACTCCGGGTTCGTGCCCAGGGGGACTGCCTTTTTGTGTCGTTTTCCGGCGGTCAAACGGCCATACGTGTACTCTGTGTGTATTTGTTGCGTTTTCTGGTTTCTCCATTATTTATTTTGCCGGCGTCAAGTTATTCAGAGTCTTGGGCCAGCCGTACCGAGGACCGTCCCGCGTCGCGATAATTGGTGTATGTGTGCGAGTGCCGGGCAAGATCTCGGCCTGTCGAGAGTAAGAGAGTGCGATTTACTGAATTGTGGATCACGTGTGTGCCGTCGAGTGTGGCGGCCACGACATTTGAGTTTTGCGAGAGGTTTTCCCCCGGGCTGGCCCGGTTTCCCCTCAGTCGAGTCATTTTGGATTTTATAAATAAAGGAAGTCAATATTTAGTTTTATTGGAATAAATTTTATTCGGGGACGATACAAACAGCCCTAACAAGCCCGCTCTACCCTCAAGAAAGGCAGCAGCGAGCCGGGCATCTATCCGATCTTTCCCTGGCGCGTGTAGACGCGCCTGGCGCCCTTAACTATAAAATAAAAGGGAAAGAGCTGAGGTTCGCGGCCGTTGGGTTTCCGCACCAGACTGTATAATAATTCCTCGTACCCTCGCCGATTTAACTTTATCCGCATACGTGTTTCTGCGCTTGCCCCTTTGGCTGATTACGCTCATTTCTTTTGTTTCGTTAGATTTTGACCCACTGCTTCGACCTTCAATTTGATTCTCTCCTTCTACGAATCTTATGTTATTGTTTTTTACCGCTTCTATCTTTGCGTTTAGAGACTGTATTTCGGCGACTAGTTTTTTATTTGCCATTTTCACTTCCTCTGCGATTGTATCTTTTATTATTTTTAAAAGTTTTTCCTTTGTATCTATTACGTATTGTTTCTCGACTTTCTGTAATTCCTCTCTAAAAACTTTCCGTACATCTTTCTTCAATTTTTCTAAACACGAAATTTTTATTTCTTCTACGCTTCCGATTATCATTTCTGTCTTATCTACTAACCTTAATAATACTTCTCCCATAGCTTCTGCGGATGTTTCTTCTCTTCTCTTCTTTTCTTCTCTTATATCTTGACTGTCTCCCTCGCCGTCAAGTTGGATATCTTCAAAATCATCTCTCTCGGTTAGCTTTCTTTTGTTCCTCTGCTCCTCGCTGATACCTCGATGATCTTTTCCAGTTCGCCTTTGCAATGAACTAGTCCTTCATTTTATCCAGTACTTTGTACTTAGTTAGGCAGCTTGGATGGAAAGATTCGAGACATCGTTTGCATTTTGTGATAAATACTTTCTATGGATTTTTTTACATGGCTGGCATACGGCGGGTTGCCCACGTTCACCCTCTATCGTATATACTCTAGTTCTAATTCTGCATGCTGTGCTCTGACTGTGTGAAATATTAGGCTTAGATGTCCTTAGATGGTCTTCCGCCTCGAGAATGGTAAATAATCCGCCGCACCCTTCTGCATAGGCTCAGGGGTTCAAAACGTATCATAAACCACCACCGGCAATTTATTGTAATTATAACTGTTCCGTCATATTTCCGGAAAGTGACCGACTATGGATCCTCGAGATGATGGTCACTGCGCCGAGGACCCGCGGAATGCTCGGCACTGGTGTGGGACCAATATGGCTGTTCACCGGAAACTTTATCGACAAAATATCGATTGACGACGGTGGTTCTATCGTCGTTATTCCTGGTGCCCGGGAGCTGCCGCTCGTGTCAGACTTATCGTTGCACTTGATTGTTGAACTGCACCGAACTTGTTAGACAATCGCGTACTTTATGTTGTTCAATGAATTACTAAAAGTCGGAGCGATGTGTGCGAGAGAGATTGATTGATTGATGTTTATTAATGCTTTAGCATATGCTGTGCGGCAAAATTCAAATAAGTTGTGACAAAGAATCGTAAAACTATGAACCTTAAGATTATGAACCTTACACAAGCCGTAAAAATCACAGACATAAGTACATGGTGCGGTTGTGTGCTGTTATGCGCCGCTAGCGTTATATACTAACCCAGATAGAAAACCGTGGTGTTTGCCAATTAAATTTTGGCAAGCGGCCGCCAAAAGTGCGGAACGCAGCACCACGTCATTAGCGAATTAACACGTCATGTACTACAGCATAAAGTGTGACAAGCGCTCGCTCGCACGAATCCCCCCACTCATGACGGCGCGATAATTCGAATACGAACTGTATCATTTTAATAGGCAAATCCATAGATATATGATATTTTCTCTCTCTTCGCAGACTTTCACTCTCTCTACGTGGTAAGATAACGCCAAACTTTCGGAATATTTTAAGTGAAGGCCTGCTTTAGCGAAAGAAAAGATTAACTTCTCATATTTTTTCTAAGAGGTAAAAACCCTCATATACCTGTTGTTCAAAAAAGACTCGCATTCAAAGCTCTAAACCCTTGAGAGGTACTTAAAGTAAAAATTAACAGACAGTCTTGTTTTTCTACCGCAGGCTTGGGTGGTCGAGTTCAGCCGGTCGCCAAATGTTTTATGACCTCTCCGGAAAACAGACGTACCCGGAGACAAAGCCAAGGGTTTTCTACGGGGTACATGGAAAAAGCCCGTGACTCGGCGGGCTGCTGGGTGGGCTGCCCTTATATAAAAGAACTGAGCTATCGCGGGGGTGGTACCCCATCCAGCCAATCAACAGTCAAATTCTAAAGTTTCTACCCCCAACTACCCTCTCACGAAAACTCTTAATTTTTACAAAAGAAAGGATCTGAGACGCTTCGAGTCACGACGATCTCCGACAGTCACTCGGAAAATCTCGCACGGTTCACTTCGCTTGCTAAGAGCTTGTCCGGAATCAACAAATAGTTGTAGTTGCGATGCTACGTTGAAAAATAATACAAGTTGTGTTAAAAACTATATTTTATTTGATTATTTGTAAATTAACTGTAATGATATTGTGTGCTATTAGTTGTTCCATGAATTCGACGGATAAATAATTCAATTGTGGTGCTTGAAATCTTAATAACGTGTCTCTATTAATCTAACCTGTGTTTAAATCTTTAATAAATCTCCCGCGTTAAGAGTCGGATTTTAATTCGCTAGGCAGCAACGAATGAGCATTCGGAGTCCGGAATATCAAAGTTACCAGCCATCCAATCGGATCGGCCCGTAACAAAAGCTTTAAAGTGGCGACACATAGTGGCATCACAGTGCGGCGGCACAATGACGCTAGGGATGCGACACGTTTGAATACCACGTTTGACAGAATATTGAATAAATCTTTGGCTGCACGGTAACGACAGAATGCTTGATTGACGATGCTGCTTCGCTCATCAAAATATATTTCAAATCATAACTGCACACTGGCAGCAGTATTACGACACGGGATGCTGTCACGTTCATCAAAATTTTCTCAACAGCGTGACGACACGGCGACGGTACAGCTGAAGCTCGCTGTGCCTCCACATGGATTCACATTTACTGTTAATACGATGGCACACTGACGGCACGCTTACGGCAAAATTATTAAATACATTTAGGAAAAATTGAATAAAAGTTGGTGGCACAAATGGTCCACAATATATAAACGCCGTGTCACTATAAGGGCAGCAGAATTGCGATATTTTAAACAGGCAATCTAACGACACGTTTCAAGCAAAATTCACCACCGCTGTGGCGGCAGTATAGCGCATGAATTGCTAAGTACAATGTCTTTTTCGAGGAATAATGATGCGTATCATTAAAATCTTGGTGAAAGCAGGAAAAATAAAGTTGTAGGTAAGTGAATAATTAATAACTCTAGAATAATTTATAAGCCAAACATCATATATTCTGTATACAAATAATTACACTAGCTTAAACTATGTAAATTAATACAAGTAACTCTAATACTTCATATTGTACGATAAGTGTCAATCGTAAAAAGTTCGAGTTTTAAGTGGATAATATCCAACTTATTCGCATATTACTCCGAATGCAATTCTTATAAACACGTGATTTATCAAAATTCTTTCGTTACAACGTGATATATCGTTTTTAAAACCGTTAGTTTCGCATTCGATTCGATGAATGTGCGTAAAAAATCTAAAGGTTCAAGCTATGCGACTTTGACGACTGCCTTTAATTATCGCGTGTCTTTCAATGCCCCAAAAGCTTGAAGGGCTTAAATCGCATACGCAAACAGCATATGCATTTGTGGACCTCCTGTTTATAGTGGGTTCCGAACCACTCACTCTCACAAAACACACATCATACATTACGCAAGGGATTATACATACACAATAGTTTATACAAAGTTATAAATAAACACGCTATAAGTAAATCAATCCCCAATCAGTTGAAGTCAACTTAAACGTACATTACGCACTCTCGATACCCATACTTCGCCGACTCAGTACAAGATGTTTATATAATATGTAAGGAAAGTAAAAATAAAAAATGACAATAAAGCGATTCTAGAAACAATCGTAAAGATAGCTGCTTGTTTAAAAAAAATTGCAACTCTAAACCAAACAAAAAAAATAGGATTAGGGTCACTATACACATTTCGATGTCTGATTAGCGTCGAAATTTTGTCATTAATAGAGAATGAAATGAATTGCAAATCGGAACAATCTATTTTCAATTCGTTATAATGATTTCAGAGAAAAAAATATAGAAAACTTAAATTGAGCCAAAAAATTAATTACACTATGTAAAAAATGTTATAACAGCTTCGGAGAAATTGGCTCATCAAATAGCAATAACAATTATTCATCAAAAATGAAAATTAATGAATTCTGAATGTATTTACGTTACCATCGGTGAATGAAAATTTTGACCGCTCCTTCGAAACAGAAAAATATATTTTTGAATTATATATTGAATTATTCAATATATATATAACTGAAAATGCGAATAAAACTTTCGTGAAAGCGTTAGATAAAACAGCCGAACAGACCATTTTTAAGCAAACGAAAAAATTAATTATGGTAATAAAATTAATATTAAGATACGTAGGAAGTTAAAAATACGAATCACAGCTTTACGATTACTTCCCGCGTTAATAGCGGAAAACAAAATGGTCCAAGTACCCGGAGACATCGTGAGTCACCCAAAACTCCTTTCATACTCCATACATCACACATAGCATACGACATACGTATAATAAATGATAAACATGTTTATAAACGGATCAATCAAAGGCATATACACATAAAAGCTCTTCACACCCATATTTCGTTCACATAATATTAAATAAAATAAACCATGAATAAAAACAATTTACTAACGAAGTTGACTCGAGGTTGGTTGGTTTATGGTTTTTGTTTAGCGATACGAGCACTCAGTCCAGCTGGACCATTGTACTCGGGCCCCGTGGGGCACTCGCACCGCCCTAATTGTCCACGTTGTGTTCCTCAGACGCGGAACACAACCGACACGCGTTCCACGTGGTGTTATTCATTCGCACCTACTTCTGCGACTTGACACCTTTTCATTAGAGATTGCCGGTTGCCCAGGGTATCTTGGTCAGCGTTCCCCGTGTCCCTTCTTGGAGTTGCCGGATGCCCAGGGTATCTGTGGTCAACCCCCCGTTCCTCAGCAACCCCTCGTGGGCGATTACCGGTTACACAGGGTTCGTGGGTCAGTCCTTCCGCACCACCGCATCCCTTCTTGGGATTGCCGGTTGCTCAGGGTATCGTTGGCCTAGTCCCCCGTCCCCCGGTATCCCCAAATGTAGTCAGCTAGGGATCATGGTCGGCTTCCTCATAGCCCCAGGTTGCGGAGGTAAGGCTGAAAGTATTCTAGGATGTCGCCTGGTATACCTAGAAGCATCGTTATAACGCACCATACCCCGGTGCCATGAAGCCCGAGCACGATAGCTTACCCTCAGGCCAGGGATAGCTATTGCGGAGCGTCGAGTCTGATACACAAACTCGGCGGCCCAGGCGATGGGTACGCTACGTCCCCTACGCCGATACGGTCTCAGGTTCGATTCACGACGCCGGACTTTCGTCGCGATTCACCGAGAATGAAAACAATGGAGTACAGCTATATACATCCGACACTCACACTTGGAGTTACCGCGTGCGAGTGACCGATGTATATATCTGGAGCTTCGTCTCGTCCATGAGGAAGCTTTGTGATGGTGAAAAAAAAATTTCGAGATTTTAATGAAAACGTGTTCAGAATGTTCCAAAACATCGAAAAATCACATTTAGAAAAAATGTCCGGATGTGTGTGCGTGCGTGCGTGCGTGCGTGCGTGCGTGCGTGCGTGCGTGCGTGCGTGCGTGCGTGCGTGCGTGCGTGCGTGCGTGCGTGCGTGCGTGCGTGCGTGCGTGCGTGCGTGCGTGCGTGCGTGCGTGCGTGTGTATGTGTGAATCAGACGCGAAAAATTCTAATGGCTATATCTCAGAAACGCCTCCACCGATCAGGCTGAAATTTTGCACACAGCTTGTAATCGTCAATGTTTCTGCCAAATTTCGTCCAAAAATGTTCAATTTTTTTTTTGTACGCCATTTTTAATTTCTTCGAAAATGTCTGTACGCACCGTAGCGCTCGCAATTTTTTAGCTATCGGGCTAAAAACGCGTACACAGATGGAATATGATCACCCGATGATCCCATTAAAATTTCAAGAAAATCGATCGAGCCGTTTAAATTTTATGTCATTTTGAATTTTTTGAATTTCATGAATTTTTTTTTTTCAAGACGCATTTTTCCGTATTAAATATTAATCTATGAATAAAAAAGTGTCAGATTCGTGATCAGCGTGAAAAAATACATAGAATACGATACCGGAGTGACGACTAACGAAAAAGTTTATCGGGCATTCATATAGCCAAAATTACAAAAATGGGTGATGTTGCGTATTTTCGAACAGCGATTTCTTTGCTTCCCGAGGAATACTCTACGATACGCTATGTATTTTTTCGCCTCGAGTACAGATTAGACAGCCATTTTGACCAAAAGCGCAAGGTTGGTGTATTTTTTCGCACTAAACCTGAGTCGGCCAGCAGTTTTGCTTAAGAGCATGTGAAACACTATGGAGTGCGAGAGAGATCGCATCGGTCGCGCACTCGGCGGAGCGAGTGAGACACACTGAGAACGTGTTTCACATACTCTTAAAAGTTAAATACGACGTTGATAGTGAAAAAGCTGAAAATTGAAATTTTCATATCACTTCCTCATAAAAGTTGAAAGGTGAAAGGTGAAAGTTGAAAGTTGAAATTTTTATATCACTTTCTCATAATGGCCCTTTATTCGCAAAGCTTCCTCTATGAGGAAGCCAAAAATATAGTAAATGCTTTCTCATAGAAGGAGCTTTGCGAATAAAGGGCCATTATGAGAAAGTGATATAAAAATTTCAACTTTCAACTTTCACCTTTCAACTTTTATGAGGAAGCGATATGAAAATTTCAATTTTCAGCTTTTTTCCCTTCTCAGCGAAACATACGAAACCGGGAATCGAACCGTTGACCTCCCGATGCTTAGGTCTTAGAGGCGAGCACGCTAACCACTAGACCACCACACCGGTTGACTCGAGGGCTTGAATTTCTAACCCGTGTAATAAAGAAAAAATTAAAATTAATCGCTTTTAAATATAAGCACAATGGGAAGTCTGCAAAAAAAAGTTAGTAACTGGAAAAAATAAAATAAAAAAATTTCGTTGTCTGTTCGGCTGATGCACAATTTATCATTTTATCATTTTTAGAAAATAAGATAAAATACAAAAAACGAAGAATCTATTTGAGATGCGATTATAATAATTTTATAGAAAAAAATATGAAAATTTAAATTTAAACGAAAAAAATTGATTAAACCGTATACAAGATTCTATAAAGGGGTCAAATATGTAGGCCCATCAAAATGGAGAGAAAAATATACATTAAAAATCAAAGTGAGTAATTTGTCAATTTAAATACTGAACTGCCGGCGAAAAAAAGTTAGTGATTCGAAATCGAATAATAAATTGATTGTAAAAAAACAATAACCGTTCGTTTGAAAAAGAAAAAGTGAACTAGAAATACGAATGAAGCTATTGCAAAAAAGCTCAATACATTAGCAGCCGAACAGAAAATTTTGAAGTAAACAAAAAGAAAAGAATTGTATGAAAAAAAATCAATGTTGAAATACGTTGGAAATTCAAAAAGCAAAACATATCTTTACGAATACTTTTCGTGATAATAACGAAAAAAACGGTCTGCGAATGCGAAGAAATGGTCGATCACGCAAAGGTCCCTCCACATTCATATGGCTCACACACAGTACGTGACATTATGTAATAAATAAAGAAAACATGTTCACTATTACATTAATCGGTGGTATTTACGCATAAGCTCTTTTCACAGCCATGTTCCATTGACACGATTACACATTAAATATCAGATAATAAATAAACGTTGAATAAAAAAATTTTCTAACTAAGTTGACTCGAAAGCGTGAATTTCCAATGCGCGAAATAAATTTAAAAAATGTAAATAAAATAATTGTGAACAGAATCGAAATTAACTTTGACTGAGAAAAAAAATTGGCAATGCAAAATAATTTAAAAAAATAATAGTAGCTCAAGAAATTGCATCGTTTGTTTCGCACATTGTCATTATTAGAAAATAAACTACAATATAAAAAGGGACAATCTAGTTTCAGTATGATTATTGTAATCTTATTAAAAAAAAAATAGAAATTGGAATAACAAATATGCATAAAAAATGAACGTGAATAAATTCTTAATTTAATTACTGAACGGCCGGTGAAAAAATGTTGGTGATCTGAAATCAAAAAATAAATTAGTTGTGCAAAAAAAGCTTGATCATTTGTTCGAAAAAGAAAACGTGAACTGAAAATGCGAATGTCACTATTGTGATACGCCCTTGATATATTAGCCGCCGAACGACAGTTTTGAAGTGAACGAAAAAGGAATTGTTTTAACAAAAAGTGTGCGTGTAACCTTTACGCGCGGTTGAAGTGAAACTTCTTTACTATCGACTTTCCGTTCTTTTTCTTCGTCGATGTTTATTAGTAGCCAATATCTTTCCTTCGTCTATCTTTTTATCATGTGAAATAAATAAAAGTTCCGATAAACTTATGCTGGCTGAAATATGATACACGCATTTTACTTTGAACGTGTTCCAAATATTGTGAGGAATATGCGTCAATTATCGAGACGTGCCTCGTAGTAGATTCTATACGGGCGTTAATTATATTTAAATTGAATTATTCGCTTAAAAATGCAATCAATGGCTGAGAATCGTCGGCAGAAAAATATTAATACAAATCTCCAATCATGATCATTGATACTTCGTGATAATTTTTCGTCGAAAGAGCCGCATCGCTGATTACATTTGCGTGAATGAATTCAATGACTTGTACCGTTTTTTTCGGAGATATATCAATATATTTTTGTCAGTGCAACAGACTGCACAAATATTCAATCGGGGAAGATATTATCGAAATCTGCGAGGGTTGCCTCGACATAATATCTATATTTGTAATTACAATGTTCAACGTATCCGATGTTCGGTGATTCGATCACATCTACGTCAGTTTAAACATAGTCGCCAAGCATACCCAGTAAACACATTAACATTGCAGCAATGTAACGGCTACGTAACCGAATATTACAGGTAATATTACCTGGATGTTACATGTAAATTGCATGTAAGTAGCCATTTCCGACTCAGCAATATAACATGTTACGTAACGTGTTATGTAATCGGTACATTGATGTTATATTGCCGGCTATATAACAAATATAATAGCTGTAATTCTACGGTAATATTGCGATTAAACATAACAGTTAACCTAACTATAACAGTGCAGTTATATTCATCGTAAAGCATTGGTTATATAGCCGTAATAATGCATGTATGTTCGCAGCAATATAGCAGAATATATACGTGTTATCTTATAGTTATATCCTTGTATAATATTACAGTTATACAACTGTAATACTTCAGTTATATCGGCGCGATGAGCATGTTACGAAATTGTAATAAAAGTTAGGTGACTTCTAGGTCGTTAATGAGAAATAAATAGTCAACTCCAAAGATCAATTGCAAATTATACTAGTTCTTTCTTTATACTGACTGGCAGTCATGACGGATTAATGAAATGTATGTTTTCATACTAAACAAGATGATTATAATATGTATCGAATCAACAATATCAAACTAAAATTAACTTAAAACAACATAAGGAACATATTCATCACAATGGAAATGTCTTTCGCATTTCTCGCAAACTTTGCATATTGATTAACAACGAATAAATCGACTGGTAGATACTAATCGACTAGAGCCATAAAACGGCACGGTAGAACCGTGAAGAAACATAAATTAAAATAAAATAATAGGCAATAAAAAAATGAAAATAACTTTCTGTTACAGGACACGAACGCATTATTGTCGCATTTTTGAGCGTCGCGTGCCATTCTAAAATAACTCGCGGTTTTCTTTTACCTTTTTTTTTATCTTTTATCCAAACAAGATACAAGAACCTTAATAAAGCCTGTTTTGTCCCCGTCTTTTTTACTTTCTTCGATTTTCTTTTTTCTTTTCTTTTTCTTCTGCTCGCGTTGATCTTTGCTTCGCAAACCGGAAACACTCTGCGACGGTGTCTTCGAACTCGATTTCTTTCATTGCCGGGTATGTCTCCAAAATAGCATCTGAAAGTAGCACGCAACTATCATTAATTACCAAATATAATTATATCATATCTATCATCATTCTATCATCAAATAACGAAATTCTGTCATAGTACGGAGTAAATTTATATTTCTTGAGGTCAACAGGAGTAATTTATTATAATAGTAAGGTTATTAATCTATAAACAAATCAACTATAGGCCTATTTTATTGCAGAAAACGTTAATACTCACTTTGTATAGTCTTAGTAATACATAGATCTTGGATGCAAAAGTTTTCCTTCCGTCCTTTCCACGAACACAACTGAGCGCAGGAACTCGCGAAGATCTTGCTGCAAACTCTTTCGATGTCCTCGCGCGCTGTACGGCCGCCGATTTTTCGTACAAACGTTATCTGCAATCGAAATATTGCTACTATATTGTTACAATTTGAACAAAGATGAATCTCTATCATGAGGTATTTAAACATAAACTTACAAATTGTCCCTTCACTTCCGGATTATCATTAATTTTTTTCTCGAAGTCTTCAATTTCTGCGATCGACTTTAAGGGCAGAAGAATCGTTACGAGGCTCATGTTCCCTGCAGCTATATGCCGTCCGCCGTCGATTTTCTGATGAAGGTCTCGTATGTCTACCTTCATCCCCGCGAGCATCCGGATAATTATTTTCAAATACTCTACGTAAGAATGGGGAGTACGAAATAAAAACGAAAGTATTGAGATGTTCCATGTGAATGTCCAATAGGTCCACCTTCGGGAGTACGGTCCATCGGTTCCATGCCATCGAAAGCTTGTCTAACGAACGTTGCAATTTCAGCGGTATCCATTTCTTTTTTGCGGGTTTCCGGCGGCGCGACCGAAGTCAGAGTAGTCTTAGTTGGTTCATTCACGTCTTCTGCGTCATGAAAGAAAGATAATAAACGTTTGAATTGAAAACACAGATATTCACGATCCAAATTTAAAATACTCACGGTTTGAAGCACCGTTTTTGCAAATTAGAGCAGTGTCATCCTCCCCGGATGCGTTAATCCCTTCAAGTGGTGTTTCCTTTGTGGCCTGTGTTGATTGTGTTACCTCCACGGCAGCATTCCATTTTGTTAATTTTGCACCGGTGGATTTTGTTGCTTTCATGGCACCATTCGATTTTGTTGTCGCACTGACATCATGCGAGTCTTTAGACCCTACAGATCTTGGTGCGGTGCCTGAGCTGTTCGGGATCACAGGCAAGTCGGAGAGTATGTTTTTAGCTGCAAAGTTTGTTGAATACGATATGCCGCAGAAATGAAGAGGACTGTACTTACGCGTATTTCGTGGCTTTATTCGTTTCAAAGTTTGATGTGGTTTTTGATTTTCGGCGTCTTCGAATGATGAACCTGAATCTCGTTTCTTGCGTACTATTGTCCTGCGCCCTTTCCCGAGTTCGTCGTCATCAGTAGCTTTATAATTCGCATTCTCCGCGACCTTTCGAGCTTTTTCAAGAGTTGCTGGAAAAAAGTGTTATGAATAAAAGCGGTAAAAATGATGCAGATAATTTTTTATCCTGTAATAATATAGTTAACGTACTGCAAAATTTTTCGACGGTAACAGGCAGGTAATCCCATGATTCTTTATCCGGTTCGCATCGTTTCGCTATTAGCGTACACTGAGAGAAGGATCTAGTAAAAATTACCAATCATCTAATTACCATAGGACATAGTAGTACGGCGCCAGGGCGCCACCTATGGCAGAAAGTCCCAGAATTTCCAAGAATTTTTACCATAATATCTAAGAAAAATTCTTGTAAATCCAGTACTTCCTACCATAGGTGTCGCCCTAACGCTCTACTACTATATGCTATGGTAATATCTCTCAAGTGATATAGTAGTTTTTACTAGATCCTTCTCTCAGTGTACTGATGTTTTGGAAATTGGTGGGCCACCAACATGATGCTTCGCCCTTGTCTTCGTTAAGCCAATTCGATGGCAGTTCGGAAACATCGTTGTTCTCGAACGTTACGACTGCATACGCCATGTCTGCCATCAATTGTAAGTTACAACGAACTAAATCCGAAAGCGAAAGAAGGCGGATAAAGTTTCAGGCGAGGAGTTAAAAAAATTTGAGGAACGATCCATGCCGTGGATTGGATTCTACCTATCAATTATGATATTGTAGCAAAGGAATAACTACACTCGAGGTATTTTCCTCAGGATGCTTCAATTTCAAGCACTTCCTTTCTATTTGCGATGCTGGCGCCGTAGTCCGATCAGAAGTAGATCTTTCGTTAATTAAGGAGATTCCAAACGACTCAGAATCGCACGGCACCGAAAAAAGTGAACTGGTATTACTATACGATGCGGACATAAATGTGGGGCAATGGGGTCACACATTGTGGACGAGCGCTCGAGCCCTGAAAAGCGTTGACAGTGCGTTACCACAATGTGCCCAGAGCGTAATCTTTATGTTAAACGGGCGGCGTAAGCGAAACTTACAGCCACTGCGCGCCAAGTCTGTGATCTGGCCTTCGAGGGGCTCGCGTCGATAATCTCTCTTCGGAGAGAGCAAAATGGATCCCAGGCGTTAAAACCCAGTGTGCCCATATCCGCGGGTGTGTTCTAGGAGCGATCGCAAGCGTTTGCCTGCGAATCGTGAGTTCACGCCTGGTTTACGAGTCGCTGGTCAGCGATCTCATGGTTCGAATGTGCATGAGATTGTCTGGAAGCAGGCCCGGACGAAGCCAATCGTTCTGATGTCATCCTGATGCCTAAATCAGGTGCCCTCATCCCCGCGGGGTATCAAATAGAGGTTCTGGAATATGCCTTGTTCCGAAAGGAGTGGGCTGACCAGCTAGCCCATGTGGTTTATATATTTTTGGGGACCTACGTGTGATAGACGACGTGGTTGGTGACGCGTCCGACGAGAGAAGGGGACTCTCGCTTCGGCTTACCCCGGGTGGTTAACCACCACCCGTAAGAGTTGGCCTCTGCGGGGCAAAATATATCGCAACATGGAAGTAGGTGGGCTTCCATGTTGCTTCCATGTGGGTCGAGCATAGAATGACGGTCTCGTGCTGGATTTCTTCACATTAGTTGGTATTACTATACTTGGTTCCTTTTACGTAAAGAACGTTGCAATCGCTATACATTTTTTTTTACGATAACAATCGAACCATCACGCAATCGGCAACAATTTTCATGATCCTTGATCGAGATGGAAAATCCGTCGAACTCGAGTAGTTTAATCTTTTTTGAAGATTTCGAATGATGCACTATTGGGTACGACTTGTGGTATTGAGTTTGAATAGGTAGAACATTTTCTTCTGTTATTCGATTGACGATTTGATGTAATGGTCTTTGCGCATTTTTGACCCGCTTCTTTATTGTCTGCAAACAGTTTTCGAATTTAAACGCGCTGAATTGATCTAAGCAGCCTAACCGCAAAGTTTCATCGGCAAGGTGCACGAGATTATGGACATTATAATTAATGTATTCCCTACCGTACAATTCTCCGTAATGCGAAACGAACCAACGCAACAAAGATCGAGCATAGTCATTCATGACCAAATGTAATTTGCAATCGGCTAAAATACGCACTGCTACGCTCAATGCAAAGAAATGATTGTAAAAATCTTTCCGTAAAATTGATATAAAAAAAAACTTTTCTAGCCTTGTTCGTTAATAATGAATAAAAAGTTCCGAGCTTATTAAAACAATATATTCGGTAGTGAAACGCAGACTGTACTAATCAAAATTATGGCCACGCGGATCGTGAGGCGACACTGGACGGACACGATCGAAAACGGCCAGCTGTATCAGTTTGACAGCTCCATCGTAACTTTTTTCTCCCAACACATCGTCGGGCGGCACGACGACGGAATATAGGTTAACTGTCAGTCTGACAGTTGAAAAACTTTGACGCAGGTATTTTTTTTCGGAGCAAAAGATCGAAGCGACCCGCACGAGTCTCCGCGTAGCAACATCATCGTGCGCGTGTCGTCATCGTCGACCAATCACGGCGCGAATAAACCGACAACAATAGAAATCTCGAACTTTCGATAGGCCAAAACTCGAAAGTCGATATATATCGTGACACACCAACTTTTTAGGGGTGGACCGTCAATGCCGTCACGGTATGTCAACTTTGACACGGCACCATTTCCATAACACCATTTCAGAGGTGTCTTGACCCGTCACCATCTTCATTATAGCATTTCAGACTGATAGGCATACCGTTAATGCAGTGCAAGGTATTTCGACCGCGACGACTTGGCACATTTCAAGAAAGTGATCAGTATTCCGTCATTCTTGAGATAGGGTAAAAGTGGCAAATATGGCCCAGTCCATACATATGACCATACATAATTGATTTACGTGTTAATCGAGACTTGTCATCTTCGCCTTATACCGTGTTTTTGTGTATATGCTGCTTGCTATATACATTCCGCTACCGACAGCGGTGGATGCGCGGTTGGCGCACGGCTCTGGTGGTCCCCCAAGCTGATTCAAGCTGATTCGTTCGCGGTCAGTACTTGGATGGGTGACCGCTTAGCCGTGCGCTAGCTTCCGCATCGACCGTTGAGCGGGAGGCGCTTTCTTCTGAGACTTTGGTGTTTCTGCACTTTACTCAAGTGCAAAAATACCAGTGGCTCAGTCGAATAGGGCCGTCTGTATCGGCACGGGTTTTCCGTAGTTTTCCCGTGTCCTCGGCAAATGAGATACAGTGTAGCTAAGTCGGCTACGGACGCACTGGAAGTTAGGTAGCTTAGCTGAGTGCGGGTAGGGAGTGATAGGGGGAAATCGGGCTGGGGTTCCGTAAAAACCCGACAGGGTATACGGTGGAAAATGGAACAAATATAAAAGAAAAAATATATATATATATATACATTCCGCTATGTTGTATCCCGAATTATTTTGATCTATTAAAATTAAAGAAATATCAAATAAATTGGAGAATACATTGGGAAATACTTACTGGCAAATCCACCGCGTCGCGAAGCCGTCACGCGTAGGAATTTGCCGAGTAAGTATCGGACGATGCTCAGTTAACGCACCCGGCAACGAAAAATCGTGCCGAGTATAAATGACGATGCTCGATTCTATATGCCCAAAAATGGGCATACTAAAAAATTGCAGACGTATCAATTTGCACCTCGCGAACCGCGCTCGGGAAATTGACAGTCTGAACTCGACTGAAGAGCAGAGAGGTTGGTCTCAGAGTTAGGCTCATGTTCAGAGAATATAACAACTGTATCAAGAAACATTGACGACGAAGAGTTTTACTTCAACTTTTAAATAAAACTTGTTATTTAGTTTGTATAAACAAACTTGAGTTTTACTCAAGTTTATACGTATTATACTTATTATATTATATACTATTTATTATATTATATTATTATACTTATTATTATTATACGCCAAAACGTGTTTTGGCGTATAATAAGATAACTATACTAGAATAAGATTTATTCTACGTGCAGCGTATAGATCGATGCTAACTGAGAATAATACAATTAATGTAGTGTCATAAATACGATATTTATGTGACAAAATAGTACACTGTACTGCATACCAAAGGCAGTTCAAGAAAAAAAACTCATGCATTGGGTGAAGTGCTGAAATAAAGTAATACAACGTATAAAAACATAATACAGAAGATAATTTGTAATATATTATGGTAAGACGACAGAGTATTCTTCTTTCGATATAAATTACGCGTTTTCTTATTCCTCTCAAAATGCATACAAAGTCGTACTGGATCTGATTATATTGGACCCGTTTTTCTATGAGCTTAGTTTTGATCATATTCAGCAGAACCAATCTTCGTACTTCTTTGGCGTTTTCTTGATTGAGGCGCATTTATAATGGAACCACACCAAGCAACCGTCGCAGAAGATGGATTTACCGGTGGTTTCCGGATGGCACTGCTCGCAAGTCCATATATCTGCTGCCTTTTACGCGTTTGCTATCTTCTTTAGTTTTGCGAAAGCTCCGCTCTCTATATACTTCTGCATAATGTCGATATCAGATTCTGTGAACGAATCTCTTATTTTATCAGCATTTCAATTGATTTCTGCGACTTTTATTCGATTCTCTCCTTTCAAAATCAGTGCAGATCGTTCTGGCGGAGTTTCGAACCACTGCAACATTTCCTTGATTTGAGTGATCCTTGGTTTTTCCTCAAATTTCAATGGCTTTTTTATCTTTCGACGGAGACCAATGACGGTAGTAGTTTTTGTCCCAAGAGGACGACCCTTTGAGGTTACAACCCTCGGCATTTTGATCTTGCGGCGTCGTGTGGTGCTTCTACGGTTTCCGAGTTCTCTTTCTTGTGTGCTGGTGCGTCTTTCGCGATTATACTATCTTCAGAATTTCCTTCCCTCTGAATTCTGGTACTCAATAATTCCTTGGGAGAAGCACTCCAACTGCGCACAGTTGAATTATTACATTTTGAGGATGGTGAGTTTCCATGAAGATCATTGAAGTTCAATGTTTGAGCGTTTTTTTACTACTGTTTGTTGCGTCTTATTGCCGAGAAGTGGAACAGTGTTAATTTCTTCGAAAATAGAATCTGAGAAATCAGAATCAATCTCATCACCGAGGGAGTCGGGTATTGATATGTCGGGTAATAATGGTCTCACGGATTTTACTTTGTCAATGGCAGTAATTTGTTCTGGATTTTTTTGCAGTGGTTGGTACATCGCGTCCTTGGATCTCTTCGAAATCAGCGTTCGCCATACCATCGTCACATTGCGGAGTCGATAACTCGCCCCCTTGAATATCCAGAGTTCACTTGTGGCGTGTCATTATGCTCGTGCTCGATCGTGTGAAGTTGAGATCCGCCTGCAGCTTCCTCGGTTGGATGTTGCAAAGATTCTTTCTCCCAACCCTTTAACAACTGATTTAGCTTGTTCAATTATTTATGCCGCTCATCGGTTGGTATAGAATCCATGTGTTCAGCCAATCTTTTCAAGACGCCATCTATTGTTTTTTTCTCTTTAGTTTGAAAATTATCTCCCGCATCTGTAATAATTGAATCAATGAAGAAAGTTATTACAGCATACATCACGTCTTCATTATTGAATCGATAAAATAATGTACGTGCTATACATCTGCTTCGTACCAGTTTCGTTAGCATCATCATTTGGGTGTATCTGATGGTTGTGTGATGCTTCGACTGATTTTATGATTAGCTGTGCTTTCTTATAAACGCCGAATCGTATGTACGCTTGACACTTCGTACTGGAATTGGATAAAACAATTGTTAATTTCATATACATAATCGATTTGCAGTTTTTAAACTCAACTATTAGTAGGAGACTAACTTAAAGCCGCATGCTTCCGAAAACAGCTGAGAAAAGAGGATCTAATTTGAAGAAGCCCAACCGATGAAACTGCGTCGTCACTAGCTGCTTCCAAGTTCATGAGATAGACTCATCAATAGATGTATCATCAATAGATATAGATAGATTTATCGAAAAATACTCGGTCAATAAGCTGTCAAAATGCACGTAATATCTTTAAAATAATAAATTCGACAGAAACAAAGATGACTTTTACGTAAAAAAAAAGCGAAAAAAATGAGTAAGTTCCAGAGAATCTGGAAGTGACGCGATTTTCATGCAACAACAGACAAGGTTTGGGCAGATTTTTGTATTTTAATCCATTTTTTTCAACATCAAATGTTCCATTGTCAAGTAACTGTGGGCCTATGTAATATTTTCAAAAAAGTGAAGTCTGTACATCTTGTTATCCGCCACTTTGTAACGTAAATTTTCCCAGCTTCAGTCTATAAAGATCTCATCATTAAAATTAATATACGATAAAATATCTGTAAGCACTTCGACAACTAATGTATAAGAATTCTGGCACGAAACCGTCCTTCTATGCTCGACCCGAAGGTCTCTCGCCCATATGAGCAAACGCAACGAACATCCATCTACTTTCATTGCGTTGCAGCGTGCCAGCCCAGAATCCCCTCAACCTGAGGCGACACAAGTGTCACCTCCCCCGGGCTCCAATAACTGATCTAGTGACTACCTCTTAAAAAGAGTGCACTGTTCTCGATCTCACGTGTGGTTCTGTGGCCACACGGGGTAAACCAAAGCGAGGGCCCTCCACTCCTCGTCGGCCTCAACCTCTGGTTCGTCTCACATATACGGTCTCCTTTTGCTACGTTCACCACGACGGACTGAGCCCGCTTCCGGCCAAGTCCGGAATCGGGAACCATATTCATCGAATACTCTTGGGAAAGGGCACCCAGAGCATCCTCTAGGATGTAACTAGCCAGAGGTCTCTTGACCGGGTCTGCTTTTACGTCCGGTGCGAGCACATGCAGCGGGATCACGATGCGACAAAGCAAAGAGATCTCGAGCCAGATCGCGGCGAACACTCGAACCTCACGGCTGTCCCCGCGGCACGCACAAGCAGTTACGAAGAAATCGCCCCGTCGATCGTCGTGCGATCATTGACGTCAGGCGGTTCCTATCCCCGCATTGATTGTACACACGGTTAGGCCGTGGGCACCAAGGCCGTCCTCGCTGCACGCACAAGCAGTTACGAAGAAATCGCCCCGTCGATCGTCGTGCGATCATTGACGTCAGGCGGTTTCTATCCCCGAATTGATTGTACACACGATTAGGCCGTGGATTTGAATCAAGACGAGCGGCCTTTACTGACAAGCTAACGCCTACCAGATAAATCTGGATTTTTATAACCGTTCGAGACACAGCGGCTCTTTCGAGCAGGCTACGCCACCAGATAAATCTGGATTTTATAACCGTACGAAACGCTACGGCACCGTTCAATCCGTTAGCGTCACCATCTACTTGGATTTTGTGCTCAGGTTTCGCGTGGTCGCAAGACCCGATTAATTGAGCAAGCAGTAACCGAGCACATGAGTGGTTGCCCACCCCAGCTCGGCACACACCGCCCCATCCAACCTTGCGGTTTGTAAGCACTTCGACATTCAGCCAATCATAGAGCCGAGCGCCGAGCCTCGTGTGTCGGTTGGCCCAAGCGACCGGAACGCCGAGCTCCCGCGGCACTGCGCGCCATTGGCCGGGCGGATGCGGGTGGGAGAACCCGGCGCGTTTGGCTCGACAGCCGGGCTATAAAAGGCACAGCATCGCTGCTGCGAGTATAAGTTCTTCCTGGTGAGTCCCCGAGCACGGAGCTCCCTACGAGCATCTAACCGCACTTCCGAGGTGCAAGAAAGCCTCTAATAAACGAAGATAACGTAAAATTTCAAGTTTCTTTTATTCCTTCCTGTCGTTCCTCCACTCGGCAGCTAGGCCGTCATCGAGGGACTTCAACATATCATCATTGCTCTTCTCAGAGCAACAACTCGTCGCATGGCAATCTTTTCGTTCTTCTCAGAACGAAGAGATTCGCTTTAACTAACGTAGAAATTTACTCACTTGCTCTTTTGAGAGCAGATACTCTTTCGACTTGCTCTTTTCAGAGCAACCTCGTCGCACAGCTCGAATCTTTTGCTCTTTTCAGAGCAAAAATTCTAGTCCAAACTAGCGTAGGAAATAACTCATCTCTCTAGGCCTTCTGCCTCACCGCCGCATGCCCAGGTTGGGAGCACAGACTGACGTGCCTCAATTTTATCCGCGTGCCAAGAGGTAGGACATTTAGTCTTACTTCTCCCGCACCGAGTCGCCGCGTGTTGGGAAGAAGACGGCCACGACTTCCGTGCTGTATTTTTTCCGCGAAACTGAGATACGGACATATGACCGGAACAGGGCCCGGCCAATAAGCGAGCTCCGCTAACGATAATCCGCGAATCAGCGATTCTTCAGGCTCCAGCCAATTAGCGAGTCCCACCAAATTGACCGACCGCCTTCCACCGGGATATAAAAGACGGCCAGAAGATGGACCGAGCATCAGTCGACCGCCAGCATCCAAGCGAAGCTCATCAGTAGACGACAACGGGTAGAGGATGCCAAGGAAGCGTGCCGGGATCAAACGCCTGATAAGGCTACTAGCCTACCGGGCCACACAGCAGGCGTTACGAGAAGCCGGGTATAACCCGAAACCAAAATTGAAAACTCCAACAATATTCTAACGTCAAAAAATCTTTTCAAAGCAGCTGTCGATAACAATCTGGAGAATACTTGAGTAGAAAAAAAGGAGCATGCGCGGTTGCGGTTGTCAATTCTACGAAGAGTCTAAGAAGAACCTGATAAACCCGAGTAAGCCGAGGAAAGGAATAAGTCGAGGGAAGGATTAATTTGTATCAGTAAGTAGTTCGCCGTCTATAAAAGTTCAGTTCTATGCGAGAATATAAAAAGCAGATTTTTCTTTTTCGATAGGTTGTTTCTGTATGGTAAAGTGATATGCAATTTTAATAAAGGGAGCCCTTCGTACTTTCTCAAAATTAGAAGATTTTAGTTAAAAATTAAATTTTTCAGATCCTACGAAGACCTCTAAGTAACACGTCTGCATACCATTTGATTATAAAGAAAAAAAATTGCTATCGAACGAAAGAAATAATGCCACTTAGGCATGCGTATACTGCACTTTTATAGTCTACGTACTTATTTTATTGTATAAATTAATTATGCCGTTGGCTTATTGAAATTCTTCATAGAATTTACATCCTACACACGTAGTGATTTTTTAAACATAAGTATCCTCCTCAATTTTCTCAATTCACTTATTTTGTGATACTATGAAGACCTGATATGGTTACCTGCGTACGTCCTATTCTATCCACATAAAAATTGAATAGAGCGAAGGAAATCTGCTGTGGCTTAGAGACTACATCTAACTGAACTTATATAGTCGATGTACCTATGGTATGATACAGATAAATTCTTTCTTCGGCCCACTGAAATCAGGTCCTTTGTAGTCTCCCTAGGGGAACTGGTGCAACCACGGATTTGGAGTTGCATCGTAGTCGCAGTCGCACTAGAGTTGGCTATACATGCATCTACGAGTTGCAATGACTATAACGAGACTCCGGGTATACTGTAATGAGACTGATCACTTTGTTAAAACTTCTAACGTTATACAACTGTGTTTTGATGGACGCGAGTGATCAGTATGCAACTATAAGTCAAATAAATAAGACTGTACAACGATGGTTGCAAGGGTTACAGAAAAACGACGTTAAAATGGAGGGTATACGCGAGTCTTGAGCAAGTCAAAATTTTGAACATTGTGCATGTGTATATTGAAATCTACCGATGGTCACCTTAGTTCCGTTAGGGCTGCCTAAAATCGATATTCGATGACCCGTCTTTGCCTCCCAAAGTGCTTTTTTTTCTAGAAGAATCCTAATCAATACATGAAGCTTTCCTATTTTCAAGATACTACATGGAACTTTCTACTTCTTCATGGCGTATCTACTTGATATTTCTATTCATATTGGATGTTTATGTCTCTTAAGAGCATGTGCAACACGCCAGCGGGCACATGAAAAGTTTCGAACAACTTTTCTCCGAGTATACTGAACGAAATTGAACGAAATTTTGGGGACAGATAGGAAAAATATGAATGTCAACCGTGTTTCCTTCAGATTTCATGATTTCGAAAAAAAAAATTACAGATCTATTACCCGCAGATCTCTGTAATGAAAAAATCGAAATTGTGTCGTTGCTTGTAAAAAAATGAGAAAACGAAAGGAAACACGGTTTGGACGGCACAAAATTACACAATGTGGACCCGTTTCTATTCCGATTTGGAGTAGGGTATGGGCAAAAAGTTGTTCCGAAGTAATTGTTGGAGTAGGGTATGGGCAAAAAGTTGTTCCGAAGTAATTGTTGGTATGCACGAAGAAATTTCAGCTAACATGGCCATGACTCTCTCCAGGCCGGGCGCGCAACTGGCCCGCTAGAGGTCGCTAGTGGGTTGGGTCCTCCGAACAAGCGGACAAAATATTCCTCCGCGCGCATGAGATCCACTGCTACGCGAAGCAGTCAACACGATTGGCGCCAACGGTTCAAAACCCACTTGCTCACTTTTCTTTCTACGTTTTTTTCTTCGACTATGCAACTTGACCGAATATTTTTATTAGAGAAATTAATAGTTGCGTAGAGTAAGAATATTTTCTTAACAAATTATCGCTTCAAAGAAATCTATAAAATTTAATTAGTTATGTAATTATACACGTAAGTAGGGCTTGTAAAAACAATCGTTAAATTATTTAACGACTTTACTAATATTTTTTTCAATTTTTTTCCCCCATTTGCGAATAGCTTGTCTGCAAGTGTTTATTTAAATAAATATTTACAGTTAAGCTGTTCGCCAATGGGGAAAAAAATTAATTAATTAAATAATAAAATTAATTAATTAAATAGAAAATTAATTAATGAAATTAAATTAATTAAAATCGAACCCAGGACAGCCACGTGGCAAGTCAGAAGCGTAGCCACTGCGGTGTATTACCTACTCTGAGTTATAAAACATTGACCCTGTTTACACGTAGCCAGTTTGCGATTTCAGTATACGCCCTAATTAATTATTATGATTACAATTTTTATTATGACGTTTATTGGTTTCCACAATAATGCTCAGATATTTGGAATTTTAGTATTTTCCGGGAAAAGATCGCAAGGAACGTAGCCAGCTACATATGTAGCTGGCTTCGTCCAACAATGTATGTCGCCGGTCACGCCCGCTGATCCCGTGTGAACGTGGAACAACAAAGTTATCTTTGAGTATCTGTTGCGGCTTGACGTCAACCTCTAGCATCGAACAAACAGAATTGACAGTCGACTTTGCGGAATCGTACGTGTATCGTGCGTGTGAAGTCGCGTCGTCATTTGTTTTTTGTGGATAAAGGCGAAGTGTCGTGCTCATAGTTTATACTGATAGTTGTGCTGATAGTTTTATATTCATATAGTGACGACGGTGTGTCAGTGTAGTGATAAGTGGAATGGGGAATCGGGATAAGAGACAACGGGCTACCAATTCCCGGCGAAGAAAATTGATTCAAAGGTATGTAGCATAAAAATGTTGCTCATGAGGAAAGCTATACGGCATAAGTATATATCCCAGCAAGAAAAACATGCCGTAACATTTGACACATCGTACCGTCAGAATATCGTCACGTGCGAACATACAAATCTGCATTGTGCCGGCACTGCGTAGGGGAGAGCGGGGCAAAACGGTACAGCGGCGTAAAACGGGATAATGAGACAAAACACAATTTTTGAATGACTTTTGGATGATGGCGATGGTGGCCCGTGGGGCAAAATGGGCTTGAAAATCCGGATGTATCGTTGGAACAATGGGGCATCCAAAAATTATTGGAAAATTGCGTTTTGCCCTCACTGTCCCGTTTTGCCCCACTGTCCCATTTTGCCTCGCTCTCCCCTACGTTCTCGTGCTAATACCGAGTAGATTCCGCACCGTCAGTTTTCTGTCTGGGATAGAATATATATATGGGACATTCCATACCAAGTCGACCTGGGTCTGACCCTCGATGTCTTGGATTCGGCCCATTTTTTTTTATGCTATTGTTCTAACTCGAAATAGTACTTACCATTTTTTTCAGATCTTTCCAGTCAAATTTGTGTGAATGCTAATTTTTTGAACTTTTTTCTTCTTAAAACACCTCAAGGGCCGTGATTTTTAAATCTGAAAAAATTCTCAAAAATCTGGTGTCGAATATAGAAAATTTTGAATCTAGATTCATAATGGGATGTTGTTTGAATATTTTCGTATGCAACACAGGATTTTTGGGAATTTTTTCAAATTTTTCCAAAGCAATCTTTTGTAGATCAAAAAATCGATGTTAAACTATGACGAATAACCTCTATTCGAAATAGAGAATCATTCTCAACATTTTGATATCAGATTAATTCAGCATCCCATGTTAATTTGTAATCATAAAGAAGCATTATTGAATTGCAGGTATGAAGAGCTAGGTCAGATTTTTCCTTCTACCTTTTTTTTTAGCTTTTTTCGAAAAAGAGTAAAAACAAATAGAAGCAGAGGTCTTGTAATAATGGGATGTTGCTTGAAAATTTTCAAATATAACGCAGGATTTTTTCCGAATATTTTCAGATTGTCTGAATAAATTATATTTTTTCTAAAGAATGAACCGTCAACCTTGATTAATCAAAAGGTATGAGAAGTGAAATAGTAATTTACGATACTAGTGCGATAAAACTTTTTCTGACGAGGGTGATTGCAGCACTCGCCTTCGGCTCGTACTACAATCACACGCGTTCAGAAAAAGTTTTTCGGACGAGCATTGTACCAAATTTTACTTCACAGGGCGTGAAAATTGAGGTTTTGTGCACGCGAATTGACATGATTGTAACCTTGCCATTTTTTAACATTCTATCACATACCAAGTATGATACGAAAATATTGTTTTTAAACGGTTTGATAATTTAAAAAATTACACTCAGGGTCGTTATCGTTTTTTTTTTAACTTACTTCTTAAATTTCCTTGAGAAAAAGAAACGACATATTTCACCGTTCTAGTTACATGTATGTCATTATTTTCAACGAGAGGACAAGATGCAGATAACTTTACCTTGAAAATATATCAAAAAGATATTCCGATACGACAAGAGAGCCATAATTCATTTCTACGGCTTTTTCCACTTGCATGTTGCGTTGCCCCTACTGAACTGTTAAGCATTGCGCGGGATGACACGTTGCAACGTTGCTCCCGCATATCCGGCAGATCGTCTAACACAATCTTCGAAATTTGGTACCAGTGCGGTGAGCGAGACAAAAGAAAACGAGAATTGGTGTGAGAGCGTCTAAGAATACCAGGAAACCCATGTTGACGTGAGCGCTCTTCAGAATTGAAAGAGAGTGGAGGACGATAAATAGTGTGGTAAAGTGCGCGTCGAACGAAGTTCAATATTTCGAGTTGCGTCAACGCTCTGGGTAAGTCTTTGTTATTTGTATGCGAGTATTGGGATCGGTAACGATTGTTCGATAGGAAGCGATATTTGATTACATGATTTTTTCGATTATTCCCTATTTTTATTTCGTATTTTTATTCCTTCGCGTAACGCGCGAATTCGAGAGTGGCGAGAGGGTGGGGGGAGCGCGGCACCGGTGCCGCTCGGAGTACTCATTCTTCTAGTTAGTCGGTTATCAAGTGTTACTGTGGTCGTCACGTTTTCGAAGTCTTCTGAGCTGTGCAACGTACTGGTGAGTCCCATCCTCCTTTGTTTGCGCGTTTAATCTATTTATTTTGTATGTTTTATTACTTTCTTTCCTTAAGCTTATTCCTTCGCTTCGTTCTTTATGTTAACTGGCTCAACCTTGTGATAGTCTCGCAATTCTTAATTAATTATGTTACTTAATTAGAGTATTAGTTGTGATAATTCATTCATAGAGGAGAGGTATTCTCCATTATAAATTATTTCCGGCCCTTGTCTCGAACTTTTTGTCATTTGCTGAAATTAGTCATTTTTCCTAATCCCTGATTCGTAAATTTTAACGGTGAATTAATTCGCGTCGCCCGGTCAGGCTGCGTGTCAAATTACGTGCAACACGTAATATTAAAACTTACGCGGCATCTACCGGAGTCTCTCAGCCTCGCGGGGATATAACGCGCGCGTAGCACGAGGTCAGGTTTGTTTTAGTTCGCTCCTTGTTTATCTCGCGAAGAAGCTCGTTCGTTCCACGCATTATATCTCGGCTACCTTCCGGGAATAAAATTATTCCGCCCGTTAATACGATCGGCTAACTATCGCGTTTTATTTCGTTTCTTTCGCGATTATTTTATTTTCTTTTCTTTCTTTGCGACCGTCTCGGAAAGTGCCGGGCGTCGTGCCCGGTCACACTACATTACCGACCTTCGCTTGGCTCTTCCGCGGTCGATGATTAATCGATTCTTTTTTTGGTTCTTTCTTTTCTTTCGTGGTCGTTTTCGCGATTATCTAGTCGCATTAGTTTTCTCTTGGCTCCCTTAACGAATTATTCAATAAGCATAGCTTTTGCGAGAATTTTCAATGCGCACGTTATATCCAATACGACTGAGATTCCTCACTTGTTTACATTTTTTGTTTTTTCCCTGCAATCACTCTCGATGCGCTATGTACAATGACTTCAATTGTGCCAAATTGTATGCCAAGTTATTTACAAGGCTCACCCTATTACAAAAAAAAACAATAAACTACCGAGATCGTGGATCCCCGCCAATTACACAGCGTTTGGAAAGCGCAAAATTTTACGTCACGCCGGTGCTTGCGCTCACGCAACGCAAATAAAGTTTGCATGAATCGAAGATAGGAGTATTTCGCGATTATTAGAATGTAACGTGATCGTATATTTTACGTGAATGTAACGTTGCAGGTTCGCAAAGTTTTCCGTGGATTTAAAACTTGCGTGCATTTAAAATTGGCCGATCCTACTGTTGAATTCATCGGCTATAGCCGGAAATATTAATTGATTTCTGTCCTGAAAACTGTTGTTCGTGTGTTTTTAGCGCAACAGTCACGTTAAAGGTGTGTCTAAACGATTTCAAACGTTTTTTTTTATTTGCCGTTCCCTGTTAGTGACATTTTTAGGTGCGAATAGACAGTTCCTATTTATAATCTCCAAGATCGCAGCATTTCTAAACTTTATCCTATTGTTTAATTTTTTTTACACATTTCATAACTGTAATATTATTAAAGGTTAGCCACGATGCCCCATGGCGATCGGTGTTGTAATCCCTTCGGTCTGCCGAAACATTTTCGGAAAAAAGGATTGAGAACCGCTACAAAAGCGACAGTAGAAAAGTTTCCGAAATTTAAAACGAAATTATTTTGTCGGGCCTGCTATTCGAACATGAAGAACTACACGGAAACGTCTATCGTCGGTAATGGTGAGAATAGTTGAAAAGCAAAAAATACTTTTTTTTCAAAAAAGTAAAAAGGGACGCCAAGTACTTAAAATTTGTGTTCTCGTTCAGAAAATATGTTTATGAAAAAAACCTCTTAAAAAAATTAAAAAAAATAAAAAATAAAAAACTAAAAAATAAATTCTTCCAAAAAGACGTTTATCAAAATAAAAAAAAATGTCTATCAAAACAATCTAAAAAAAAAATCAAAAAAAAAATTAAATCATATGAGCCAAGTTGTGGTATACTTAAAAAAAACTCGTAAAAAAAGATGTCTATCAAAACAATCTTTAAAAAACACATGTATATATATACACGTTAAAGATGATTAATCATTAATTAATTTTAATTGTAGACTATTCATTTATTAACGGATAAAGATGAGTAATTATACAGTAAAGATACATACAAAATGCAAAGAATCTTGACAAAAAAAATAAAAATAAAAAATTAAGATGTTAATCATATTTATAAATCGGGCGATAGTACAGTGAGATGGCGTACAAAAACTTGGCGCGCCAGTTTTTTTTTTACAATAGCTGTCGTACATGGTTCATTCAAATAATCGAGGGAACAGGGGGAATCCCGGCTCCCACTTTTCAAACTATGACATTATCCGCCAATGCGATAGTAATCCTCTCATGATCCGATCCAACCGCCGTCTTCAGTTTGCGTTGGGCCTGCAACACAGGGGCGTAGCAGTACGCGCGTGGTGCATGCTCGAAGTATCATGTCTTCTACCTACCTACCGTCTTCAGTTTGCATTAGGCCTGCAACAACACAGGCGCGTAGCAGTACGCCCGTTGTGCCTGCTCGATGAATCATGTTTTCTACCTACGATTCCAGTACTGTCATATGCAACTTCTCCACTCTTTTTACAGTGATATGTTCCGTGCATTTAGAACGAATCAACTCGGATAAACCGAGAAAAGCAACAATGCTTGTGTGTGCTAATACTTTGTGGATTCTATATGTTTTCCGTATTATCTGAGTTTTCACTTATCCGAGGGACGCCCTCCCCATATTATCTCGGACAAACGGGGTTCTACTGTACAAGAATCCTCTTCAGTCGACTAATACAATTTGTAATTTTCTAATTCTAACTAGAATATGAGACAAGTAGCAGTTGCATGAGAGGCGAATGAAAGCCTAAAGATGCAGTTACTTGCCCTCTCCCTCAATTATTTCAATGAACCATGTACGACAGCTATTGTAAAAAAAAAACTGGCGCGCCAAGTTTTTGTACGCCATCTCACTGTACTATCGCCCGATTTATAAATATGATTAACATCTTAATTTTTTATTTTTATTTTTTTTGTCAAGATTCTTTGCATTTTGTATGTATCTTTACTGTATAATTACTCATCTTTATCCGTTAATAAATGAATAGTCTACAATTAAAATTAATTAATGATTAATCATCTTTAACGTGTATATATATACATGTGTTTTTTAAAGATTGTTTTGATAGACATCTTTTTTTACGAGTTTTTTTTAAGTATACCACAACTTGGCTCATATGATTTAATTTTTTTTTTTTATTTTTTTTTTAGATTGTTTTGATAGACATTTTTTTTTATTTTGATAAACGTCTTTTTGGAAGAATTTATTTTTTAGTTTTTTATTTTTTATTTTTTTTAATTTTTTTAAGAGGTTTTTTTCATAAACATATTTTCTGAACGAGAACACAAATTTTAAGTACTTGGCGTCCCTTTTTACTTTTTTGAAAAAAAAGTATTTTTTGCTTTGATTTCACCTATTTTTGATATCCGGTCATCTAGCTTGGTTGATTGTTACCAACATGCAGGGAATACAGAACGAAAACATTGTTTATAGTAGATAATTTTGTGATTGTTTTGATAAACGTCTTTTTGGAAGATTTTTTTTTTTTTAAGAGACTTGACAATGATCTTTTTTGGCAGATTTTTTTTCATTTTAAGAGGTTTTTTTTCATAAACATATTTTCTGAACGAGAACACAAATTTTAAGTACTTGGCGTCCCTTTTTACTTTTTTGAAAAAAAAGTATTTTTTGATTTATAATTTATCATTAAGTATGAAATTAGTATAAGATGATAGCTGTGAAAATGTATAGGATTGGCAATAACAGTGATTTACTTTTTTAGCTAACGTACCTAGAATATCTGGCGGCCCCGGGATCTCCGTAACCCAATATAATGTTGTGAAGCCAGTCGGGTACGACACACTCTGTGTTCATGAGTTCACGGATCGTCTCAAGAACGGCTTTGAAATTATTTTCTTTGGGCTTGCGTCGCATTATTATGTTGAAGCTCTCGTAGACGTCTTCGCTGCCGTGGCTCGCGTTGTCCATGTCGATGCGGTATTGATTTGAGTCGAGCCAGACTCGATACGTGCGCGTTGTCACCCGTTAAAATCAGTCGAGGTTCCGGTCCATCCTCGATAACTCGTCCGTTCGAATCCAGCATACCCTCGACCTCGCAACCTCGCACGAAGGTCAGGCCTACTTGCGATACGAACGGCAGCTTGTGGCTGTACTTCGTCCCGATCGGATTCGGTGGTTTCACCGTTATCAAGAAACAAACATCGTGCTTCCGAAGATTTTCTCATTCGGACTTTATCTTTTTTCGGACACTCAAGTTTATCGAAACGTCCGCTCGAACCCGAGGAGGTCTTTTCTCACCGATGTTCGGCTTGGCGACCTCGACGACAGCGAATTGCGTGATCGGCTGGGCCATTCTGGCCCAACCACCGAAGTAGATACCACCGTCTTCCAATCGCCTGGAACGAAGCAAAACACGAATCAAACGCGATTCATAAGACGGACAATTTAGATTTGCGCGAAAGGCTGTATAAAGTTTAGTTTCGGTAAAAAAAAAATAAAAATATTAGTCCGTCCAGAAGTTACTCACCAAGGGCTGAGCCTGCTCACCGAATCCTCTATATCTTGCCGGATCTCATCTGAAAAATAATGTATGCTCGTCGTTGAAGCAGCCGATTCGCAAGCCCCGCTTCGCAAGTTCGGCTATTCGGATACCGCAAAGCTATAAACGTCAAAAATAGGTTAGTTTTTTAAAAAGATCGCGGAATTCATTTTACACGTCCGACACATATTTAAAAGAAAATTAAAAATATATTTGAAATATATTTAATAATTTATAATATATTTATAAGATAGATATATTTACGGGCGTTTTTATCGATATTTTTTTCAATTATTTTACACGAACGTTTTCTTTTTCTTGACACTTAACACGAAAGTTTTCTTTTTCTTGACACTTATTATGCACCATTTTTCACGACACTTTCACATTTTTTCATTTTTGCGACTTCTTCAATCACATCGTATATTCACTAGTTTGTTTCCTTATCATTTTCAGCAAATATCAATACGTAAAAAAATAAAATATTTTTCCGAGCAATTAACCGTAAAAAGAAAGTGCTGCGCTGATGCGAACATCGGAGAGAGATGGAAGATGGCCAGCTGGCCAGCTGGCCAGCTGGTTGGCTGACTGGCGGACGCATGCGCAGTAGACGCGAGGACTCACATCACAGGACACTTTTCTATAATATTTTCGGACATCGTGAGATACGCGATCTTGATATCTCAACATCTACCGAACAGTTATGATCGTAACTGGGCGCGTTGGAAAGCTTGTGTCCTGTATATATAAGAAAAGTGTCGTCGGAATTACAAAACGATGCTTCGTTTTCGAGAAAATCGAGGCCGAAGGACACATCCGGCGTCCACTTCCGGCATTTTGCTGTAGTATATACTTGGTAGCGTCTCGCTCAACTCGCTTAAAAAACTTTTTTTTAAGTACTTGGCGTCGAGACGCTACCGCGTCTCTTGATATTATTGTTGTTGCGTATTTTTATCGAAAAATGTCCCCGTTTATTATGAGTAGTAGTAGTAGTAATTTATTAACAGTGAATAACATGGAATAGTTTTCTTTTCCATGTACATAACAAACTTATATTACATATATGCTGCCTATTGGCCATCGACCGAAGTCCTTCAGCCAATTTATTATGATTTCACACAATTCAAATGCTTTCATTTCAGAGAATACGCCTGTTTCACCGAAGGCAGATCGTAGTCATCACGATTCGTCGCAATCTTCAGAACTGAAACCGAATTCGATGTTGCCCGTTCTGAGTCAAGACAACGCTGGAGTAGCGCTCAGTCAAATTAGCAGTAACCTTGACGACGATTGTCAAGAGTTACCGGGATCTTCGGCATTGAATCACAACGAGTTGTTACCGATGCTGACTCAGGAACAGGTTGGATCGGTGTTTAGTCAGATCTCGTCGAGTCCAGTCCATGAGTGCCGTGATGCGAGTCAGAATTTGTTGACGGCACCACTGACACAGGACACTGTCGAGTCAGTACTGAGCCAACTTTCAATAACGTCGGCCGAGACCGCTGCCTCTTCATGCCCTTCAGAATTGGCGCTCCCTACTGTGAATCATGCATTAAGAATATTGGATGTCTCCCCGATCCCACGGAAAAAACTGAAACGCTCAGTTTGGGTAGAAAAAAAACTGGAGGACACAACGAACGTGATACGGATCTCGTTGGGCTTACCAATCCCTGCACAAATCCACGAGGATAGTATTGGTTTCACAGGAATCATATCTCAACTGAAGGAAAAATACAAATCTCCCTCTACTTCCAAAGACGAACGAATTCAAATATTGACGCTTATACCACGAACGTGGTCCAATATTAGAATTTCCGAAGAATTTGGCGCAACTCTGTACATGGTGAAACAGGCGAAGAAGTTATGCGAAGAGAAGGGTATTTTGGCGAAGCCCGATCGGAAGCTTGGTGAGTTGACCTTTTTTTTAAACTTTTCCGCTCATAACTGACAGATCGTTGCGCAAATCTTGATCTCTCAGCCTAAAGTTATGTAGAATGTTATGCTCATTCATCGCGAATGATCTGCGGCCTTCACGGATCGCTCATTTTTACCTTCGGTTCCCCCAAAAATTAAGATATTAATATTTTAAGATATTATAATTAGACTTCAAATTTTTGATCGCCTCTGACTGAAAAATAGTTCACTTGAAAAATAATAAGCCACTTCAACACAACTGGAAAAAGTCTTTGCATTGTTTTGATTGAATTCCTTGTAATGAAAACAAGTAGCGAGTCCAAGTAGTAGTCTCATAATTATGTGGAAACATTGCATGTACGTGTCTTATTATACTGAAATAGAAGAATAGAATACAAATTTATTGATAAATTTGTTTCTTTGCTTTTTTCTGAAATCACTCCAATATAGACTTCCGTTCAGTTTTCAATCGTTTTTCGTTCATATTTTTCGTCAGATTTTTCTGAGAATCCTCTAGTAGAAACTTCCATTCGTCTTTTCGTCACCAGTTTCCGTCACATTTCTCTCATATTTCTCCCTAGTACGAAACTTCCACTTCGTTTATCAACTACATTTTTCTCCACATTTTTCCGGAATTACTTTAACACGTAACTTCCGTTTGGTTTCTTATCACATTTGCCTGAGATAACTCTTGTACGATCTCTCGTTCGGTGCCCGGTATGAAAGACTGTTGCTGTCCGCGATAACAACGGCGAAAAAATTCGTTTCCAAAAAAAATTAATGTTGGGTAATCTGAAAGAGTTATACCAACACTTCAAAGAGAAGAATCCTAACATAAACGTTGGATTCTCTACGTTTGCATCGTTGAGACCGAAACACTGCGCATTAGCTGGAGGAGCCGGAACGCATACCGTCTGCGTATGCCCTATGCATCAAAACATTAAACTGAGGATTGCAGGTAACCGTTAACTTCATTTAGTTGGTATGTTTTTGAAATGTCCGTATCTTGCTTCCAATTGCATAATCTTATTGTACTCATTTATAATTTTTACACATTCCAGCGTGCAATTTGAAAGCACTGACTAAGGATTCAGCAATTCCTCTGGCAAAATACGAGGATTGTCTGCTGATGTTGTTATGCGCTGTTCCAAAACCTTCTTGTCATTTGTTGCAATGTTCAATGTGCCCGGGTCAAGAGTAACTAAAGGACGTATTGGCGAAGATCTTCGATGACAATGACATTGAAGACATCACGTACTCACAGTGGGCTTTGAAACCTCGAGCGACACTTGAAACGTTCGTTAAAACCGTGGACGAATTCATTGAGGAATTTTGCGAGCAAGCGAAAAGTCTTTTGCCGCATTGTTTTATTGCTAAGCAACAATCGGATTTTCTGAAGTCGTTGAAGGAAAACTTGAACGAGGGTGAATGCATCGTGATATGTGACTTCGCAGAAAACTACGCTTTCATCGTCCAAAACGCTGCTCCCGGGTTCCATTGGAATAATGATCAGGCTACTGTGTATCCCGTGGTAGTATATTACAAGCAAAATGGAGAAGTAAGACATAAGAGTCTCGTCATCATCTCAGATTGTCTTAATCACGATGCCGTTGCCGTCTACGTTTTCACGCGAATTGTCGTTGATTTCGTTAAGACTGACATAGGAATGCCATCTCGCATATTCTACTTTTCTGACGGCGCTCCACAACAGTTCAAAAACTTTAAGAACTTCGTGAATCTAGCGTTTGACGAGATTGACTTCGCAATCCCGGCAGAATGGCACTTTTTTGCTACAGCACATGGGAAAGGCCCATGTGACGGAATCGATGGGACACTGAAAAGATTGGCTGCAAGGGCGAGCTTGCAGCTTGCCGCCGACCGTCAGATTCTGACGCCTCGCGATCTGTTCGAATGGGCCTCGACGCTTGGCACGCTGCCATCAATAATTAAGAGGTTTTCTGGGGTGGGGGACTACAACTCAGCGAAAGAGATGCTCAAAGGGAGATTCGAATCTGCTAAAACTATCCCGCAAACACAAAAACACCATTGTTTTATACCAACACCTGAAGGTATGGTAACGAAGTTGTATTCTGCATCGCCAGATTTCAAGATCCATAATATCGACAAGCTAAAAGAAAATGTATTGAATTTTCCGCGAAAAACGTTTTTTTAAAAAAAGAGTTCTATTAAAGGCGTGGTATGACTTGAAAATATATCAACGTGACATAGCTCTTCATCCTTGCAATTCAATAATGCTTCTTTATGATGATTACCTGAAGAAAAAGCTTGAAGATCAACTTGGAATGCAGAATTAATCTGATATCAAATTGTTTAGAATGATTCTCTATTTCGAACAGAGGTTATTCGTCATAGTTTAACATCGATTTTTTGTTCTACAAAAGATTGCTTTGGAAAAATTTGAAAAAATTCCCAAAAATCCTGTGTTGCATACGAAAATATTCAAACAACATCCCATCATGAATCGACCTTTGCTTCTATCTTTTTTACGTTTTTTACGAAAAAAAAGCTAAAAAACAGATGGAAGGAAAAATCTGGACATTATGAATCTAGATTCAAAATTTTCTATATTCGACACCAGATTTTTGAGAATTTTTTCAGATTTAAAAATCACGGCCCTTGACGTGTTTTAAGAAGAAAAAAGTTAAAAAAATTAGCATTCACACAAATTTGACTGGAAAAATCTGAAAAAAATTGTAAGTACTATTTCGAGTTAGAACAATAGCATAAAAAAAAAAATGGGCCAAATCCAAGACATCGAGGGTCAGACCCAGATCGACTTGGTATGGAATGCCCCATATGTACTATAACTATGTACATGACATATGTTTTTTAAGTTTTTGTATAAAAAACAGTTTTGGAGGCGTTAATGATTATTACAAGCTTTTTATGTTTTGTTACATGCATATAAAGAAAATAAATGTATAGTCCCATGGGTTGCATATAGATTCACCTTAATTTTTACATATGGTCCACTAAAAAAAAAAAATTTCGGACTTGCCGTAGTTTTTCACTTTTTTGGAAAAATATTTATTGGCTTTTATATTTAAAACAAGAATTCATAAATCCGTTAATTTTAGAAAAAAGTAAGGTCAAAAATAATAAAATTCAAGTTTTTAACCGTTTCACCGATATCAAACCATCTACACTTTTTCTATCTGTTGTTCTAACGTCTGTGCTATTTCCAGAGTGTAGTCTTACGAACAGTGAGATACTAAAATAATAATAAATATAAGAGAGGAAGGCAAGATGGCGTCGCCGTGGCAGGTTGCGGTATAACGGGCTCTGGTATAATCGGCTATTAAGCGAGTATTAGTTGGAAGTATGGGTGGAAAAGTGGCAGAGAGAGTGCGAAGGTGGCATCGCTACTGTGGAAGTGTTGGCCAGGTGCAGGATAAAGTACTTTGAGAGACTTTAGGTGTTGACGGATTAGTCAGATGCAGAAAGTTATGACAGGAAAAAGCGGGTCAGCATGGCTAGCGACACGAAACAAGAGGACTCCAAGGAGAATGGAGACGTGGGCGCAACGAGCGGGACAGAGAGTACGGAGATACAGTCGATAGGTGGCACTGGTGGATCGTGCCCATCACTTATACAGACGAGACGTAGAAGACTGGGGAAAGCGGTCAAGGCCGGTAACGTAGGAGGAGACAAGATCGACAGATACTTCCTTCGCGGCAGCTCGCGAGCTGACGGGGCGTCGCAGGTGGACGCTTTTGTTACAAAGGACAAAGTGATGCGCACACCTCGGACGGCAAGTGGCGGTATAAGTGGTGGAAAGGAGAGGGACAGTGACGGGAAGAGTGATTGGAATAGTCGGGATGAAAAAGGAGTGAAGGAGCTGGTGACGGAAGATTTGGTGGCGAGTGAGGGAGTGCCGGACGAGACGGTACAAGTAAATGCAGCCAACGAAAGGGCAATGCTTGAGGAAGTGTCTGCTGGTGGCCACGCAGTATGGCCAGACGGGGTTCAACATTTTGTGGTGGAAGAGATAAGGCGTGGGTTGGAAGAGTCGGAAAGAAGGATGAAGGAATTTTGGAAAGGCGAGGTGGAGAAAATAAGGAAAGAAATCACCCCGCTACCGTGCAGATATGAACAAAATAGAAAAAGGTGTGGAAGATGCTCAGGTATAAAGACAAATCGGCGTGGGACGAGGAGAAGGAAGATCTTGGCAACAATCAGCGACCTGCGTGCACAGTGTATGACAAGGGAGGGAAGAGACGCCGACAGCGCCGTCAAGGGTGTCGGAGACAACGCCGGTCCAGTGGTGTGGATAAAGTAAAAGTGTGGAGGGGGAACAGCAGGCAGTCGTCTAGAGCACCGCGGGGCTAAGTTGGAAAAAGGCGGAACATGGAACGGAAGCTGCGACGGAAGTCATGCGCCACCAGGCTAAGCCTACCATAGGCCAAAGCGGCCAAGGAATATCAATCCGAGGCACGGAACACAACGAAGTGGTAAGATCGCTGTCAGCAGACAACGAAGTCCACGAAGCGGAATGTGGGTTCGGGAACGATACGACGCAGCGTCCGGTGGCTTTAACAGATGAGGAATGGCACTAGGAAGTGAGGGAACGTTACAAGAGGAAGAAAAATATTGTGGTGAGAGGAATTAACGCAACTGGAGGTGGAAACGGAATCGCTCGAGAGTTCAAGCAAATTCTGAGAGAAAGAATGGGGATTGATCCGATGATTGTCAAGGTGTTACGCGTGGGCGGCGGTGCCGTTATAACGCTGGGCTCCATGGAAAACAAAATTATGGTGATGAAGAGAAGGGGCGAGCACAGGGGCACCCCGATTTTGATCAACGATGATCTTACGGAGCGGGAAAAGGAAGTCACGGAGTGGCTGAAGAAAGAAGCAGTGAAGAAAAGACGTGCGGGAAAGATTGTAAATATAGGATACATGAAAGTGTGTGTGAATGAAGTGTGGTGGAGTTAGTTAGAGAGAGGGGAAGATGGAGAAAATGTCGTTTCGGAGGAAAAAAATATAGAAGCTGTTAAGGAAGTGAAAGAATGTGTGAATTTGAAAGTGGTGGAGTGGAATATAGCGGGGTGCCAAAGAGTTCTTGGATGGTTATGATCTTGTTTTGATACAGGAATCATGGATTGAAGCGAAGAGGAAGGAAGTGTTGTTATATTTAACAAGTAAGTAAATCATTTAAGTGGTGGGCAAAGGCCGCAGTGCGGGTAAATATAAAGGGTAGGGCGGCGGGGGAGCATCTCGTAGGAATAAGAAGGAATGTGTGTGACATTTGTAGAGTGGAAGAGTGGAAGTTTGGTATGATTATTAAGATAAGTAGATTTAACGTAAATAAAGAGTTATGGATTGTTGAAATTTATAATAATGATGGACTTAAGCAGGTTGAAGGGAATCTAACGCAATGCGTGGAGGACGAGTGGGTAAACGGGGCCGCGGTAGTGATAGCAGGGGATTTGAATGCGAGAATTGAGGGGAGGTCGGCGCGGTTGATTGTGAGAGGGAGGGGGAGATCGTGGGGGCTAGAGTGTCGCAGAACGTGGTTTGTAACTCGGAAGGGCGAAAATTGCTGGGTTTCTGTGAAAGTCAGGGCCTGATAGTCCTGAATGGTAGAACTAAGAGGGATGAAAAGGGGCAGTTTACTTTCGTGGGTGGGGGGTGCGCGTGATCGGCTCTCGACCTTATCATTAGGTTAGATGACGAGGAGGAGGGGGTGGTTAAAAGAATAGACATCGTTCCCCGGACGGAATCGGACCATTTTCCGGTGGCTTTTGAACTCGCGGTAGGGGGTATAAGAGCAGGGGAGGCGGAGGGTCGAAGGAAGGTAGAGGATAAAGCATGCAAGATAGTGTGGAAAGCGGAGGAAGAAGAAAGTTTCAGGGTAGAATTGAACAAGGTTTGGCAAAAGGACAGTCAGGTAAAAAATAGCTGGAAAAGTCTAAAGGAGTCCATTTGGACGGCTACAGACGAGCAGGACTGAAAAAGGTTAAGAAAAATACTACAGACGGGGGCGCATGGTATGATAAGGAATGTAATGAACAGACGAGGAGGGTGTGGTGGACATTGAAAGAATTCATAGCAAGCAAGGATAGGGAAAGGGTAGTAAGGGCCGCTATAGTAGGCAATGAGGAAGATCTTGAGCGGGGAGGACCCGAAAAGAGGCAGCTTTTGAGAGAGAGGAAAGCTATGAAAGATCTATGCGGTAGAAAACGAAAAGAGTGGTTTGAGGAAAGATAGAAAAAAGTGAGAGAAAGTCAGAATATGGTTGAATGGAGGGGAGCAGTGGGTAGATTTAGAAGCAAAAGAAGGAGGACGGGAGAAGGAATAGCTAAAGAAGAATGGGTTAGACATTTTGCAAATTTGTTGGGCGCGGGGGAGATAGGTGAGGTAGGGGTCAGTATAGGACTAGGGGGGAGGAAGAGGGAAGGGAGGAAGGGTCGCTGGACCCAAAGCTAGATGAGGAAGCGAGCGTTACGGAACTGAAAAGAGCGTTAAGGGGAATTAAGAACAAAAAGGCGCCGGGAGAAGATGGGATTTCGGTCGAATTTATTAAGGGGATACCAAGGGAAAGAGAGGAAGAGTTAAAAGATATAATTAATGAAATTTGGTCAAAGGAGAGCTGCCGTAGGGGTGGGATACGTCGAGAATTTGCCCAATTCTTAAGGCCGGAGATGAGAACAGGACGAGGAATTATAGGGGAGTTTCTCTATTGACATTGGCTACAAGCTTTTGACTAGTATTATGGTGAGGAGGCTGAACGGGTGGATTGAAAGGAAGGGTATATTGAGAGAGTGTTAGGCAGGTTTTAGAGAAAGTAGGGGCACGAGGGACCACGTGTTCGTGTTGAATTGTCTGATTAATAACAGATTGAAAAATAACAGTCGTCAGGTATGGTCGGTATGGTCGAGGGAATTAGTGAGAGTGAATGCGTATGAATGATTGAAGTCCGAATAAATGTATATTACTTTTATTATAATGAACCTGAATGAAGGAGAGTGAGCGTCTAACAGATTCGGGACTCTGAGATGAACTGATGCAAGGGCCTGACGGAAGTAGGGCTCTCACCTATTACTGCGCGCGACGCTGTATTCTTACGCGCTGATAAGACGGCCGCTGCCCGCACGAGACGCGTACAGCGGCTGGACCGTTGCCGTGAGAAAGCGGGCGGTCGCACGTAGGTGCTGACGGCTTAACGATTAGTGAGAATTTAGATAAAATGTTGACCTGAGTTTCCTGCGCTAAGAATACTATACGGGACCGTCACACCACAGAGAAGTACTGTTTCGGAAATTGTGGGAGAAGGGGGTTAGAGGTGAAATGCATAGAATGATCAGAGGTATATACAGGAAGACTAAGAACGAGGTAATAATGGGTGAGGGAATCTCAGAGAGTTTTGTGACGCGAAAAGGAGTCCGGCAAAGATGTCCGCTTGGCCCTACGCTTTTTTAGTGTAGCGTTGGATGATATGGACGAGGAATGGAAAAGAAAAGGGGAGGGTGGGACGGTTATTGGAGGGATAAAAATATATGGGTTGAAATACGCGGACGATATAGCGATAGTTGCGGAGGAGGCGAGGGGATTGACAAAAATGTTAAAATCGTTAGAAAAATTTGTAGGGGGAGCGAAGATGGGAGTGAATGTTAAAAAGACGAAAATTATGGTGTTTAGGAATGGCGGAGGAAGAAGAATGGAGGAGGAATGGGAATTAGTGGAGGAAAAGGTAGAGGTGGTTAATGAGTTCAAATATCTGGGTTTTTGGTTTTCGACGAGGAATACGGGAGGAAGGCACTTAAGAAATCTGGTGGGGAAAGCACAGAAGGCCGCTAACTCGGTATGGGGGGTGATGAAGAGGGCAAGGGTAGGGCGATTGAATCAAAGGCTTCAACTATTCGACTCTCTGGTTAAAGCGGGAGCATTGTATGGGGTGGAAGTCTGGGGGTGGAAGAGGAGGGAGGAAGTTGGTTAAAATGGTGCCAGGAGTAGCGCGGAATACACCGAACTATCTGTGGAAGCTGGAAGCGGGTAGAAGAAGTGTTGAATTAGAGGCGAGGCGGAGAGCGGGGAATTATATTTTAGAAATCTTAAAGATGGAAGAGGGTAGATGGCCAAGGGTGTGTTTGAGAGAGGAGGTAAGAGAGATTCTAAACGGGGAGCCGTCTAGATGGGGTAGAGAGTTAAAGATGGCACTGGATGAGGTAGGGGACGGGAGGATTATTAGCTTGCTGTGGGAAAATATAGGGGCAGGGAGGATGATTGGGAAGTATCTAAGGGAGGGGTTAGCCAGAACGGATGTAAAGGAGGGATGCGAAAGAGAGAAATATTGAGACCTGGCAGAGGTGTCGGTGGAGTTGAAAGAACAGTGGGCCAGGTTAAGGTGCGGGAATGTGGGGAAGATAGGGAAAAAGGGCTTCAATAATTGGTCGTTTGGGGCTTGCAATAACGAGGTTGAGAGCTTGGAGCATATCTGGCAGTGCGAAGAGGCCCGTGCGGAGATTAGGGCAGACTGGATTAGAGGGGTAGACAACTGGAGGGGCGGAAGGGAGGGGGAGGTTTTGGACAAATGGACCAAAGATACGCTAAGAGGGGAACTATGGGTGGAATTGTGTGAATACCTACGGGCATTTGATAAGGTGAAAAGGTTGAGAACCGGGGTAAATCGGACGGGGGGGGGGAAGAGGAGTGTTGAGCCTGAGCGAAGGGTAAAGTGGTACAAAGGATAAGGACTGTGAAGGGCATTGAGACTAACATTAGGTTACGACGTTAAGGTACGTTACTACATGCGGCAGTATTGTTAGCTATAAGACACGAGTAGCGGTAGTAGCATTATTAAGATAAAGCCAAAGGTATAAAGTTAAGGAAGTGTTCCTCTTTCCTGTTTATTTGCTGGAATAAAAACAGATTTAATGTTTAGGAGTAAGTTTTAGTTTGTAAGAAGAAGATATGTTGGGGATGTAAAAGGCAAATGCCGTACAGTAGAAATAAATTCTAAATTCTAATAAATATAAGAGAAATAACACTCGAAAACTCGTGTAAAATATTCAAAAATTACGTTTGCGAGGAAAGTAAACTTCTGGGCTCAATAGTTTCCGAGAAAAAAAAATTGCGAATATAATTATCAACAAATTGGAAAATGACAAAAAATACATTTGTAATCGAACAGCGGCGACATTGATGGAAAAAGCAATCTCGCCATTGCGAATCAATTACACCGTTGAAGGACAAATATAAAAGTAAGTTTGGAAAAAAATCGAATTTAAGTAATTAATGACGGGTAATTAAACAGGAATCAGAAACGTATACACTGTGCATATTCGCGCGTTGCCAATAGTGGAAACGAAGAAACAATGGCTAAGCTATGCATCAAAGCCATACTACCGCCCAATAAACCATGTCTCATTCATCATCAGGTCAAATAAAGGATCACGAAATGCAAACTATAAAAATGAAAAATGAAAACCGCTACTTCAAAAGTAAAAATTATAAAAAAGACGGGTAATGTTAAACGTATTTAGTTGCAAACACGAAAGAATTATTGTTTAATTCTAGCCCCTTATGATTAAAGACACAAGCCATACGCTGTTTTTCAATATCGATCCTCGAGATATCTTTATGAGAGGTGCCTGCCGAGGCGGGAGATACACAAAGTATTCCAGCAAACTTGAATAACCGTGTGTTCGCTTACGAACGAAAAAATTGGGAACTCGTCCCACGAAAAAAATTTAAAAAATGTCGATTTTTTTTCAAGCATTTTAAAAAATTTCTTTTATTTTGTTGTAATTTTATTATTAGATACTATTTAACTTTGTCATTTTTAATATTTACCGCGCGATTGAATATTGAACCGATCACCGGAGGAAGATATAACTATAAGCGGAAGATGAATAGTTCGCGATATATCCTTCACTGTACTAGCCGATTGTATTTATGGCAATAATTATATGTTTCAATCCACTTACGTGTTTCGTACGCAAAGTTCCTTTCTGTAATTATTCAGAATTGTTTGTGGGACTTCCAATTTATCCCCTCGCGTGGATGACTCGCACTCTGGAAGGATCTCAATCTACGTTCACAATCTGAATAATTACAGAATGGAAAATTGCGTACGAAACACGTAAGTGCATTGATATATATCATTATTGCCATAAATCCAATCGGCTAGTACAGTGCGGGATATATCGCGAACTATTCGACTTTCGCTTATAGTTATATCTTCCTTCGGTGATCGGTTCGATATTCAATCGCGCGGTAACAATTAATAATAATAAAGTTAATTGAAAATTAATAACAAAAATACAAAAAAACAAAATAAATTATTCAAAAAAGAAATCGACCTATTTTGAATTTGATTCACGGGACGACTACGTATTTTTTTTAGTCGTAAGCGAACTTACGGTTATCCAAGATTTCTGGGATCCTTTGTCTATCTTTCGCGTCGCCGCGTACGTCTTATAACCATATCTCGGAGATCGATCTTGAAAAATAGATAACATACGGTTTGTGTCTTCAATCTTCTCGAGCTGTAATTGATTCATTTTTTTTCCGCGTTTGCAATTAAATACGTCTAACATTGCGCATTTTATTTTTTACTTTTGAAGCAGCTTTTTCATTTTTTGTTTATATAATTTGGATTTCCCAATCCTTTATTTGGCGCGCTGGTGAATGGGACACGATTCATTTGGTGGTGGTATGGCTTTGAGGCAGATTTCAGCCATTGTTTCTTTGTTTCACTATCGGCCACGCGCGAATATACATACTAGATACTATTTGATTCCTGTTTAATTACGCGTAGCTTTTTTTCGTATTAACTGTTTTTCGTATCGTCATCAATGACCTGAATCCGATTTTTTTTCAAATTTTTTTTTTATTTATCGATATCTTATCCACCAATGTAACCGCTTTTAGTGTCGAGATTTTTTTGTTGTTCCGTCAATTACGGTCGCCGGTGTTCATTTTGTATTTTCTGTACATCGTATTTAATCACAGAAATTAACAGTTAAAAAAAATCTTTCAATGATATATTCGGCTTCATTGTCATTATTCACGGAAGCTATTGATCGCAGTAATATTTTTTCTCTGAAACATGATTTTTTCGAAAAATTTTATGGTTTGAAAATAATTTTAGTTGCTTTAATGAAAGTTGCAGTAGTTCGATTTAAACTCATATTTTTTCCATTTTTTAATATTTTATTTTTATCACATCAATTCATTATTAAAAAAAAAAATCATCTTTGTACTGCTTATTACTGTTGGATTTTCTTACCGTTATTTACGGAAACCATAAATCTTTGCAGTTTAATTAATTTCAGTACTTTGCTTGCAAATCATTTCGTCAAATATTTCACATGTATTTTTCTTTCTTACGTTTATTACTGTGCGTAAAAGAACGCACCCTTCATAAATCGCGTGATTTGATATTTGCGTAACGACTGCATCCTTAGCGGCGCCTCTTCGGCTGGATGTACCGTATCAATAAAGTTGTAACTTGTTGCATTTAAAATCGATCATTACGATGATTATTGGAAACATTGTTTCATACAAACAGGAATTTTATTATCTGTGTTACGCCCTGCGAATTTTTCCAGAATATTTCAATGATTAATTAATTAAAATATTCGGAATTTACTAAATCATTAAAAATAAACATTTGAAAATTGTCATCAATCAATTTATCGAACTCAAAGTTTCGACAAATAAATAATATACCAAATGGAAAAATTATCCATTGGTAAAAATAATTCGCCTTTAAGAAACATAGATTGATGTACAGAAGCGACTGTACGAGGCAAGTCAGCCGCAGGAGAGTCGGTAACCTGAGGCACAAAAATGCAGATAAGGATATCGGCAGAGCGCGCCTCACACTTGTCAAACCTAGGGCCTGCTTGTACGGCGCGTGTAACGATTGGCATGATGTCGAGAGTGGCCTTCAGGCGTAATGATTGCAGCACCTCGTGGACAGTGAATATCGATGAATAATAGATCATCGTTATAGTCCAGAAGGATCATAGTTGAAATAATAATTAAAGAAGTAGATGGAAAATGAAGTTTAAGGGACGGATACACGGGGTTGGCATTGTATTTTGAAAATTATTAACAATAACTACGAAAAATAAAATAAATTCAAGCATGCAGAATAAAATTAGTCAATCAAAGAAAGGGGTCAGGCGATGAGATTCGGGAGACGAGGCGCAGGTGTGACAGAGGTGACGCGGGGGTGTCCGGCGCCGAGGTTATTTATTCGTGCGCCCACCGCCCATTCGGCACTTCTTCGACTTCGTCGACTTCTTCGGCTTCTTCGACTTCTTCGCGACCGGGGCACTGACTTCAATCTTGCATTGTACTTAGAGCCATTGACAAGGAACCCGTAAATCAACCTGTAAGATTTTCGAGCCAGTACTCGTTTTAACCAACTTCAATAAACAATTCATATCTTTCTGAATCATTCCATCGAAATCAAGTATATCCTTCCTGAAAACCATTTAATCATCGAAATCATTAATCCACATCGTTAAAATCTGAGAAGGACGTTCGTCTCTGGAAATTGACCATCTTCATTCGATTCTGATTCGAATATTCATCCAAAATCTGGGAAGGACTTTCCAATTTGATATCGAAAAACCATTCATCATTCGATTCATTCGATCATCCATTCTGAGATAAACCTATTTAAACCAAATCGTAAGTCCTGGAAGTTATCATCTACATCTTGAAAATTTGAATTGATTCATTTTTCCTGAACATTCATTCGTCAATAATTATTTAGTAATAATCATTTGTTGGCACTTATATGTCATCCTGGAAGGTTAAAATATTTTCGTGATCAATAGATATTCGTCGCTGGTCAATTTTATTCCCGCTTCATCATGGCGCGTTAAAGTATTAGGATAGGTCGGGAGAAAACAGTGAGCGTGTTGGTGAATCGTCGCGAGCAGGGCATCGAGAGTGACGCGCGAGAGAGAGAGAGAGAGAGAGATAGCCGCGTATCGTATTCCAGACGATAGAAAGAGCTAGCATCCAGAATTTTCTTATCCAGTTTAGAATCATCACTCAAAATCTAGTAACTTTCAAGTAGTAGTAGTAGTAACAGTATTTATTGACATCGATTTTTACACTTGTGATGGTATGACATTTTCGAACGATACAAATTACATATAATATAATACAATGTCAATGGGCCATCGACCGGGGTCCTTCAGTCCGAGGTAGTCTTTGGTGTCAAGTAGGGTATTTATTAGCTAGTGTTCATGAAGGTTTTGGTTTTCTAAATTTTATCCTTTTTTTTACGCGTGCGTGAGTGTATTGTTTGTGGATAGCTTAATTGTCGTTGATCATTGCTTCCAGCGTTTGCAATATAGTATGGGAAGGGAATTTGTGTTTCGGTCTATTCTGTGGCAAGCGCTTTACGCACAGCGGTTGTAATTCTTCCAGTTGATTACTTGCGAATTGTTTTGTAAGGAGCTGTAATCTATTTGAGATGGGAATAATGCCGGTTTTTTCGTAGAGTAAAGTGTTGCGCGGGTTGAAGAGGGGATTTGACGGGTTTCGGATTCTTGTGAGTCGCCTGAGCGCTCCTGTTTCGGCTGTTTTTATTTTTTTCAGAGCAGTTTCCTTGCAGTTTAGAAAAACTGGGTGGCCGTATTCGATTAATGGCCGACAAATCTATTTGTAAATTTTAACTGCATGTTTTATACGGATATCTGAGTTTTTGAATGTGATGCTTCTGAAATGGGTGGCTCTAGCTGCTAGCTTGTTTTTAGCCTGTTGGAGATGGTAGTTAAAGTTTAGTTTATTATCTATGTATATTCCAAAATATTTTGCTTTTTGTGACGGCCGTATTTCAATATTATCGAGGTGTATTTTAGGTGAGTCGGGCTTGATTTGGTGATTAAATATTATGAGTTGTGATTTCAGCGTATTGGGTTTTAAGCGCCAGTCACTGAACCAGGTGCTTGCGTAGTTTACAGCGGTTTGGAGCGCTTCTATTGATTCTGCTAAATTGTTTTTATGTACTATTAAGGCAGTATCATCCGCAAATTGTAAGGTGTATTGAGTAAGGTCTACCTGATGTTTGTTGGTGTAACGGTGGTTGTAAATATCGTGACAGTAAACATTGTAAAGTAGCGACGACAGGGGAGAGCCTTGCGGAACTCCTTGTGCTGGATTAAATGACTGCGATACGTGATTATCAACCCTAACTGACAGAGAGCGCGCTTCAAGAAATTTTTTTATAATCATTAGAAGATATTGCGGACACTCTAGATGATGTAGTTTGTACAGCAGGCCTTTATGCCAGACACTGTCAAAGCCTTTGGCAATGTCGAGAAAAAGAACAGCCGATTTTTTATTGTTGAGCTTGCTGGTCTCGATGTTAGAAATTAATGTTGTCAGGGCGTTCAGTGTCGATTTTTGTGCTCTAAAGCCAAATTGGTAGTTCGGTATACAGTGATCTGTTGCTTTTTCTAGACGGGCTTTGATTATTCTTTCGTATAATTTGCCGATTGAAGGGAGAAGTGTAATGGGTCTGTAATTTCCGACTATAGTGTGGTCCAGGTTCGCTTTTGGTAGTGTTATTATAATGCCTGACTTCCAAATTTTGGGGAAGATGCAGTTGGTAAGGCAGTAATTATATATATCGATGATAAATTTATGTGTCTTCTCATCTAGCTTTTTGATTACTTGGATGGGAGTGTTGTCGATGCCTGGTGCGGTGTTCTTGCAGTGTTTAAGAATTACTCGGAATTCTTGAAGTGTCACTGGCTCTGTTTCGAGTTCCGTAGTGCTTGGATGGTTGAAGTGGTCCTCGTACCAGTTCGATACCTCACGGAAGTTTAGTGCGTTGAAGTGGTCGTCGTTAGTCAGTTGGTATGTCTTGTCGAAGTGGCTTGCAAAGGCGTCTGCCTTAGCGGCGTTCGTTTCCAGGGTTTGTCCATTGACCAGCAGATTTGTTGTTACCTTGGCTGGGTTATACTTGGCAAGCTTTTTTATGGTTTGCCAATAGTTTTTACCTTTCGCTCGCGAGATCTCATCACACGCCTTAAGCCACGAATGGGTTTTGTATTCAAAGATCATTTTCTGGATGTTTTTATTAAATGAGTTAAGTCTCGTTTTGAATAAGTTGCATTGGTTACGTTGATATTCGCGGAATATCTGCCGTTTAATTTTTATTTGTTGCACTATAAATGGTGGGAGTTGATGCGTGTGGAATTCTCTTCTCGATTTCGGCGAGTTCCTCTGGACTATATCTGTGAGATTGCGGCTGAACGTTTCAATTAGCGTTTCATTCATGTTGACGTCGGCGTGGTTATCCAAGAGCGAGTTTAGTTCCTTGTTTATCTCTTCAATATTGGCCTTGTTGAAGTTATATTTTTCGGTTGGTATGTCCGTGATCGGGCTATTGGTGTCTATTGTAATCATGATGGCCAGGTGATCTGATCCAATGTCTGGAATAGTCTCAATGTTTTTAGGTGATCCCGGATATTTTTAGTGCAGAATATCAAGTCTGGAGTAGTGTCTCTATTGTTAGGCATTAGAAATGTAGGCGGAGTGTTTATGTGCATGAAATTTGATGATCGCATGAGCTCTACAATTTGTTTTTTTTTCTAATGTTTGGGTTGAAGTCGCCCAGTAATATTGCATATTTGTATTGTTTGCATTTAATAAAAATCGAGTTTTCGATTGCAGAGTTGTTGTGTACGTATACCAGAATGACGTGTAGTCGATCATCGTGGAAGGGGAACGATATATGGAGTGCGTCGTTTCTTGCGTCGTTGATCTTCGGTGCGTTCTCTTTTCTCATTCTCGTTCCTGGGTGGGCTTGGTAGATAGATCCTCCTCTGATGTTTCTATTCATTATGTTACCGTCGTGAGCTACTAATGCCCAATCCCTATATTTTATATTGGTGCTGCAGTCATGCTTTGTTTCAACAAATGCGGTGCAGTTTATTTGGTTTCTTTCTATGGTGTATTTAATGATGTGATTTTTATTTCTGTATCCATTAACGTAAGCGTAAAGGAGTTTAATGTCCATTGTTGGCTGGTAACGCGAAACTTGTTCCTTGAAGTGGTTCTGTGGGCGAGCGTGGTTCGGGGTTGAGCAGGTCAGTCATTAGGATGTACATCCAGTTTTCGGTGAAAACAACGACGGTCTCAATATTCAGCTCTTTGATGAATCGTTTTTTGAGCTTTTGGATCAGTTCGTCTCGGTTTACATTTGATGGTTTATTCATTTTTTTTGTGTAAGTATTGACGATGTAGTCGTGAGCTGAGGTAGAGGCATGGATGCGGCTATTTTTGGTTATTGTTGGGTTCAATGCTCTACTGTGTTTATTCAGCGGTTTAATTTGCGTGTTTGGGATGCCCTGGATCGGTTTTTCCGGGTGGAGTGGACACTTCACTGACCACGCCACGTGGTCGGTTGAATCGCATGCCGTGCATTTCATGGGTAGATTTGATGTGCATCTTTCGGTTCTATGTTCGCCGTTGCATTTGCTGCATATTACTTTATTTGGGCAATTTGCTGTAGTGTCCGTGAATTGGGAGCAGTTGAAGCAGGCCTGCGGAGTAGGTGGCGGAGATGTACTCGGAGACGCGGTGAAATGTTTGTTTGTCAGGAAGAGTCCTTCGTTCATTAGCTTTTGAAATGATTCAGCATTGCCCGTAATCACTCGTATCAATGTTGTTGGTTTGGTAGACGCTCGTGAAATAATCCTCTTACAGAATCTCTGCGTGATGTTATTATCCGTGAGCGCTTGGCTGATAGTTAAATCGTCGATTTCAAAGTCCACTCTAGTACTAACGGCCGCGAATGTTTCTGGCGGGGCATTGGTTATTCGTGTTTTAGTGTGGGCTGTGGTTTCTGAGAAGCTGTCAATGACTTTTTTCTCGACATGTTTGTTGAGCAAGAACGTCAGGCGGTCCTGCGAGGTGTTGGATTTTAGTAAATAGCCTTTTTTGGTCTGCAGTATAATATCTTTAGAGATAAGCGTTAACTTGCTCCACTCTTTGGACAGTTCGGTTCTTGACTTTGTTGTGGATGAGTTAATGTAGTAGAGATACTTGTAATCGATTTGCTGTGTATTGTGTGAGGTGCCGCTGAAGGCCCCGCCCGCACCGCTTACCCCCTTGCGTGAGTTATCCTTCGAGTACGATGCTTTGGTAGCAGATGAATCGTCTGACTCAGTATCGTCCGAGGCTGCCCGTTTGGATTTTTTTTGGGGGTTTCTTCTTAGGCAGGGTGAATCCGTGTGGATCCTCCGCTGCGTCAGTTTCCATGACCATATTGGTCGCATTAGGCTGATACTATTCACAAGATACTCACTGTGTATACACTTGGCACACGACTCTTGTAAACACGTCCGCACAGTTCAACGGCTCTATCAAGACTGGTAACTTTCAATTTTTAACCGCGAATAAAATTTGTCCAATAACCAATATATACACTCTAGGCCTTATCCCGAATTATTTTCCGAAACGTTAGGTTCAAAACAGAGCCAATACCTCGATAAAGCGTCATCTCCGAATAACGTGTAAAGGGAGGATGTAAATTCTCCTTGACCGAGATGGCGTGAAAATTGCTGTTCGGGACGTAACATCTGTAACTTTTTTTTGGAAGTGAAAGTTCTTTAAGGATGTTTTGCATGTTTAGGGTAGAGTAAGTCGCGTTACTGGCACATCGGTAACGCGTTACCCGTTACGCATTACGCGTTACGGAGATTCCGCAGTAGAGTAAGTCGGATTATCGGTAGTCCGTAACGCGTTACACCTTACACGGATTTCTCAGTAGAGTAAGTAGAATTATTAGGAATCCGTAACCCGTAACGCGTTACGCGTTACACAGATTTCAGAGTAGAGTAAGTCACATTATTGTGAACGCGTAACACGTAACGCAGATTTCACAGTAAAGTGGTAAGTCACAGTATTAAAGTGAAACTTGTTCAGAGACGTTTTGCCTGTACAAGGAAGAGTAAGTCGCGTTACTGAAAGACGGGTAAGTCACGTTATTGGGAATCCGCAACGCATTACGCATTACACGTTACGTGTCACGTGTATCTCGTCATATGACAATCTATGTCTAATACAAAGATAATTTACATACAGTTCGGGTAAGTCGGGGTGATATGGCCATGGCATTTTAAATCATGAAAATTGGACGTTAAAAAACCTTTAAATTTTTGGTCGCAACCAACTCTAGAAACATCGAACTGAGTTAATGCACTTAGAATTATCGATATTTCCGATGCGTGATTGAATTGCAGCTCTATAAATAAATATTTGCAATCGGCTATATCACTCGGACACTACGGATGATATGGCCATAGTAATAATGGTAATGGCAGTCGATTTAAACCTACAAAAAAATAGAGGTATCGCTCAAAACATGTCTTTATGTATATTTTATGTTGTGTACATGAACTACAGAAAGACAATAATTACCTCCGTCAAATGTTTCAGATGCCAAACTAGAAAAAGAACCATTTTACTGGCCATATCAACCAGAAAATTCGGGGGATATAGCCACGTGGCATATCGTACTGACCCTTGTACATACAACCTTATAAATTTTGATGCAATCGTATTGTATCTACATATACTAAAAACTGAGCAAACAGCAGCACTATTCGTTTGTTACGTTAAAAGATATTACTGACTTACACTATATAGTGATACTAGTCTATATAAACGTATGGTTGGCGACTATGTTTAAACTGACGTAGATGTGATCGAAACACCGAACATCGGATACGTTGAATATTGTAATTATACATATAGATATTATGTCGAGGCAACCCTCGCAGATTTCGATAACATCTTCCCCGATAGAATATTTATGCAGTCTGTTGTACAGACGAAAATATATTGATATATCTCCGAATAAAACGGTACAAGTCATTTAAGTCATTCACGCAAATGTAATCAGCGATGCGGTTCTTTCGACGAAAAATTATCATGAAGTATCAATGATCATGATTGGAGATTTTTATCAATATTTTACTGCTGACGATTCTCAGCCATTGATTGAATTTTTAAGCGAATAATTCAATTTAAATATAATTAAAGCCCGTATAGAATCACTACCAGGTACGTCTCGATAATTGACGCAGATTCCTCACGATATTTGGAACACGTTCAAAGTAAAATGCGTGTATCATATTTCGGCCAGCATAAGTTTATCGGAACTTTTATTTATTTCACATGATAAAAAGATAGACGAAGGGAAGATATTGGCTACAAATGAACATCGACGAAGAAAAAAAACGGAACGACGATAGTAAAGAAGTTTCACTTCAACCGCCCGTAAAGGTTACACGCACAATTTTTTTTCTTCAATCGGCAGATTGATCAATACGTTTTTGACCTCTTTATTTTCATGGATGAAAAAAGTAAAAAAAGAGAGAGTTTGAAAGATCGTCGGCGTTCAACGAAATATCTGCGGAGAACGGACACGCTCGACCTGGTAGTTGAGGGATAGTGAAATATCCTGATTGGCTAGCAAGACGACCTCCCCCTCTACTGCCGGGTCGAGCGGGTCTGTTCAATACAAATTTTTCGTTGAACGCCGAACAGTGAGGATCGACGACACAGTGCCGAATATTATACATTGCGAGAGATTGTAAACGCAGATCCACATCCTTTCAGAGTGTGATTCATTCACGCGAAGGAATAGATGGGAAGTCCCACAAATAATTCTGAACAATTACAGAAAGAAACTTTGCATACGAAACACGTAAGGGCATTGAAATATATAATTATTGGCATAAATACAATCGGCTAGTACAGTGCGGGATATATCGCGAACTATTCATCTTTCGCTTATAGTTATATATTCCTTCGGTGATCTGCTCAATATTCGGTGATCTGCTCAATCGCGCGGTAAAATTGATAATAATAAAGGTAACTAAAATTTAATAATAAAATCGCAACAAAATAAACTAAATTAAAAATAAATGCTTGAAAAAAATCGGGATTTTAAAAATGTTATTCGTGCGACGAGTTCCCAATTTTTTCATTCATACGTGAACTCACGGTTATTCAAGTTGGCTGGGATAATTTGTCTATCTCTTGCATCGCCGGGTACGTCTTATAAGGATATCGCGAAGATCGATTTTGAAAAATAGCATACGGTTTTTGTCTTCAATCGTATCGGACTGGAATTGAATAATTCTTTTTCCGCGTTTGCAATTAAATACTCTAACATTGCGCTTTTTATTTTAGAAGCAGCTTTTTCATTTTTTGTTTATATAATTTGAATTTCCCGATTCTTTATTTGGCGTACTGGTGAATGGGCCGCGGCTCATTTGGCGATGGTATGGCTTTGAGGCAGATTTCAGCCATTGTTTCTTCGTTTCACTATCGGCCAAGCGCGAATATGCATAGTAGATACGTTTTTGATTCCTATTTAATTACGCGTAACATTTTTTTTCATATCGTCATGAATGACTTGAATTCGATTTTTCTTTAAAATTTACAATCGTTTGTCGGTATTTTTTCCGCTAATGTAATCGCATCTAGTTTCGAGATTTTTTTTCGTTTCATCAATTACGGTCACCGGTGTTCAATGTTAATCAATTTTTTTTTTCAATTCTCAATTTCTTGATATATATTGAAACGTTTCGTTAATTCGAGCTATCCCACGAGAGCGCTCCTCGGGTGTTATCGGAAGCCTCGAATAGGGTATCGAACGAATTCCGAAATTCTGTTGTCGTATTCTCGTCGTGCGAGCAAACAAAAATAAAAACAAGTGCTGACCACTGGTAGGTTCGTGCACAGGACTCGACATTGGACAGCTAGGAAAGGAATATTGAGCGAATGTACTGCAATGAAATTTAATTATGAAAATTTAGGAAAATTAACTACACAAAAATAAATTGGTTAAATTTTACCTGGCCTCAGTAGGCATCACTCCAGTCTGTTGTACCCGGGTATTTCAATACCTCGATTATTAAGGCAAGGTCATTGCACCGGAATCGAGGTATGCAGCTGCAGGCGACGACCACGCGTCGTTGCGAAATAATGACGAAATCCACCGTACAGTCGAGTCAGCATTTAGGCAAACGCGTGTAACTTGACACCTAACGCAGCATTTAGGCAATCGCGAGCGACTCGGCAAGTAACGCATCAGTTCAGGAATTGCTGAGTCAGGTATTGGGAAATAATCGACGATATTGTATTCTACCCGGAAACGAGAATTGTTTAAACAATTAGCAATCTGACGAAATATCTAACATTGACTAAAATTAAGCTGACGTGCCTGCTGTTGTACCCCGGGGATTTCAATACCTCGATTATTAAGGCAAGGTCATTGCACCGGAATCGAGGTATGCAGCTGCAGGCGACGACCGCGCGTTGTTGCGAAACAATAACGAAATCCACCGTACAGTCGAGTCAGCATTCAGGCAAACGCGTGTAACTTGACACCTAACGCAGCATTTAGGCAATCGCGAGCGACTCGGCAAGTAACGCTACAGCTCAGGAATTGCTGAGTCAGCTATTGGGAAATTATTGACGATATTGTATTCTACCCGGAAACGAGAATTGTTTAAACAATTAGCAATCTGACGAAATATCTGACATCGACTAAAATTAAGCTGACGTGCCTGCTCTTCCATCCATATATAGGGAACCGAGAGCAGGCACCCACTAGTCTCTTCGGAACTCCTGATTCTGTACGGTTGGTTACGTTTTGCTTGTTACGTTTTGTTGGTTACGTTTTGCTTGTTACGTTTTGTTGGTTACGTTTTGCTTGTTACGTTTTGTTGGTTACGTTTTGCTTGTTACGTTTTGTTGGTTACGTTTTGCTTGTTACGTTTTGTTGGTTACGTTTTGTTGGTTACGTTTTGTTAGTTACATTACGATTCACGTGACAATTACTTGTGCAAGGGCACGCAATTCGGTAGTAAGTGATACTACTAGTTCGGACAAGTTCTTCCACGGGAAGACCACTGTACAAGGTGTACTCGATACGATTGGTAATAAACCCTAATGAACGAAGATTTCTGTATAAACTCTAATTTGGAAGATTTCTGTAATAAACTTTAATGAACATTGTTGTAATAAACTATTTGGAAGATTTCTCTACTAAACTATAATAAATAATAAATCGTGCGATTATAATTCTCTTGGGTTCTAACCCCTAACTGGATAAATCCCGAATCATAAGAGCTAACGGCTCTCCCGCAAAACCCAGAGTAGCTAACTGAGTTTCTGCGGATATAACATTGGTGGCAGTGGTGCGATTCGAACCCACGCCTCCAAAGAGACTGGTGCCTCAAACCAGTCTCTTCGGAGGCGTGGGTACGTGCCACCAATGTTATATCCGCAGAAACTCAGTTAGCTAGCGAGGAGCTGGCGTCAGCAGAAGCTGACGCTAGCTCCTCGAGTGTGACTGTGGGTCGGTTGATGACCCGAAGCATGCCTTGATCTTGATTTTATGTCACAGCACGGCTGTTACCTTTCCGACAATAAATTTCTTCCCCCGGAAATTTTCGAAAGTAACCCTTTTTCCGTGTATTATGCGAATTTCAGTATATATATTTTTTTTCTTCTTTTTTTCTTTGTTGTGAAGCCTTGTCGAATCCAGTGACCGTTCCAATTTTTTTTTTCGTCCCTTCTACGTGGGTACGTCGACGGTACACTTGTACCAAGGCGTGTTTCCCTCGGTGCCGTTGTTCTCTTGCCGTTGCCAGGCTCTCGTTCGTCGATCCTGGCGGCACCTGATTCTTCGTAGATCCTTGCGATGGCGGTATTCCCTCTTCACATGTGTGTTTGCCGAATTCTCAATTTGTTTTCCAGCCGCTCGGGCTCTTCGTCGATTCTCAGATTGACGGGGTTTTCCCAGCCGTACCGGCTCTTCGCCAATTCGTGGATTGACGGATTTCACTTCGACATCTCGGTGTCGTTCGTCAACTCTCAAGTTGGGGGGTCTCTCTTCATCGCCGATCCCCTGGATGGCGTATATTTCGTCAGCAGCTCTGTGCTCTTCGTCGATCTTCCTGATGACGGATTCCTATTCGTCGCCAATCCTCTGGATTTCTTCCACGGACAAGTTCTTCCACGGGAAGACCAATGTACAAGGTTTACTTGATATGATTGGTAATAAACTCTAATGAACGAAGATTTCTGTAATAGACTCTAATAAACATTGTCGTAATAAACTATTTGGAAGATTTCTCTAATAAACTATAATAAATAATAAATCGTGCGATTATAATTCTCTTGGGTTCTAACCCTTAACTGGATAAATCCCGAATCATAAGGGCTAACGGCTCTCCCGCAAAACCCAGAGTGGCTAACTGAGTTTCTGCGGATATAACAAGTCCTTGCGGATGAGTGCTTGACCCTTCATCCCAGGCACTTTATGAGTCAAGAATAAAAACGCTGCCCCTCGAGAAGCAAGGGGCCAAAAGGAATTAGGAAATGATTTTACTAGACTTTAATTTAGGATTGAACAAGAAGGAAAATAAAATGTTAAGGAGTTGAGTTGGGAAGGAAGTCAGACTCGACGGGATGTTACAATGTTTTACCAAAAAAAATAATGGTACGCCGGGTTAAGCCCTACTTGCGAGTTTCAGGTAAATGAGACTAACGCGTTTAAACGCGCTACGCGATAACCCTGGATGTTTAACTTTGTCGCGCTGGTCTTTACTCGTTATTTAACCTCGCAAGCTGTCGCCGTAGCTCACAACGAGGGTTTCAAATACCAGTTGACGAATTCGTAATTAACTACGATGATGCGGAATAAGAGAAATTTGTGCTGTCCAGCTACGTAGCGAAACCCTTTGATGTTCAACAAATCGCGTTGGGCTTTACTCGTTATTTTACCTCGCAAGCTGTCCGCCGAAGCTCACAACGAGGTTCTCGATTATTCCGACCTTATAATTACGTTCCGTACGGAGTTTTACTAACTACGCAATGTAGCAGCTTCAAACCGTATGGGCCCTTCCTGATGTTAAACGGACATACGGCCTTAAAGCTAACAACGGAGCAGTGCTCCGGCTCGAACGTAGAGACGTTTATAGTAAACGATGTCCACGGTACAAAAGAGAGTGAGTTGTGCGCTCCCGCTGGTTTTATTGTCTTCGCTCTTCCCGGTGCTCCGTAATGAGACTCCTGCCTCTCGCGATAGGCCGAATTTGCGTAGAGAGAGTCGATTTCGGAGATAGTGGGGACCCCCGAAGGTGCAAGGTGGGGTCACCCATCTTTCTCCCGTCTTCCGAAAATTACGATATCCGATAACTTGGCGGCATTGAAGTCAGCGCTTATTGTTGTCAGAGACGATTTGTAGTACAATGAAATGAGTTGCTCGCTTCCGGTACCTCAGACAACGTCGGTTCGTGTTTAAAATTTTGACAGAGGAACCTGTTTGAATTGATATATGATTCTTTAACAAATCAAACAAATACTGTTTCACAGATATATCCGATGTCGCAATCAATTCTGACAAATAGTCCCCCACAAGATTTAGGCGGTACGACGGTTTCACTGTTTCCACAAAATCAGCCAATTGATAAAGTTGAGCTTCATCAATTGGAAGTGCAAAGAAAAGAACAAGGTGAGGAAGAACGACAAAACGCAGAAAGACGTCAACAAGTCGAAGTGGTACAATTGGAAGCACAGAGGCATTGTCAAACAGAGCAAGATCGATTGGACGCAGACAGACGTCAGCAAGCGGAAATGCAAAAACTGCAAGCGCAAAAAAACTTCAAGCCGAGGTAGACCGACAGAACGAAGAAGGACGTCAACAAATCGAAGCGGAACAATTTGAACCAGCAAGGCGTCCTGTAGTTGACGAGAACATACACGTACAATTCACACAACAAAACCACAACCATATAGAAGACATCAACATGGGCGCATGGGTGCATGGGAATCCCGTATATGGTCACGCTTTCGGAGCGAGAGAAGATCGACGCTTTGTCGCACCGAACCTCAACGATGCCATGATTGTTCAACTTCTCCAAGTAATCCGGGATGGACAACGGTGCGTATACAGTTAAATACTTTTCTAGAATGAAATATAAAATTTTTCATGACAAATTCTGCATGACGTTTTCCTTTCCAATTAATTTGTCTTTCATTTTTTTTTTAAATAACCTTTTTCTGCACTATGCATTGTTAAAAAAGGCAATTCTGTTTGCATTTTTTCGATTACCCCTTATAAGTTTACGTGTACATAACTGTGTGTGTATATTTGCCTTAACTTTTGAAGAACAACATCAAAACTGTATGAACGAAATACGGTGAATATAATTACATTGAAACAAATATTTTATCAAAATGACCTGGAATAATTAGATATATATTCTATGATGATACTTTATTCTCTTCAAGTCAAAAATAGGGACAATCCGGGAAATATAGGGCGAGGGAAAGAGGGAAAATAATACACCAAAATTTTGTGTACAAAAAGAACGTAATAACTTTAATCAACTTTAATAACGTAATATCTTTAATCCTCAGTCGTTCGATGACTGGCAAATAACAAAAGAAGTAAAAAATCCTGCCACTTCAACGTCGTTACCGGTACGTTGACGGGGTTCGATAACAAAAATAAACAATCTCGATAATAATCCGACAAAAAAGGGAGTCGCAATAACAATTATAGTAAACAATAGAAAGTAAGTCAAGAAAGGGCAAAGAACTCGAAAATAAACAAAAAACGGAAATAATCAATACGCAAGGGAAATAAGAAAATAGAAAAATAATCAGTACTCGGGGGAAAAAATACGAAGGTCGAACAACTAATGTGTAGAAATCCGGCACGAAACCGTCATTCTATGCTCGACCCGAAGGTCTCTTGCCCATTAAGAGCATACGCGACTTGCACCACCTACTTCCATGTCGCGATATATTTTGCCCCGCAGAGGCCGACCTCAATAGAGGTGCGCACGATTGAACCATCACAATCGGCTGGCAAGCACCTCCCCTGCGATACCTTTAACTGACACCACTTACGGGTGGTGGTTAACCACCCGGGGTAAGCCGAAGCGAGAGTCCCCTGCTCTCGTCGGACCCGAGTAGAACATGTACCTATACGGATTTCAAGATGGCGGCGGTCGCCTGCGGTGGAGGGGGTAAGAGTTTCGGTACCTATACGGATTTTCAAGATGGCGGCGTCTCGGAGTGGGGAGTGCTGCCCGGCCGGGCCGCTAGGCCCGGCTGATCGGCGCGAGGGTGGTTGTCCCCCTCCCCCCCCCTCCCCCTGGATCTCGCCAGGGTGGTAAAGGGTGGGCAGGGTGAGGCGCTGGTGCGTCGTCGGCTGAGAGAGAGAGAGAGAGAGAGAGAGAGAGAGAGAGAGAGAGAGAGAGAGAGAGAGAGAGAGGATGGTGGGGAAGAGCTGAGCGGAGCGTTGCGGGACAGCTGGTGACGGTGTATCGTCGAGGCGCGCCATCTTGGATTTTCCGTGCGCTGACAGCTGGCTAGCGTCAGGCCCAACGGACCCTCTCTCTTTTATGCGTAGAGCGTATTGAGTAGCGCAGCGCCGAGGCAGTCTAGCGGCTGATGGATGAAGTATCAGGAGCGTTGTGGACAGCTGGTGACGGCGTAGCAGTGACTCGCGCCATGTTGGATTTTCCAAGAGTTGGCTAGCTACGGCTGCATCGTTCTCGCTTGCGCGCAGGGTATTTCTCGACGCTGGTTTGATGCTTTACGTGAGCTAACTTGGTCGAGCGGTCTAAGGCGCTGTACTCAACTGCCGTGTATCCTCGAGAGCGTGAGTTCGTTTCCCGCGTGGAAAATGTTTTTCTTTTTTTCAGCTTATTCAGAAAATATATGAAAGGGATGAGGGAAGGTAAGTGTTACGTCCCGATCAGCAATTTTCACTCCATCTCGGTCAAGGAGAATTTACACCCTCCCTTTACACGTTATTCGGAGATGACGCTTTATCGAGGTTTTGGCCCTGTTTTGAACCTAACCTTTCGGAAAATAATTCGGGATAGGGCCTAGAGTGTATATATTGGTTATTGGACAAATTTTATTCGCGGTTAAAAATTGAAAGTTAATGAATTTTAAGTGATGATTTTAAACTGGACAAGAAAATTCTGGACGCTAGCTCTTTCTATCGTCTGGAATACGATACGCGGCTGTTTCTCTCTCTCTCGCGCGCGTCACTCTCGACGCACGGCTCGCGACGACTCACCAACACACTCACTCACTGTTTTCTCCCGACCTATCCTAATACTTTAACGCACCATGATGAAGCTGGAATATAATTGACTCAAACGAATATCTATTGACCACGAAAATATTTTAACCCTCCAGGTTAACTATTAAATGCTGACAATTGACTATTAACAAATGATTATTGACGAATGAATATTCAGAAGAAATGAAATTTTCAAGATGAAGATGATAACTTCCACGACTTAAGATATGATTTAAATAGGTTTACCTCAGAATGAATGATCGAATGAATCGAATGACGAATGGATTTTCGATATCGAATTGGAACGTCCTTCCCAAATTCCAGATGAATATTCGAGTCAGAATCGAATGATGATGACCGATTTTCCAAATAACGTCCTTCCCAAAATTCCGAATATTCGAATCAGAATCGAATGCTGATGACTGATTTCCGGAGACGAATGTCCTTCCCAGATTTCAACGATGTGGATTGATGATTTTGATGATTAAATGATTTTCAGGAAGAGTATACTTGATTTCGATGGAATGATTCAGAAAGATATGAATTATTTATTGAAGTTGGTTAAAACGAATACTGGCTCGAAAATTTTACAAGTTGCTTTACAAATTCCTTGTCAATGGCTCTAAATACAATACAAGATTGAGGTCTTTGCCCTGGTCGCAAAGAAGTCGAAGAAGTACTCGAAGTCTACGACGTCGGTAGAAATAGAAGTGCCGAATGGGCGGTGGGCGCGCGAATAAATAACCTCAGTGCCGGACACCCCCGCGTCACCGCTGTCACACCTGCGCCTCGACTCCCCACTCTCATCACCTGATTCCTTTCTTTGATTGTCTAATTAAATATTTCCAATTTCGTAGTTTTACAATAATTTTGACGTCCTAATTTGTTAATACTTAAATTTTATCGCGAATTTTATGAACATACAAATTTGAATGAAAGCTGTACGAGCTTTCGTTGCGAAGTTAACAATAGTTGACATAAATGTTTATCTTAATATTTATTGGATTATTTCCCTGAATTTTTATGTGAATAGTTTTTATTTCTCTTCCCGATTTTCCATAATTTTCTGTATTTTTCCATTATTTATATCCTTATCATGACGATCCGACTTAATGTTTATTTTGCATGCTTGAATTTATTTTATTTTTCCGAAGTTATTGTTAATAATTTTCAAAATACAATGCCGATCCCGTGTATCCGTCCCTTAAAATTCATTTTCCATCCATTTCTTTAATTATTATTTCGACTATGATCCTCCTGGACTATAACGATGATCTATTATTCATCGATATTCACTGTCCAGGAGGTGCTGCACTCCTTACGTCTGACGGCCGCTCTCGACATCATGCCCATCGTGACACGCGCCGTACAAGCAGGCCCTATGTTCGACAAGTGTGAGGCGCGCTCTGCCGATATCCTTATCTGCATTTTTGCGCCTCAGGTTACCGACTCTCCTACGGCTGACTTGCCTCGTATGACTCGCCTCTGTACATCAATCTATTTTTCCCAAAGGCGAATTATTTTTACCAATGGATAATTTTTCCATTTGGTTTATTATTTATTTATCGAAACTGCGAGTTCGATAAATTAAATTATGATAATTTGTTAATGTTTATTTTTTAATGATTTGACAAATTCCGAATATTTTAATTAATTAATTATTGAAATATTCTGGAAAATTCACAGGACGTAACATAAGTAAAAATAAATTTTGTTAAACATTTTTACGATAAAATTTTCGGTTCTAATACCCCGAGAGCTTAAAAATTATCGGGTATTTCCCGATTGTTTCGTTGCGTAGCAACGAGCGAGATAAGTTTTGCTTAAAAAAATCCCGAGCGCGCAGCGCGAGGGATTTTTGAGCAAAACTTATCTCGATCTATGCTACGCAGGGAAACAAGAGGGAAATACCCGATTAATTTTTAAGCTTGAGGGGTATTCGGCTGATTATTTTTTCAACCTCAATTTCGACCAATGAGATTGTGGTATTTAACATTTTCCTGACAAGGTTTTATTTCGAATTTCTAGAATATTTTTATATTTAATATAACACAATGAAAGTTACTGATTCATGTGTAAATTTGTGCAGTGAAAGATACAATTGTTGTAAGTGTAGGTGGTGTTTTGTGGGATAGGATCGCAATTTGTGGATTTTTGTGGGATAGGATCGCAATTTGTGGAGTTTTGTGGGATCAGATTGAAGTTTGTGGATGTTGATGTAATATTTTGGATTTTTGGAGGGTCATTTTGTCTCATTCTTTTCATCAGTTGTTCGTGATGTCCTTGGTCCAATTGCAGGTACGGTTTAATGGAGTTTACGTTCGAATGCCCAGTGATCTTGGTGATTTGCTGTTCTCCTACCCCAGCTTTAGCGAGGGTTGACACTGCAGTCGCTCTATTCGAATGATTGGTGATTTTTTTGTGTGTCGTGTCCAGTCCCGCTTTCTTTGCACTTTCGTTGGTCCATTTCCCTATCAAATTTTTTCCTATAGCGGAGTTTTTGTACCACCCGTCAGCTCCACACTGCCACTTCGGATGCACCGCCAAAAACAATCTGTCCGTTTTCACGTTGTCGCCTCTTTTGGAAATTAGTTTTTCGAACAGTCGTACAGGGCAATTCGCAGGGTTTTCTTCGATGATGATGAGCCACTTGCTGCTGGCACACTTCTTGTCGCCTCCCTGTGTGGTTTTCGTGAAAATGGGGTTGTATTCAATCCTTCCAGTGGGCTTTCCATCATTTCCTGTTTCTTCTTTAAAATGATACACCATTGCAGACGCTCCCTCACCTCCCCTCCAGGCTAACTCCACCGATATTATAAGGAATAACTTCTTTTGCAGCCCGTCTGGTGTGTCTTCATCGTGAATCTTCACCATTTCATCGATATCCGTTTTTTCAAGAGCAGTTGCACTCTGCATTCGCTTTTGAGGATCGGCTTGCAAAAGACGCCTCTTAGCATTTTTAGCGTTTCGAGCTTCTTGAAAGACAGGACTTGAAAATGGGTCGACTTCTCTTTTAAACTCTGCGAAGTACTTATCTTTTAGTAACTTAGCTGTTTGATTCCACATCGTTTTCACCACCGCTTCCTTGTAGTCTTCTCCGTTATTTCTTTTCATATTGAACGCCCAGTCTTTCAAAATATCAGCGAGGGTTTCATCTGAGGTTGTTGCATCCAGCACATATTTTTTCTCTGTACAAAATCCAGTAAATTGGGCCCAAATCGACTTCTTGCTCTTCTCTGTATTAGCCGGGACATTCTGTTTGATTTTTTTAGAGATGCTCTCTAGAGATTCATCACCAAATCGCTTTCTTCGCTCACTCATGTCCATGCTCGTGAATGGCAATTTGACGTTTAATCATTCGCATAGGTTACAAGTGACAGAAAAATTAATGTTTATCGCCTAGCAACCTAGCCGGAAAATTTTCGAAAAATTATCGATATAATTTAGACCTAGTTGTACCACGTGATGTCAAATACCGCGCTCTCATTGGTCGAAATTGGGGTTGAAAAAATAATCATTTTTATTCTTAAATCTAGTTTTACAATTTTAATGCATAGAAAAATTCAAAAATTATTCAGTCTAGCGCAGCAACGTTGAACAAATTTTTTAACACAGACTCCGCGCCCAGTTAACGATTTCCCAGAGTGTTTATTAATGTTTTTCGCTTCAGTCGCCAGCTTACTCATAATACGTTTATGAAATCTTGCGGCGATTCGATCATTTTGTTTGCGATCGGCGGTGAAAAGATTCCGGAATTGTAGTAGAGATCCCCCGCCACACATATGATAAAGGAACATAATACAAAACTGGCCACACACATTTGAAGAGAGGCTTTGAATCTGCTTGGTATTCCATCGATAGAGGGTGCAGTTCTTACGTAGACGGTGGATATGGTTTGGTATAAGCGGCGGAATGCCGTAGCTGTCGAAGTACGATCCACGTCCTCGGCCATCGATGTAGATTGCGACCCAGTGTGTTCCAGGGCGTGTGTGGTCATCAGTGTTCACAACAAGGGCTGTCGGTCTCGTTAACAGAGTTGGAATCTGATCGGCTGCATGAACACTTCTCGAGACTTTAGAGTGTAAGCCCTGCAATGCCTGGCCAATCTGGATCGTATTCATCACTTGTTACGACTGGAGAGTAACAGTCGCGTTGCTTCTTCAGATTCACAGGTTCAGGCGAAAAGTCGAACTGTTGTAGCCGCGTGGCTGTAGGAGGTACGTCACGAAGAATCCACTCCTTTAATTTTACAGCGTTGTTCAAAGCACAAGATAGCTGTGGTCTATTTAAGAGTCCGTGATGCAGACAGACTTGTGCCGAGGAAGGCAGATCGTTGAATGATGGACAGTCCGCTTCCTCGAGGTTTTTTATCTCCCGAGCTGTGACATTTTGCAGATATTTCGCTTTTTCATGCCCGCGAGTATAAATGGTTCCAGCAGCCCGTGTGATCTGTCGAAGATTTGCGTGTAGTGTTCTGAGTCCTACATCTCCTTCGAACCACTCCAGACCGTGATGATGGCGAGTCGTCCAATTATTCTTCGCGCGCACCGATCTCGGGAGATCCGTGAAAACGTATGTTGGAGCAGTGATCCAATGCCCGACGTACTCTTTGTCGAGCGTAACGACAGCTACTTCTTTAGCAATAAAGCAGTCTTCCTTATCGTAAAATCCTTGAATATCGATGACGTAGTCCATTCTGGTCAAAAATGTTATAGTTCAGTAAGTACAACCGCTACTGTCGAAGGATCGCTGTGTACTACCGATGAGTTGTGCGGATGCATTTAAGAGTTTTTGACGATGGAGGGGATGAGCAGGGGGTGTGTCTAATTCGTCAGGTTGTCTTTTTTTTCTGGTCCTGTAAGGGCCCAACCCCTTGAGACGCCTACTTACAAATAGCTGAGACGAAAAGTGATGTAAACAGTCCGTTCGAGCAACCCCCACTTGCGGCTACACCTTGCACGAGTCCTGCTGTTTCAACGGGAAACGCTGAGTGTTCAGTTGGAAAATAATTCTCCTACGGTATACATCTAATAAATGGTCCACCGAAGACGAAAATCTGTGGAGGTATTCACAAGACGTAACCAGGCAGTCCAGCAGAGAGGCGCACATGCGGAAGAACGGACTAGGCACGGCTGGGTGCTTCACTCGAGGACGAAGTCTACAACGCGTCAGGACAAACGGAGGCAGCATCCGAAACAACCTCCAAAAATATGGTTTATCCGGAGACGCCAATATTTCGCTCGTGAGAGGCGACGACAATTGCGTGCATCGGTGAGTAATACTCAGCTGTGTAATTAAAACACGAAATAATAAAAGTCTTTTCTTTAAATATATATACATTCATTTGTTACAGCAGCCCGGTGAATGCATCCACGAGGATTGTCCCCGGCGCAACAAAAAGGTCGACACGCAAAAGCGAAAAAGACCCGAAGAAGCAGAAGAGATGGAGAAGAAGAAAAAAGTAGAAGAATCGAAAGCGACGGAAAAAGGATATGATGATGTGAAAAATGATGATGATGAGGAGATGCGGGAGTTAGTGGAGGCTTTTGAGAGATTAAAAATCGAATAAAAAACATAAATCTGCTTAATTCTGTGTTTACATATTTTTTTTATTTATAAAAAAACCTTACAATCCCTATAATAATATTTACTAATCTTATAGTATTATTTAAGCACGCATGCTTACCCCGAGAAGTCTACCATGACCTGTCGGGAAGCGTCGATCTCGATAACATTATCGAATTCCGAATATACAATACAATTTACAGTATTCGTTAAAGCAGTCTTGAAACGTATTTCTACACGCACACTACCGTGTTTCACAAGATTCCAGTGACCAGCTCGCCCGGCAGAAAGATCGGGCGTTAAATCGAAGCAGTATAGACAGTTACCGTATGGATACGCTTCTTTTGTTACACCACAGCTATCGTCATCCCAAAGGATTCCCGTACCAGAAACTAGCGTATGATATGACTCGGTGTAAAGGCCTTCATGATAATCAGGTTGCAAAGGCTTACTAGGCACCTGTACACCGTCTACGTACAGGGATAAAAAATTTAATGAGTAGTGGTGAAAATTAAATGGATTCATAGTCCTATCTCCATTGAAAGCCCGATTATCGACCAAGCCCAGTACGATCCGTCTCGGAAGTTGACCAAGTACAACATTATCGAGTGTTTCGCTATGAACACCTGCATGAATAGTAAATGGTTTCACTTCTACCCGAGTAAAAGGGTATTTAGCAGTTCCTCTACTCAAAGCCTTCGCATGTGCCAGTAAGACACCCGGACTAATTTTAACACGTCGAACAATGAGACTGGCGTCGACTATATGCACTGTATAATCCTTCCCAGACGCGTCCATAAGACAAAAAGCATCTCTCGAACGTATAAGACGAAGGCGTAGTTCAACACCGTTGAGTAAAAACTTTTCCTGATTGAAGATATCGGAATGTAGATATCCGGTAAGGTCTACCGTTTTACCATTCGCCATCATAGCCTGCCGCGTAGCTAGACCTTTGTTCGCTTGCACAGCGGCTGCTCTACCCTCAGCTGGCGGGGCCGTAGAAACTGGTTGAGAATTGAAATATGGCGAAGTATCATCTATCCACATACTGGCACCGAGCTGGCAGGCTTTCGTTGAAGCCTTATAAGTCAGTAGCGATTCGATGTATGCTCGGTATGCATAGGCATTATTCGAGGGCGATACAAGTTTCTGGTTGAATGACACATCTAGTTGATTGAACAATGAATGCAGTAGATTGTTAACAGGTGCTACTCTATCATGAGCGTCAACTGCACCGTTTCTGGGTTGTAGCTTAACACGTAAGTTTAACATAGTATGGGCTAGATCAATGTATTCATCACCATGCCCGGGGACAACAAATTCAATGGGAGCCTCATCTGTCAGTGAAGAAATGGGCTTATAATGAATTCCTTGAGAACCTTCTATACTCGTCTGCGTCGGTGGAAGCGTGAATAAATCCAGCTCTGATTTCAAGCACTCACAAGAGTGGGCGTGTAAGAAAGACATTTTGTTTGACTAATTATCCAAATATATCTGCAACGGTGCGTTTTTTACGCTTAACAATTTTAGTCTTCTTAGTTTTTCTAGTTGCCTTTTTCTTAGACTTTGTTGTTTTACGTCCTTTTTTCTTACTGCGCTTATCGGTTGAAACTTTTTTCTTTTTCTTCGCAGCTTTTCTAGGCTTACGAATTTTAGTATATTTTAGAGCTCTAAGTGTAGGAGTACCGATGTGAGGGCCAGTGTGACCAAACAACGAATGATGCTGTGGCGAGCGGTCCTGTATTTTATATCCTGAACCCTGCATGAGACTCTCAAATGTTTCGTCGGCCTTGCACTTCAAATTTCTCCCACTCTCGGTCATACGGGCTCTGAACGAATCTTTGAAGGGAGTGTTGTGCGCAACATCACCCAATATATTCATACCAGCATGTAGCGCTTCTTTTCCGACAGCGCGAGCGCCACGAGTGAGCAATGGTAATGCACGTCGAAATAAACCACTGAGAAAGCTTCCTAGACCATGGCCTCGTTGATAGGGAGCCCCAATGAAAACACGATCAACACCGCCGCCGATCTGGCTCTCATAATGATCAATATATCGATCCATAGATATAAATTCTATCGTATGCGCTTAAAATGTAATGTAACGGTCAGCGTTCCACTCTGGAATGGTACTGGTTTGCCAGTGTCGGTCCTTATATCTATCTCGATCGTGCCGAATTCAGTCCGTAATAAAGGTATGTAAATTGGCAGGGAGAATGATTTAGTTTGCGTAGACCCATAAATATAATTTGTATTATCTACAGGTACGATGCGTAACAGAGGTGTCTGAGCATCGCCGGTTATATAATTTTCACATATATCTGTATATACGAATAGTTTATCAGGAAGCGATAGCGATAAATTAGCAGGATAATTTGCGGTAAATACCGATTGTTTATGAATATCCATCATTTTTCCGGGTTCGAAACCTAAAGCTTTAGAAAGTTTATCATCAAGACATATAAGATGTGGAAGTATACACTTATCTACAACGCAGGTATCAGGTATTCTTTTCAGGCTTACAATCCCCCCGATATCCTCATTATATTCAAGGCGAATATGGTCTTTGAATATATCCGTTTCATTAATGGTGTCAATTAGTGCTTTCACACTGGCGTAGAGTCCAGCAGGAATTATAACTTTGTGCGTTTTCGGATGCTTAGTATATTTTCGCGTGGCTGTATCGGTAGTATTATCTTGCGGGGTAGTCGTCTGTGTAGAAGGACTCAGTGGTATGATAGTCTTTTTTGGGTTACGGTTATTGTTAATCTTAACCCACTGATATTGGGTACTAAGAGCTGTTATTGGAGACGTCCCACCATCAGCTTTATTTATCTCATCTACATGCAGAAACGTACGGGGAAATTGAATTTCTGTTAAGGCTACAGCCCATTCTCCAGACATCTTCAATTGCTTTGGAAGCTGTGTTATATAGTGTGCCACCGTATTATCGGGGTAGTACTTCATACTACTGTTACTCGGTAGCACGAGGTAAAATTGATCCCTCATTTTTAGTTTCGCTGCTATTTATTCACTATGTTTGATGCAGGAATCCAGGAATTGAATTTTTCGGGGTATCCTCGCCAGCTAACAAAGTATTGTTTATTACGGCCTTTCCCTTTAGTCTTGAGAATTTTGTCAATTAAAAATTCTTCCGTGTCAATCTCCTTCTCTACAATGGTTAATTCCTCTTCATAGAAAAAACCGTCAATTTCTTCGTCGTTCAGATCAACCAGCTCATATATGGGCGGTTGTCTATTTGTAAGAATCTTGCGAATCCTGAATATTTCTTCACTCCAGCGAGCTTCGTAACCTTTCTCGAACGCAGACTTTGCTTTACTGATGCGTACAAGCTCACCGACCTTGTATTTAGGCACTTTGCGACACTGCTTGTATCGTTTCACCATATTTGCGCGTGCTATAGCTGCATTATACAGAGTCACGGCTGCCGGTTGCATCTTGATAGTAGAGTGTTTTTTATCATTGTAAGCATGGACGATAGACTGTAATACATCGATATAGCGCCGTGTATTTTTATGTGTAAAATATCTCCACATCCGCTCCTTTAATGTTCTGTTGAAACGTTCTACAATAGCTGCTTTGATATCCGGGTTGCGGGTCACTCGGAAATTCATTCCACGACTCTTCAAAAATCTCTGCAAAACGCTACCGACAAATTCTTTGCCCCGATCGGTCTGTAGCCATACGGGCGCTCGACTACCGCTCCTAGACAATATTCGCTTGAAGCCTTCTGTAGTTTCTGCACAAGTTTTATCACGCAGCGTCTCAACCCATGCATATTTACTAAGTACATCAATAACCACTAAAAGATAAACGGAGCCGTCATTCTCATCTTTGAGAGAACGTAAATCAACGAGATCAGCTTCCCACACGTCATCAATATTATCCACGGTGTAGTGTCGGCGTGGAAATCGTCGTCGTATAGGTCTGTGTAGTGTATAAGCATCCTGTGTTCTAAGCCAGCTAGCAACGTCTGCACGAGGAATTTTTTCTTTATCAGCTGCATGAATTAGATTTGGGGCGCCGGCCTATCCAGCGTGATGCGTAGGATCATAATAAAACTTCTTTAATAAATCCATTATATTTTTATTACAGTTTCAATGTTTTCCACGCTCGTACTGAGTCGCTAGTAGGAGTTCGGCGTCTGCTGCCTGATAAATTTAAGCTATTCTGACTTGTATCCGGTGTATTGGGATTTGACTTTGACGCGTTCCGTCTAGAGTTTACAGGTGTGTTGAGAGTCAGACTCTCATACAATAGGCTTGTATTACCGATAAATTCACGGGGGATCCCTAAACGGCGGAGTTCATTTCCAAATTGCTCGCGACCAATGGCACGCACAGTTTTTCTATGGCGCATAGTATCATTTACAAGATCTATAATATTCGATTCTTTTATTGGTTCACCGTTGATATGGACCACTCCCGATTTATCCCACGTTAGAGTGGTGTTGGAGCTGGCATGCAAATGATTCAATAACTGCTCCGCTTGTCTTCTATATGTTTTTGGTACACTAGCCACAATAACTTCGTCAGATACTTTCTCAGCTTCGGTAGTTGCTTGTGCAGTTTCTTCAGGTATTTGCGCGGCAGGTTTGTCGGTTACCGAAGAGGCTGTGATAATTTTCGGTCGTCGCTCCTCGTCTACAAAAAACTGATAGCGTTGTAAAACTTGTTGGTAAAGTTTCCATTTCTCTCGTTGGTTCGCCGGAGTCACTGAGCGAAGTATTTCGTCCATTTCGGCATCAAGTCTACTAAGTGTTGTACCTGGTGTTTGAACGGAGCGTGTTTGCTCTATCTGCTCACGCGTTGGGATGACAGCATCTTGAGCCACTAAAACCATTTTCTTTGCGTGCTGCATCTCGTCAATTACGTGTAAAAATATTAGACAGCACAGTGCCTATGATTGGAAGCAGAAGAGGTAGTAAGAATCCGCTTCCCTTTTGCACAATTACGCGTTTTTTCTTCTTCCAGCCACCAGCTTTATTCACGAGGTGGCGTAAAATTTTTTTATGCTTAGACAGTTTTATTCGCTCACTCTTTTTCAGGGGAACTGTACCATTTAAGGTATTTAATGCGCACTCGAAGATCGATCGAACGCCGTTTCTGTTTATTGTGCGTAATAGCGATGCACGCTGTTGTTTATCCAAATGACACAGAGCATGCAATAAAATTGTGTTCTTCTTCCCAATAGAAGCTTTAGCCGTTGTTGATGGAGCCATAGCAGAGACTCGAATGATCTTCGTATATTCGTTACGGCGTATTTATACTGGAGAAATTAGCGAACGCCTGTGCTCTGTTTCGGTACGTACACAAAATTGTACGGATCGTCCGGGAAAATACATGTACGGAATCGACAATTATCCGGAGTAGACTGTTTAAGATCAAGAAGAAGATAACCGTGGGGTTTTGTGGTTGCATCGTGGTAAGCTTCTTGTAAAAATGTTGGGTCTTCGGGATAAATTTGCCGTGCGAGATGCGAAATCTGCGCTCGATCGCGAGGATTTTTAAATGCTACGATATAATTAGTGTTTAGAGAAATATCACGCTGTCCACGACCTTGGTGAAAAATATTTTGTGTTATAAAAATGACACTAATATTTTTATGATGACTTCCCTTTGTGAATAAATCTACAATTTCGCCGTTTGAAGATTCACGCATTAAATCGTCGATAATTAAAAGCTTCGGTCTAAGATCACCAGCAATATCTGAACTCTGAGGTAGCCCTTCCAAAAATTCGATATTTTTACCGTAATCGGTATAACCGTCTTGCCACTCTGAATAATAAAAAATAATTCGTGCAAATTCGACATCGGCCATGTTCGAAATATATTTTAAAAACTTCTTCACGAAGCATGTTTTACCGCACCCCGTAGGACCAGCGATAATTGATGTCCAGGGGTGTTTCCAGCGCGGGTCCATATTGAATAGTGAGAGGTTTGAGAAGTATGAAGATATATATATATAAACAGATTTGGTAAAAATATAAATTTATTTGTTAAACAAAAATATCTCTTATTGTTAAAGGGTCGGTCATGTATCCGGAGTCTGACAGATCGGCGTATAAAAATTCGATGGCGCTGTCGTTTAGCAGATTCGATACATTGAATTCTGAAACATATAATAATTAAACACAATTAGTGAGAAACGTCCCCGCTGGTCTACCACCCGCCACACTCCCCGCCGCCACCCGCCACTGCGCGCAGGGTTACATACGCAATAAACTTATCCAGTATGTAGTAGAAGCGTGTTAAGGTATATGATAGGATCGAGGAGGAAGTGGCTTCAACAAGTTATATCTTTTAATTTTTTTTAGAGTGAATCCATTTTTTTATTTTTACCATAAATCCATATTTTTAAATTATACAGAGGATAATACAATTATGTTATATACTAGATATAAATCTTAGAAATAGAAACTAGCCTACGATATTCTTCCAAGGTTTGATCGGGATATAACTCCCATAAATAACCTGCGCCTAAAATTAAAATATGGCCATTTTTATTTTCAATATTTACAATTTATAACTACTTCTAATGCCCTTAGCCTATGTAACCATACGGCAGAGAATCGTGCTCGCCCCATCGTCGTCTCTTGACAAGGACGGGTTTGCAAGTCTTTGATTCTTGCCGCGTGGTCACGTGGTGAAACGCATCACGTCGAATAGCACTAAATTTCACGGTAATACTTGTACCGGGTTCTCGAACCAATTTACAAATGGAATCAAAGTTGATTTTTTCCCCGTTTTTAAAATTGAGTCCGATACCCTTCACCTTGCAGGTTGTGGCCTCTTTACCATCGGCTTTCTGTACCAAGTAGCCGTAAAATTTAGGTCCACCCGACACGAAACGCTTTATAAAACTATTCGGTCCGTAATCTTTTAACTCGTCTGTCATCTCCCCGAGTAGATTCCCTAGAGGTGGCTCATACTCTCCTACGGTTCCACTACTCACATATATACACGAATCTGTATCATAGTAGAGGACGCGTTTGTCTAGGGGCTCAAGATATGAATACAATTTCAACCTTGCCTGCGCGGTCGTGTACGCGGCTATCACGACGTTCACGTGAGGATTTACTTCAGTGCTTTCTACCGTATTACGCCAGCAAACGTACATTACCGCGTCGTTGATGTGGATGATCTTGCTGACCTCGCAGCTTTGGTCGTGCAATAGCTCTAAAAGTCTTTGTCGCGTAGTCACAACCTCTGTCTTCGGCAGATTTTCGCGTTGTCCGAATTTTCCCCAAAACGAATTTAAGCATAGTTTTGCTACTGACCTCAAACCAGGGTTTACTTCAATGCGCTCCGGATCTAATTGAACACCCTCGGCCTCACGAAAACGAGTAACGTACGCTGTTTTACTCTCAGCAGTTGTACATTCAGACGGCCAGCCACTAGCTTCCTGCTTGATTTTTAGCCACAGATTGATGTAGCCACCAAAGAGACCCGCAGTCTGCCTTTGTCCATCGTACTTCTCTACCTCGTATTGCCAGATCTCGTAAACCTCTAAGATTTTATAGCCTTTTTCTACAGCTTTAAGCAGCTCGCAGGATACCCAGGTACCCTCAAAAGCTCGATCATCCTCGTTCTCGTGGGGGCATGCCTCCTGATACATCCCCTCGCAGCATTTTCGGCATAATGCGAACATTAACCGATTATGCATGCGCACTGGAAGCACAGGATGGTAGAGATTTCGAGGCGGCAACACTTTGCATCGTACGAGTCCCTCAACGCTACTTAAATCGTTATCCGGCCCAGTGATTTCGCTACACGTATCGGCAGTGTATATTGTGGGGTGACCGATGGGGAAAGCTCCATACTTGCAAATGTATGGGTACAACGAGCATACATCAACATAGCGAATCTTCTCGGCCCCGCGAGTTTCACAATAACTGCGCGTGTTTCCCGTACGTCCCCCGAAAAATGCATCACGCGGGTTTAGCGGTTTCTCAGCGAGAAGCGGGTGGCCGCTCACAACATTGTTAATCTCGGGGTTTCTTGACTTTAACTGAATATACTGACACTCCCAGATTTCATGAAGTGTATAGCCGAGAGATTTTATACGCTCGGAGGTATTCAATGTTCGCTGGTACCGATCATTGAGCGTGCTGCCGTACCACACTTCCTCCCGTTTACGCGTATTGGTGAAACACTTGTCGCACCCGTGGAAAAAACACCCGTGAAACTGGAGCACATGCTGTACGCCATCGTCCGTTTGAACGTAGCCATCTACACGCGTACCGTCGACTAACTTATGTTCGCGACCGCGGCCTGCGTGTTCAATCTGCTTGCCTAAACGATGCTCACACCATACTAACCATTCTAATGCTATCTCAGACTGTCTATCGCCCCTGCGATAACCGTTTCGTGGCAAAACCGATATTTTATTTTTCTCTAGAAAGTTTCGCCGGAAAACTCTGTTACACGCTGAGGCTATGGTCACGGCCTCGTTAAATGGACATACATCGCCACGTTCTATAAAGATTTTCCGAAAAGCTGCACAAGCCTTCCGAAGAATCGTTACGTCCGTTTGGCAATAAGCTACGATTTCCCTCTGGAAATCGAACTCGTATCCTGAGCTCCGAGTTTTCTCATACCACACCAGAAACTCGGTTCGGTCCGTCGGAGACATAGTGTCAGGAGAATAGACGTCGAGAGGAGGCAGCGGACCTACGTACTGTTGATTCGCCATCTTGTTGAAAAGATGCGGGAAAGTACCTTTAAAAATATTTTCTCCTAAGCCGAAGGCTTTTGGGAGTTTCGCGAGTGGCATGTGAAAATAATTCAAGCTATCTATAAACTTTACTTTTCCGATTCTCATCTCCATGATGCTAGTTCCGTTTGTGATTAATTTAGGCGTCTCGCGTTTCTCCTCGACAATGTATCGGAGAATAAATTGTGCATCGAACCCTTTCGCGTTATGAGCTATGCAGATAACGCGGCCAACGTTGTCCCTCTTTCTCAACGCAAACTCTACAAATTCCGCCAAAGGATTTTCCTTGAAGATTTTTTCGGTGGCCTCCGCTCCGCACAGCCCGCACTCCCAACCCTCGTCATCCTTGTCTATGCACTGTGTACAACGCTGCTGGCTGACACACAGGTTCACCTCATGCAAATACGTATCAGGGGCTCCCGCGATCTCGAGCTCCTGGCGTGTTTCAAAATCATAAACGATAAAAATATCGGGCTTGTCGGATTTTTTTTTTGCCGGACGCACCGGTGCCATGAAGCACTTATGGTTTTCAGGTCGTTTTTCTTTACAAGTTCTGCAATAGAACTCCCCGCATACATGCTCTACACTATCCTTCTTAGAAACCTGGCGCAAACATGTTTCGCAGGACTGCAGCATATCGCATAAGCGCGCTCGAGGACCGTGCGGACCTAAGGCTTTATGACTTGCAAAGCAGTCATTACCGTGAAAGAAGCGCCGACAGTCGCCGCAATGAATTTTCGCTGCGGTCGAATCGCATGGAGGACTGGTCATACAGCGCGGACACTTTTGTCGACACTGATGACCTGTTATCCTATCATACGCAAGACCACATGGGACGCAGAAAAACGCACCACCGGCGGCCGCAGGGAGGTTTAAGATTAAACCGTAGTGGTTTTCGTGAGAGTCGTGCACTAGATAAATATGATGTACTACTTTCGGTGCCCAGCGTAGCACTGTAGCGGTGCCGTCGAAAAAAGGGGGCTCACTGCTTCCAAAAGAGTCACGATCATACACAATCAGCGCAATACCGTCCCACGCCAGTACCCTCTGGAACGCCTGCAGCTCTGGTATGCCGCATCCAGTGTCAGGGATTTGTAGATCAGCAGCTCTAACTAATTCTTCAGCTAACGTGCGCTGAAGTACGGACCTCTCCCGGTGTACATTATCCCACCGCTTTTGAAGGTCTCCCTGACGAACTTGACCACGTTCTGCGAAAACTCTACCGGCTACGATGCTTCGCGGAAGACAGAGATTGTCATTATTCCGAAACTGGATCACTGATTTTTTCGACCAAAAACTTTCCCCCATTGCTTTTTTAGGACGGCCCGCCCCTATAGGCATCGAGACTATACTACTCGTTATTATGAATGAATCGTCGATGCTGAAGCCTGCAGCACTCTGCGATACGCTATTGATGGCTTTAAATAAATCGTCGAAGTGGAAATCAGCAACGGTCCTGTACGATATGCCTGATGGGCCTCGCGTGAACGAGTTTGACTGAAATTCTACCCCGACCATATCCGTTAACTCGCAACCGCTAACGATGAGCGTATGTAATTCGCGTATAGCGTCCTCTAACCATTCTACCAGATTTGCCTCTGCAGGAGGCTCGCGGATTTTGACCGTCATCACAGTCCCCGAAGTCTTAAACCTATAATTTTCGACTCACCGGGCCGATCTTCTTCTTCTTCGATTACCGCTGGTCCAGGCGCTGTTGGGGGAGCCTGTGACGGGTGAACGCGTCGCGAAGGCCCTGCTACAGGTTCCGCCGTTGAACCACCCCCGATCTGCACATTGGCCTCAATGGGATGTGGCGGTGGTATAAACTCCCCATTATATATGGAGAGCTCCGCGTCATCAGCTTCGGCGTCTTCTTTTTCTTCGGTGGAAGCCACCGCACCAGTCTCCACGGTGTTCACCGCTGAGAACAATCTCGTCCTCGGCGCTGTCCAGGTTCACTACTTCTGAAAACAAAATAAAAAAACATGAATATACATATTTCGAGCTTATTTCAAAAAATAATAAATAAATAAATTCCCGCTGTACTCGTACCTTCAAACTCGATCTCTGTAGCCGCGTCAGAGCCATTCGTCGCTGACTCCAGGATCATGGGTTCTAAAAACAACAAAAATAAATAAAAATGAATATACATATTTGGAGGTTATTTTCAAAAATACTAAATAAATAAATTAATCCGCGCTAAACTCATACCTTCAAAGTCGATCTCCTGAACATCTGCCAGGGCCCGCTCGAGCTCTGTATCCGCGTCAGAGGCATTCGTCGCTGACTCCAGGATCATGGGTTCTTGGGCTTCTTCAACCGGTTCCGGAAATGGCTCGTCGAAATCGGCTCCTTGCACAGTCGCCATTGTCTTTTCGACGTTGGCACGATCCCATGTTGCCTGAGCGCTCTTCGCGGCTTCTCTTCGCGCTGTCCTCGCAGCATCCCTCTGAGCAGCCCGAGCTGTCTTTAGGGCTATCGCTGCCTCTCTTTTGGCAGCGATAACAGCCCTCGATGAAACATCCCGCCACTGCCCGATCATCATACGCACAATAGTTTGCATTTCACTACTTGCTCTGAAGACGTGAACTTTAAACATATTTTCCACAGTTTTCACCGGAACATGGTCCAGAAGTTCCTTAAACACCCCGATGAGGTCATCATGCCCCATTTTCTCTAAAACTGTATTGCTAGACCGTGCCACTAACTTTTCCACGGCCCGCGAGGTGTTTTCCCTCAACACTTTTATCACCTCCCGAATAATTCTTCGGAGCACTGCGTCGGCCATTTTAATTAATTAATTAAAAATTTCACTCACTGAAGATACTGAGAATGTTTCGGCTCGAGCGTCTACACGAAATAATGTACATTTCTGTAAAACTCGCAAACTTATAGCTTTTACTCCCACTCATCTACAATGATCCGAGAACTGTCACTGGGCAGTTGAAAACTGTCCTTTTCTAATTTTTTCTGGCATTCCGAAACACTGGGTAAAAAAAATCCCTCGGACTACGTACTATAAAAAAATAGTACTCGAGCGGTGCAGGGTAGAGAGTATCCCTGCTTAAGTCTTTTATTGCATCTACGCAGCGTCTTAACCGGTACGAAACCCTTCGGCGTTGTAAAGGTTAGAGCGTCTCATTGTACCCTGTGCCTAACATTGTACTTTCTTTTCATTTAATTTTCTTCACGGTGAAAGTTTGTCCTCGTCTTTCAACGCTTGACCATCGAATGTTGAGAGTAGCTGTAAATTTCTAGTTTTTTCCACAAGCGTTTGTGTATTGACACGCCTGTATTGGAATGCACCAATCTTCGGAAGAGTTATGTCACTTCGGAAAAGGCTAGCCAAAGAGTGATTCGTCACTGGTGGTCTACTCAGCTTCCAAGACCCAATGCAGCGCGCGCACCCCCACCTTAGACTACAGCTTCTTCGAGGCGTGTCTTCACCCCTTCCCCCCGGAAAATTGCATCACTTTCTCCACCTGTAGTCCCCGAGTGGGCCTTCACCCCCAAGTCATTACGTTTCCACGACTTGAACGGTGCGGTCTCGCTCTCTCTCAAATATCCTCGAAAAACATAGTGAGAAAAAAATGGAAAATTTTACCGACGTTGTAAAGGAAGCCCAGAAGAAATTATTGTCGTCAGGAGTACTTTTTCCGTCTTCCGTTGTAAATACTACGACACAGTCCGAGGCGAAGCGAGTTCGCGAAGAAGACAATACGCTTGACCCTGTAATTGACTGCCAACCATTGAGCAAGGCAATGTTATTATCCACAACATACAGCCTGAATGCCTCGGGTAGTAAGACGGACACAGTGGGGCTTGAACTAGTAAACGGACACGACTTCGAGGTGGCAATAAAATTCTCCGGCCGTCACGCGGCAGGGATTTCCCTCAACGTCGTCGAGTGGCATCACCTCTGTGAGCGGATGACAATTATCACCCCGTGGTTCAAAGCAGAAAAGGGTTCCGCCAACAATCGAATTCCGAATATGAACCCGCTTGGCCGGCAGAAAATAAGTTTTACGACAGCTTACAACGAAAAAGCTATTTTATTGGAAATGAAAGACTCAGCGAAGAAAAATTTTGATCCCGAAGAAAAACAGCATCAGAGGAACAAAAGACCCAAGAAAACGTACCCCGTTGGTATTCTCTTAGAAAAAACAACGTACGAGGGACTCGTGATGCTGAGTAAATGCATATATCATAGAATTCGTTTACTTGAAATCGAAGTCGACCTCGTGAAAGAGGTCAGAGATATTATTGTTGAGAAAGTCAGTTTTGAGGGTGCAGTAAAGGACTGGAGTAATGCTACAAGAGAAAAAGTCTCGTCAATAGCGTTCGAATATATCACGGATGGACGCACGACTTTAGCCGGTAAAGATGTACGGGTTATCTACGGGGAGGATGAAGAGACGAGGGACAAACGGCGGTTGATCGCCAAAGAATTGTTATGTATTCATCATGAATACATTTTCCGTGCTGTGGTGGCCCGTATAAACGAACTGCCTTAGAGAACAATTGTCGAAGATTCATATATGCGTAAAATTGTATGCACTAAAAAAAATGTACACGCTGAATTAAGAAGAAAAATATTTTTGTATACATTAAAATTGTAAAACTAGATTTAAGAATAAAAATGAAAATTTTATCGGAAACATTTTTAACAAAATTTATTTTTACTTACCTTCCCTCATTCCTTTCATATATTTTCTGAATAAGCTGGAAAAAAGAAAAACATTTTCCACGCGGGAAACGAACTCACGCTCTCGAGGATACACGGCAGTTGAGTACAGCGCCTTAGACCGCTCGACCAAGTTAGCTCACGTAAAGCATCAAACCAGCGTCGAGAAATACCCTGCGCGCAAGCGAGAACGATGCAGCCGTAGCTAGCCAATTCTTGGAAAATCCAACATGGCGCGAGTCACTGCTACGCCGTCACCAGCTGTCCACAACGCTCCTAACACTTCATCCATCAGCCGCTAGACTGCCTCGGCGCTGCGCTGCTCAATACGCTCTACGCATAAGAGAGAGAGGGTCCGTTGGGCCTGACGCTAGCCAGCTGTCGGCGCA